>JABSTQ010010541.1:0-265823 GCA_013358835.2 Ixodes persulcatus
ACCCTCCTTCCATGGTTCTGTGTTAGTAGAATGCTTATTGACATCATGTGTCCTTGTACTGAGGGTCTTCGTAGTCAAACCTTTTGTGTCTGCGTAGCGTGGTCTTTTAGAGGTGTGGCTGGTTATCTCTCGCACCCTCCCTCCAAGGGTTCTTTGTTAGAAGGTGTCTCCTGATATCATGTGTAATCGTTCTGCGGTTTTTTGTTGTCAAACCTTTTGTGACTGCTTCGCTTGGCCGTACGTAGGTTCTTTGTTGTCGAACCTTTTATCTCTGTGTCGCTTGGTCGTACGTCTTTTTGTGTTTGTGTTTAGCTGTGTTTGGGGTCTTGTGTCTGTCCTACGTCCCTTCTTTTCCCCGGCTCCAGGGTTACCATGTCAGTATTGAACCACCTCGCCTGCACCCTTGCATTAGTTACAGCCCTCGTACATTGATGTAAACGTTCAGGCACACCCATAAACCAGAAAGATAGACCAATTGGCAAATCTTTTTACATAATTTATGTATATAAACAATGTTAGGTCACCAGAAATACATCCTAGGTATTTCAAGTTTTCACAATCCAGAGCCTGGTATCACGGTGTTTGGAATCTCACAAAAACCACGATGTTTGGAATCTGACATGTTTTTTCCTCAGTTGACCACACCTTGGGCATTAAATGTCGTTCCCCGTTTTCAACGCAACAATATATATTTAAATACACTTTTGCTTTCTTAATATAAAGACGAAACTCAGCTTATTTCCGTATGTGATTTACAGTGGTCGGAGTGCAGCCTGTCCTCGATGATGTCCCTAATTAATAGAAAGAAAAAAGCTGAGAAAGGGAGGCAGAGAAACAGGTGGGTGTGACGGCGTGCGTACCTGACGAATTCAACAACCCCTCGATACCCGCTTCTCAGCATCTGCACACTTGAGAACGGCAGGTAGCCCGCGATGGTGTATAGCCAGGACGGTTCCCAGACAACAAGAGAGCATGAGGAAAGCCCCCGCCCCACTTGCGACATGCATCTGTCCAGAAGCCTTCGTCTTGGATCTCCAATTCGGTAATATTCACCGATCAGCATCTTCATAATGCATTTCTCGATGCTCGCCTTCAGGTAGTGGTTTATAAGCACAGGAATTCTATTGTGCTCGTTAAGCTTGCTGCACAGGTACTGGAGCTTATTTTATTATCAAATTCACACCGTGTCCTGTGGACACGGTGTGAATTTGATAATAAAAAAATAATATGAAAACATCCGTTCTTTCTTTCTATTGCGTCTAACTTATATTCACCACGATGCGTCTAAGTCCGCTTTCTTGTATTCAACTTAGCGTTGAATCTTCGAAACTAGTAAACGCCTTGCGCCTACTAGCTCCAGTCACCTCAAATGATAGTGGGTTAAGGATCATATACTCCGTTTCATCTAAAGTCTGACCAGTGTCGAAATCTAGTTGCAACACAAATACGCACGCGGATACTAAAAACGCAATGTCAAGACAGAATCTTCGCGCTTGATTGGAACAGGTGGTGACATAGTGACACACACAGAAACACGAAAAAATGTCGTGATCGATACTTTGTTTCATTTTAAAGGTGCCTTGAGGAAGTTTCTAAGGTCGCCTAAATATAGCGATAACTCACTGCGTGGGCTTAAGCATACTAGGAAAATCATAAATCATAATGATGTGCGGACGATTTCCCTATTCAAAAACATTCAAAGATCGAAATTATCTCCGGTGATGAAAAGAGCATTGTGCCGACAGGACGGCATGTGACCAATGAAAACGCGACATTTCGTTGAGGTTGCAAACACTGTTATTACAAAATGTGTCTGATTCGAAAAAATATTAAATTCTCGTGGAGAGGGAACATAATGCCGCAATATTCGTATCAAAAACAGCAAACTTTATTGTTTCTCTGTCTTCTGACGGAATTATCTGTCCGAATGTGAGCTCTCGAGCGCTCGAGCGCGCACTCGCTGGGTTAAATCGTAGCCTGGGCTGTATGGTGAACGAGTCGCGAGCATTCGAGATATCACTCCGAGGTTCCACCGGTCGGAGGCGCGAGCATCCTTTGCTCGTTATTGGCTGACAGTGGTCCTGGTTTCGGAACATGCTTCTCCCATTGGCGGAGATGAAATGGGTGTGCTGCAATCATTTATTGCTCTTTTAACAGAAAAATTGGTCGCGTATCGTCAGGATCTAAGGATTTATAGAGTGCTTAGAGCCAGCAGAGTGTGTTATGGCTATATTTAGTCGATCTTAGAAACCTCCTCAGGTCACCTTTAAGTCCAAGCGAGGCACCAAATTATTTACAACACGGGCGAAAACGCATAAAGGGGTATCGGTGGCCGAGTGGGCTAGCCCACACCACCTCAAAGCACATGGAGCAAAAGCTCGCGAGCACATCCCAGGGATCCTGGGTTGAATCTTCAACACTGTCAGTTTCGATCTGGATGAGCATCGCACCGGCGTGTGGTCGTGTATTGTTACTGCGTGACGCACGCTAAAGACCACAGGCTACGTGCTTCCACTGCACTGGCTAAATTTCTTATCTACAGCTGGCAGACAAGTTGCCCGTCAGGGCTGACTAGGTTCCGGCTGCATAAACATACTTCCACAATATTAATAAAGGTACATACTTTCCGGTACAACCAAAATAACAAAAGTTATTTATGTTATTTTCCGGCGAAGAGACAAAATTCACGCGCTTTTTCCCATAGGATTACACAGGAAGACTGTAAAAGTAGACTGCATGCTGTCTGCTTCAATTTGCAACCGGAAGTCCCGAAGACACTAGCGCCAGCTGAGCCTCTAGCGTGTATTTGCTAAAATGCTGCACTTCGTGTCGCTTCGAATAACTCTATGGTTTATACAGCCTAGAACTTGGTCTGCCTCAACGGGCGACGAGTCTCCCAGCTGTAGATGAGAAATTTAGCCAGTGCAGTACAACCGCTAGCCTAGGGTCTTTAACGTGCACCACGCAGTAGTGGTACACGACCGCACGCCGGTACGATGCGCATCCAGATCGAAACGGGCAGGGGTGGGGATTGAACCCAGGATCCCTCGGTTCTGCAGCGCGAGGTTTTGCTGCACGTGCTCCGAGCGGGTGTGCGCTAGACCACTCGGCCACCGATCCCTCATTAGGTCGTAAAATTAAACGTAACAGGTGTGTTTCCTTACGATTACGTAACCGACTTTAGCATCTACGACGAGCCCAAGTTGCCACTACGTGATTCGTTTTACAACAGGCTTAAGAACGCTCACAATTCCGAGAAGGATTTTCGCCACGCCCAGATCGTTTTTTAAACGTTCAAGTTCCAAAACGTGGGAGAGTACAGCGACTGCTACCTGAACCTCGACTGCTTAGTTCTGTCCTACTTAGTGCAGCATTTTAGCAAATGGACCCACGAAAACTACGAGATTGATTCCTTGCATTTCTTGTCGCTTCCTGTCCTTAGCTTCGCCGGTGCGCTTGAGCAAACAAAGGTGAAATTTGCATTGCTCGAAGACGTCGCCGCCTATATTTTTAATGAATCGGATTGGCGAGGAGGAATGATGCAATGTGTAGTTCGATATTCGAAATCTAACGTTCCAACCAGCGGCTTGTTCGATCCTAACAAAGAAGCTTGTCAAATGTTCAACCTCTATAAGGCGGTATTTACGCGTCAACGATAAGACAACAGCTTCCGTACGGCGATGTCCGTTGGCTCCACCGCGAAGCAATTTATGCCCTAGAGCCCCAGACGACTCGACCACTGGTTGCATTCTGGAGGTAGACCTAGACTATCTGCAAGAAATACTCAACTCGCATGCAGAATTTCTTTTGGCTCCGGAAAAACGCGGGGTTCATTACGATTGACTTTCGTCTTACCTTAGGGCACTAGTAAAAAAAATGACCTACCCGATAGAGAGTCCAAACGTAAGCTTATTTAAACCCCATTTCCCAAACGTAATTACGTTACTAAATTCCGGAACCTAAAGTTGTACCTGCAGCTAGGGTTAAAACTGAGAAATGCTTCATCGCATTCTGCAGTTTTCCCTGCGAGCCTTTCTGGAAGACTTTATCGACTTCAATCACAATCTGCGCAAGACGGCAACCAACACCTTTCGAAATAATCTGTCAAAGCTCTTTATAAACTTGATCTAGGGAAAGACAATTGAAAATCCTCGCAAGTAGAAGAGAACTGTCATTAGCGTTTCAGAGAACGAAGTTGTAAAAAGTCTGCAAAAACCTAACCTTGGGAAATTTACGGCGATCGGTCCGAACGTGGTCATAGAACGAAAATTACGGCATATATATATATATATATATATATATATATATATATATATATCGAGGATGAAGAGGATGATAACGCGGCCGAAAACTTGACAGAAAGGTGACTTCAGCTGTTAGCGTTTTTAAATTTATCTCCGTCGAAAAAGTTTTAAACTTGTGTGATTCACCGAACCCAAAATGATTGGGGAGGGTGCTTCACAGCTGAGCACAATCTACACGCATCATGCGAACATCACGTCACCGGTCGTCTTCCGTGCGGTTACACATATATTTGTCGGAGATGTTTGGCTAAGCCCCCGTTTAGTGTGACGAGGGAAATTATCGAACTGTGTTACAAGGTCCGCAGCACGCCACCTGTCTTGAGAATTTAATCCCAATACGCTCGAAGGGGACCAGAAATGAAAACAAAAACGCAAATACATTGTAGCCATGATGATATTGATCCCTAGAGACGGGGAATAACGGGGACAAGAGACAAACACAAATTTCTAAACACAGCTAGGATTACATGTGCGCGATCAAAACAATCCGGCTTGTCCTGGTATCGAAACAGGGACATCTCTATTTCCAGTGGGGCGCTCTACCAACAGAGCTCACCAGGAGTTAGACGTCAGTTGAGCGCACCAGTCACCTAGCTGTTTTGAGGTTTGCGTTTGTCCTTTGTCCACCTTGCTCCCCTTTTCCAGGGATTATTATCGACATTCTTGTCCAGTGCGCTTACACCTTTGCATTCATAGCATTATCAATAAAGCCAACATAGTATAGCCTCAGTTATTTATTTATTTATTTATTTATTTACGAGTACGCTTGCGGGTCCTTTGGAAATTCCAGGCAGAATTATTGGTGTGTACAAAGACGAAACTTGGTG
This sequence comes from Ixodes persulcatus, assembly GCA_013358835.2. Lineage (NCBI taxonomy): Eukaryota > Metazoa > Arthropoda > Arachnida > Ixodida > Ixodidae > Ixodes > Ixodes persulcatus. The sequence continues at coordinate 5,132 of JABSTQ010010541.1, forward strand.
TTATCGGCGATGGTTACGATGCCATCAAGAAGGCGAATCCAGACTATAATAGTTTCGGGTAAACGTAACGGCCCTGGTTTGGTCCTGGATCGGGCAGTTTTGAATGTAAAGGCTAGTCTTTAGAAAATATACTCTCTTCATTTCATTTTTCAGAACAGGTTCAAATGCTATCCTTGCAAAATTGCCAATAAATGTCATCGCTATTAAGAAAAAATCCTAAATATTGCCATGGATACTTAAATAATATTCATGTAGAACAGTTTTTGGACCAAAATAGGGGTTTTGTATGGGAATTTGAGGCCTTTGAAAGCCCCAAGAGTCAGAGGTAGAGACATACTTGACTTACTTTGGACAGAGTCTGGATATCTTGGCCCTAATTCGCCAAACAAGTGCCAAACTCAGGCCTCACTGCTGGTTGTTTGGTTGTCATTTGTAGAGTGTCGAATCAGAACCGGACAGAACCAAAAACCGGAACCGAACCGTTAGTTTAGCTGAAGCAGAACTGAACAGAACCGAAATCTTCGCCGCCATCTTGAAACTGAATGGGAACTTAACCGGAAAAAAATATAACGGTAAACATTTCAAAACAATCCACGGTAAATATTTTTTATATTATCTTTTTATTCCAGTTTGTTCAGACAATACGTTTTGTCTGCAGTACCAAGGCAAAAGAATAGAAGGTCGGAGGAGGCCTCGGTACCGCTACATAAATGAAATATTAAAAAGGCAATGAAACTCGTCGACAGCAGAGCACACCAAAACAAGAAGCGCTCTTAAATAAAATATAATGAATAGCAAAATATACACATCAATGGCATTTATATAGTACATATTTTGATACTATAAAACTATACTGTAATACTATAAAACAAAGAAGCATACAAAAAACGCAGAGATAGCAAAGAGGATAAAACCAGATATTTTAGATCAGTTTGTAACGTTTGTGGGCAACAGAGTTTCTCTCACTATGTTTTTGTATGTGTTTAGTGATATATTTGACGTAATAAGTGTATGAAGATAGCTGTGTGAATTAAAAAAGTTTGGAATTTGAAACGAGAGTGTTTGTCTGCCAATGTTTGTCCTGATTTTTGGGGAGTATATACTTGTCATTTCGAGTGTTGTAATGGTGGTCGGGTCGAGTGCATGCAGATGGATAGCTAGGTTGTTGAAGTCTATGGTCATGAAATATGTAGAGTGCAACTTCATAAATGTAGAGTTGTTCAAAGCTAAAAATTTTATACTTCTCAAAGAGCGGAGCCGTATGTGCATCAAAGCAGAATTGTGCATTAGACTAAAAGCTTTTTTTTTTCTATTAAATGCAGATATGTGATTTTCGTCTTTGTTGTCTGACCTCAGACAAGAAAGCAGTAGTAAACCTCAATGCTACATGGGTTTGAGGTCTACCCACTATCTTTTCAATTAGCCAATAAGAGATCGGCGTCATGCTGACGTCACCAAAACCCTTTTGTAAGAAGCAGACGACTTGCTGTCAGCATACGGACCCGTCAGAAGAGGATTTCCGCTACTTTTGGTCTCGCTCTTCGGACGCCTTTGTCTGGAATAAGTGAAGGATTTATTAATTAAGAATGAAACAACGACGAACAACGTGCGCAGGTACATTAAGGCTGCGTGTAAGCAGACCAGCCTCGGATTTAATGGCGTGGGCTGGTTGGATGGATGGATGGGGCTGAACCCTTTGAATCGGGCGGCGGCTTGCGCCACCTAGGCAGTATTTTTTTAAGCTATTTAATTTACGAGTTACAAATCTAGATATTTAGTCTTAAAAGCTACGGTCCGTACGACGGAGGCGCCTCTATGCAACCGGGTGCACACACCTTCCGCAGAAAGGGTCGCCCAGTAGGGAATAGGAAAATATTCACCCTTCCCTCGACCTATGCCACCAGTCAGATAATCTCTTCTTGGTTATCTCCACCTTCCCCATGTCTATTTTCCCCTCACTATTCCTAAATCCCAGTGCGGTTGTTATATTAATAGGCTCTTCAGCCACTACAGGGTGAAGCCCCTTACAGTAAAGTACCAAATGTTCAGCCGTCTCCTCCTCCTCTCCGCAAGCTCCACACACGGTGTCTACCTCCTGATATCTAGCTCTATATGTCTTAGTCCGCAACACTCCCGTTCTGGCTTCAAATAGCAGGGAAATCCCCCTTGAATTATCATAGAGTCTCTCTTTATCGATATCTGTTTTACACAACCTGTACATCCCCAATGCTGATTTTGTTTGCATACCGGCTTCCCATATACTTCTCTCTGTTTCCTTAACCTTCTTTTTAACTGTCACTTCCTCACCCACCTCGCCACTGTTGCCCACATATTTATATCTGAGTTTTCTTGTTCGCTTTCTCCATTTTGTGTCAATACCCTTCATGTACAGATAGCTAAACAGCTAGCTAGATAGCTAGGAGTGAGACTGGAGCCATCTATCAACCCTGAATTAAACTAAGCAGGATTCGCTCGATGACGCGTGCCCCATCTACTATAAGCGTATTGCGCGCACTCTTACAGCGCCATTGTCAATAAAGAAATGCTAATTCATCGCAATCGCGTGAGCCTCCCCCGGCTCCACTAAGTGCTCCGATCTCACGTGAAGCCACTCCAACTCATATTTCTGGTTGCGGCAAACATATTTTCAAAGTGTAGGAACGGACGCCTAATGGACGGGCCAACCCTACACGCAGCGCTGAGCAACCTGCCTCAAAAATGAATTAATGAGGCATCACTGCCATGCGTTATTTGGACCGAAATGCCGTAACTAAGACGTGTGACGCAGCTTGCTTCTTCGAGATTAAATTTGTTCGTGTCGCCGCAAATCGTGCCGTAGGTAAAACTAAAACGTACAAGACACAAACATAAATAAAAATGAGCGGTGATTTTTTTTGTTGGCTTTGTATAGTTGAATTTGCTGTCAAACGCGTGTCTCTACTACAGTTCGCACGTATCAGTGCGTATAGAAACTAGTTTGAACTTAAAAAAAAAAAAGAAATAAAATTCATTTGTCGGAAGGTATCAGCGACATGGATTAGCTTTCTCCCTTTTGTATACGAATGTGTGGGCACGCACGTCTGGGGGCATACCGCGCGAGATTTTGTGTTGCACTATATCCGAATATAAAATTAAGTATTTTAGAAGATGGCAAACTGGATAAATGCGCGTGTGACGTTAATTTACCTGGTGCTCTGTGAATTCTATACGTTATTTTGTTATGATGGTAAAAGAGCCGCCTACATTTTACAATGGCCAGCAACTTTTTTTTTTATTGGATCTTAAATATACATCTACAGGGTGTCACAAAAAAAACAAGATTACAGGGATTGTTTAATGCCGTAAAAATAAACTAGGCCTCGCCGAACGCTCATTCTCCGCCCAAAGGTAGCGCTAGAGGTCACAACCAGATGCCAAAGTTTCAGCCGGATCTGATACATTAATCAAAAGTTATTAGGGATTTTCTGAAAATTTTAATGGGAAAATGGCGGCCGACGGAGGTTTCGAATACATGGGGCTCTATGGCGCCAGAAACCGAAAACGGGCAAAAATGGGCTCCATTTTCCCATTCAACTTTTAAGAAACTCACTTTTAACTTTTGAATAAGGAATCGGATTGGGCTGAGTCTCTGGCATCTGGTTGTGACCTCTAGCGCTAGCTTTGGTTGGAGAAGGAGCGTTCGGCGATGCCTAGTTTATTTTTGCGGTAAAAAAAAAAAAGAAACTGTAAATTTGTTTGGTGACACCCTGTATATATATCTATATATGTGAGGTTCCATCTGAAATCCGGCAGGATAGAAGAATATCATTTTATTTTTGACAAAAGAAAATGTTTTGGGGGCATTTCTGAAATGAAGGAGGGCGCAAACCGCATATGGTTCTTCAGATTTTTCGTTCTCGAGTTAGGAAGCGTTGAAACCGCAGTTGCAGAAACTAGTATTTTTGCCTGCCGTCTGATCTCTAATTCTGCATTACAGGGCGTTGTAAACGTTTTTCATTTTTTCCTCCCCCCTTCTAACCTTCTTTGCTTATTTAGTGGGTACTATAAAGATACCTTGATGTTTTCAAATATTTGTAGGAATTTTATTGTTTTCTGAAGAACAATGTCAATCTCGTCGTTCATGTCGATGATTGGTCAAATTCGACAGCTCCCCACTTTTTCAGTACTTAAGGTAAATTTTCTTTCTTTAGATTCATAAAAAGCACAAAGCAAGCCCATTATAGTAGAATAATACTATTCCGATCTGTTGAGTACCGCTCCGCCACCTTTGCGTAAACATTGTGAGAAATAACAAACGTTGAAAGTTTGAAGTCGATTTTCTAAAAAAAAAAAAACACTTTGTACATTTTTATTTTTTAAATTATTTTAGATATAATAGTCGACTACAAGAAAAAATAATCTAGAAATGTTATATTTTGATTGTATGTTCTCAATTTGAACCGCATTCGTGTGTAATGTGTGCTCATTTGCCTAAACTACAGCAACCTTACCTGCATTGTGTGCCTCTACGATTTCGAAAATATGTTTTTATTTTTGTTTACGTTTTCAAAAAGGAACGTAAAGTCAGCGAAATTCTGATATTCAATGTAATTTAAAACTTGAAATGAGAGAGAAACCAAAAAGGCATACCACAGCACAATGAGTAACCAGTATATACAAATCAAAAGGTAATGTCAAAAGTTGTTTCTATATATAACGGTTCAAAGTAAACGAGCGTGGCTACTCATTATACAGTTGTAATGCCGAACGTAGAAATGGCGCCGTGAATTGTCGAATTTAGTGATTTCGGACTCCATTCCACCATTAGAGCCAGATTGTCCAGGTCGGTGACCAAAGTAGAGCAGGGCGCAGAGAAGGATTTCGGGGCCAAAGAGAAGCAGTAGAGGTGTTTCACGTTGCATACCAGCCCAGCCTTTCGGCGACTTGCCATAATTTGCATTACCCTAAGTGAGTTGAGACAAAGGTGAGACAAAGGCAGCTCACGTTTGCGTCCACTCACTATCCTGCCAATAAAAGTCTACACTCTTACATCCCCGCGCACTCCAATCTTGTCCTCTACCTCAGTTGCTCTTCGCATCATTGATGAGATCCTTCTTGGTTCTGCCAATCTGAACAAGGCGGAAACGTGTCATGAGAATACGCTGAAACCATAGTCCTGAAAGCAAATATTTCTGAATGTCATTCCTATGATTCGAGCTTTGGAGGCATAAATAGTTCGAACATTGTGTGCCATTCCACTCTGTGAAGGTGAATGACAAGTGAAACTGTTCGGCACACGACACAGACGGGACACAAAAGTTTGAACGGAGGTACGAGCACAATTATTGCCTTGATCGGTGGTCATCGTGACGAAAGGTGCGCACACACACATGCCGCTCGCCGCCGCCGCTGACATTCTCTTTGCCGTTCCAGCCGTTGCTCTTCGTAGGCGCGTTGCTCTTCGGGAGTCCGGACTATGCGCGGCCTCCCCATCATGACGAGAGAAGAAAAGGGAAATTGAAAATGGAGAACGGCAACCAAAGCTTCAAGGAGAATTCAGGGAATGGTGTTCCACGCGCCGCACGCGCACGCCTTTCACGTATAAAAGATTCGAAGTAAATAACCAAAATAAAGCTGTTACAACTTCAAATTGGGCGAGTTGGTTTTTCATGTTGGTCGACGTTGCAGCGCACTCAAAAAACAGTCCCTCACGCTTTTATACACACAAAGAACAAAACTCTCATAAAGCGCTGAGGAACGTGCGTGCAATATGCGATTTGTTTTAGGCTTTTGCTTTAGAACAGTTATTGCTCCAGACGCCGGCACGTGCGGTGCGTGGGTGCGGCGCGACCGTAAAGTTTTTTTTGGTCACGCACACGAAAAAATCTATGAAACCCTAACCGTAAACAGCTTCGCTGTTAAAAGCAAGTCTAACTACACCAAACTCTTAAGGCTCGTTCACACATTATTGCGCCGACTGCGTTCCGCTGCATTGCGCCGTGCAGCACAGCCCCTCCCCATTGGCTGGTCGTAAGGCTCACCATAGCAACAGCTCGACGAATTCAATCTTAACGCAGGCGTACGCAGTCAAACAGAGATATACGAAGCAGGTTTTACCGTGGGATTGAACTTTTATGATTTACCTGGAGTGCTTGCAAGATTCAATTTATCTAATAATTTCTTTATCATGGTAAGGCTGTCGTGCTTTTATTAAGATCACCTGGTAGGGATTAGTGATATACCTTAATGGGTGATAGCGTTTGGGAGCAAATTAAAATTATTCGTGACAAACATAGAGACGGGGAGGCTTAAAACGGCGTAGCTGTATGTGGGTCACCAAGCATGCTGCTATAACCAGATAAGGCATATAATTATTATTGCTATAAAATATGCGATCTAGCTAAAGTTAATCATTATGCGGAATAATGAATGCACGGAACAAACTTCAATCCAACACAAAAATCCAACATTTATTTGAAATCAACCGTTTGCACACAGCTTTTACGAGTGAAATTTAAACTGATCGCACGTTCAGTGAGAAGTTTTTATCAGCAAGATGACATACTAAACTTCAAGGCATCGCACAAGTAAGCCCAAATAAGCATACTGCGGGAAGAAATACTGCAGTTCCTCTTATATAGAGTGTCAAAAGTTATACTTTAACCAAAAACGCCACAGCCACATAGTATACAATACAGGTTCCATACCTAACATCACACACTAAACAGTTTTCACATACATATAGTTTCGCATATAGTGTGCAAAAAAGTAACACTTTTCTCGCAAAGAAAACCTCTTCCCTCACACGTATAAGAAAATTATTTTGAGTATTAAAAAAATGAAGACGTAATTATTTTTTATGCATAATTTATTTAAAGACATATTTCAAGAGCCTCACAACCTGAATTAGGAAAACAAGTGTCGTTTTTAGTGTGAGGGGTTTACGTTAAAAATATCAGGTGAAAAAAACATGTTCCGACCTCGATACAGTTCTAACAACCACCCATGTCTAAATATTCCCTTTATTAAACTAGATCAAGAATAATTAGCGGACGGTCTTTCTCGGTCAGGGAGAGTTCGATTTCATACCCGTCCTCGCCGAATGCTTACGCCGAACTCGTCTTCATTACACGCTTAGCCGTGTTCACGCCTAAGAGTGACGCATCTTTCGTGTCCACTTGGATAACTGGATATGCAGCTACTAGATTGCAGGCACATCTAAAAACGGTATATTTATTTACGCGTGATGCACTTTATTTCTTAGCAAAATGTTCGAAGCAATAATCATTGCACAAGATTTCACAACTTGAAAACAAAATAAAATCAAAAATCCCGTTGCGAAAACTTTCTCATTCGTATCTCGCGAAAACATGGTTTCCAGTATATGTATAGACAATCAATATGGACCTTCTCTTACTGAAAGTTCATCACTATCGTGTATTTGGTGTTTAGCTATACTTTATTAAGCTTTGTGTTCTTGTTTACTACAACCGCTTTTGGAAATGCCTCTTGTTCAGTACAGACTACCGTCACATGATTGGTAAAGGTGAGTACAAAACGGATAATAGCTCAGGTTCATATGTATTTGAAAGATAATGCTCCGCATTATTCCCCTTAATTTTCAAGCTCGTATGAGAAACATTTTCAAGTACTCAACAACTTTTGTTTTTCTCTGTTCCGAGCTAGAATATGAAAATCAAATCACTTCAAAATGTTTTATTAAATGAAGGCCGAGCTAAATATTTAGATGTCTTTACGCACCTAGAATATTTTGCTCTGAAAACAAATAGTTCCCATTCGCCTTTAACAGAAGGCTTACCGTAGTTCCCTTCGACCTTCGACCCGACGACGAACCCTTTTCGTCGTACCTGCTATTCGTCCCCTGTGTCGTGACGGTTGTTTGCCAAACACCCTCACGCGTTCTGTGCAATTACTCCATACCAGACGAACAAGAGCTGCTTCGCCAATGAACACCAGAATCGAGAAGGACAAACCCACGAGCCAAGCAAGAAAAAAGGGTCTCAGGTCACTGAGACTCAGAACCAGCCCCTCTCCGTGCATCAAACTACGCTCGTAAAAATATTTTCTCTTGTATTCTGTGAATGCATAATTCCTTTCGTATAGGCCAGCCTCTACCGCGCGACTCAACGTCGCATCGATGTCGCGGCGGTAGACAGAAGATGCCCTCATTTCCGGTCCTACCGGGTACGAGAACGCGGTGTCTTCGGTCTCGACGTAGCCTTTATCATAAAGCTCTCGTCTCAAATCCTCACTGCGACCCGTTCGAAAGTTGAAGGTGAAGAAGGTGTCCCTTCCGTCATCGCCGATCTTGATCTCCCGATACAAGTTTGAATTCGATTTTCGAGTGTGGAAGCAATCTCTTCCTCTCTTGATGGAACTTCCCTTCTTGGACATCCATGCAATCAACTCAGCTCTATCAGTTATGACAGGTATCTCAAGAACGCAGAGCCGATGACCTTTGATAAGAAGGTCCTCAAATGAAGCAAACTGAGTGACCTCTCCGTCGAGTGGAAGGTTGTTTAAAAGCGACGTGATGCGGCCCTTGAAGGCAGTCGACATCACAACAAACATCAAGGCCATTACGCCGTACAGAACCTGGTACGTTTGCGTGTGCAGCAAACGGCTGTGAAGTCGAACACTTTGTTGAAGGAATGCCGCCATCATCAGAAATATAAAGACAAATACATCGGCATTCGGCCTTTGTGTCACCTTCGCGATGAAGCCATAGGTCAAGACCAGGAAAAGGCAAGACGCGAGAAGTCCTATCCATACCTCCTTCATAAATGGCAAGATAAATATGGTCTCTTTGGGAACCGCATTACGCTTGCGAACATAAAAGGAATAACCAGCCGATCCAAAATGATGTAGCGCAATAAGGACGTGTGACACATCTCTATGTGGGCGATTGTTTAAACTATTTACAAACGAGCTCAGATACATATCATTAATTGTAAAGGAACTTCCTGTGCTAATCGAAGCATTGCGGTACGCCAAGAGCATTAAAGTAACGTTAAAGCTTGGATGGTTGCAGTAGATAGGATTTGAACATGCAAAATGTACATAGTTCCCGTTGAGCGTTCGTCGCCGTGTTGACAACAGCTCACTCGTGAGAGTCTGGTGTTTAGCGACATTCCTTTCGAACTCGCTAGTCAAGAAAGTACTGCCGTTGTAGAAATCTATAAAGTATCTGCCACTGGCTCTACAGTCAGGGGGACGATATGGTACATCTAAAGACCATGAATATTTACGCGGAAAATGACAGGCGTTTTCCGCTACGACGAAAGCAGTCATAAAGTAATCTGTATCGATGGTACGCAATAAGTGAGTTGATTCGCATTTCCCGCATACGAAGAAAACCATATGAAAAAACAGCTGCCTAAACTTCTTGCACGGCTTGTCAGTGCAAGCGTCATAGTGTTTCTTGCTGTCAGTCCACAATGTTACAGTTCCTTTGCGGGACTTCAGAAAATCCTTGTACTCCGCAGAGTTGCCCTTGAGGCAGTCTGGGGGCACGAAAACGTTCAAGAACTTGTTCCCAGGATCGAAGGAGAGAAGAACGTCGTTGAGGATGTCTACCAATCTACTCAAGACAGTCCCCGGACCTTCAAACTGGATAGTTTGAAAGCTTACCGGTGCTTCCAGGAACACAGCCAAGAAGATGACCCTTGCCGGAAACGAGAACATGTCTGAATGTCAGGAAGAGTATATTTTTCTTGAGGATCCTCTCATCTTTCCTCAGAGTTGAGAGGATAACGGGTATAGAGGATTGCATATATATTCAACCGTATATTTAATGGTCGTGGGCTAGCGCCATTGTAAATAAAGAAATGCAAATTCATCGCGATTGCGTGGATCTCCCCGGCGTCTCTAAGTGCTCCGATCTCACGCGATGCCACCCCGACTCATATTTCTGGTCGATACAAACAAATTTCAAAAGTGTAGGAACGGACGCCTAATGAACCTGCCCACCGTTCGCGGAGAGCTCAGCAACCTGCCACAAAAATGCATTAGTGGGACGCACTGTATTTTGTCAGCAGATCGAAATGCCGAAACAGTGTTTGACGCAGCGTGCTTGTTCAAAATTAAATCTTTTCGTCTCGTCGCAAATCATATACCGTACGTAAACTAAAACGTACTAGACAACAAAAATACATGGAGCTTTTTGTTGTTACATAGTTGAATTGTAATATCTTTAAAACGCGTGTCTCTACTGCAACGCGCACATGTCAGTGTGTGAATAAACTAGATAAAAAATAATTTGTTTGTCGGAAGGGTGTTAGAGATATGCATTAACTATTTCCCCGTACTCCGTTGTTAAGGGTAGACAAATACCACCCTATAATTGCACTTTCTGCTTCACTTAGTTTTCCCAGGCCTTAAACGAATAGCTGTCCTTTTTTTCGGTATACCAGAGGAGATTAATATGGTTTGTACAGATTCTATGATAATCTTGATTGGTCTGTGATAACAAAATTAAACGATGTTGACACTGGGACAAAACGTTTTATAGAAACTAGTTTGGGTGGAATGCGCATTTTCATTCCCGTGGGTACAAAAAATATCTTCAAAATTTCCTTTTTGGTTTTCTCCGGAACTCAGACGGAATTTTTGCAGAGAGCTTCATTACCACAGACAGTACAAGAGGACAGGCTTACAGAATTGGTCCGACAAATACAGTGTGTGAAGAGCTTTTGTGAAGAAAGTATATGGGCAAGATGGCATGCGGCACAAAATGAGAGTCGGGGAAAATCTAGGGACACATCCTATATATTTTGGCCATATACGAAGAAATACCTCGAAAGGATATTGCTTTGAACGAAGAGGGTTGCACTTATTACTCCCCACCAGATGTCGCTATGAAGTTTTGCGAGTTTTTTAGTTCATCTTTTTCATCTGAACCTCCCAATATTGACACTTTCAATACTCCTTGGAGTTGTGGGGATGGGATGGTAGCGGAGGAAGTCCAGATTTCTGAAATAATGGATGCAGTGGGGAAACGCAAGCAAAAGCTATCTACGGGTCTTGATGCCATCCCCCGTTTTATCTTATAACGTTGTTGTAGCATATTCGCACCAGCTTTAAAATATATTTTTGATTCGTCTTAAGGTCAGAGACATTTCCTGCCGCATGAAAAGCCGCTGTTATTGTACCTGCATTTAAATCGGGAGACCCAACTGATAAGCAAAAGTTATAAGTCGGTGTCATTTCTGTCTAATCTGTCGAAAGTGTTTGAGATGGTGGTTTGTACACGAATGTATCGCTTTTTTTAACACAAAATTAGTCCTGCCCAGCATGGCATTATAAGGGGCAGATCGGCAGTAACAAACCTTTATGAGGTTATGCAGTTTTGCGTTCCAATCATAGAAAACAAGAGCCAAGTTGATGTAATTTATTTAGACATGACGAAAGCTTTCGAAATGGTCAATCATAAACTGCTTTTAGTTAAGATGTCTGAATATCGTGTAAGCGATAGCTACACAAAATGGTTTAGAAGTTATTTGTCGGGACGCGCGAATTTTGTACGCATTCATGGAGTCATGTCTCATCCATACGTCGCTACATCCGGGGTGCCACAGGGATCAAATCTGGGTCCCCTTTTATGCATCATTTTTTCCAACGATCTTTTTGACTGTATAACGTTTTCTCAGATGTTACAGTATGCTGATGATGTAAAACTATTCCGCAAAATTGAGACCTCTGGAGATCGCTTACAAATACTAAGTGATATTAACGCGGTCAGTGCGTGGTGTTCAAATAATTGTCTTACGTTAAATTCAAGAAAAAGCAACGTCATTGCATTTAGCCAAAAAAAATATGGTGCGTGCGTATTCTTATGTGCTGAACAAGTGTGAAATAGAAAGGAAATCTGAAATATGTGATCTCGGTGTGTTATAGGATTCCACCCTTCGAATGGAAGCATATGCCAATGCTGTAATTGTTTCATCGTTGAGGATGCTCGGCATAGTGTCCAGAATTACACGGGACTTTAAAAACCCGCGCACTGCAATTGTACTGTATAACTGTTACGTGCGCTCGAGATTGGAATTTCCATCAACCACGTGGATTTCATTGACTTTGTCTAGACTAGAGCGCATTGAAGGAGTTCAGAGACGCGTTATCTATTTAATTTACGACCGACACTTCGGTAAAACAATTTACTATTATTATAACTGGTTACTTTATAAATTGCAAATAAATACCCTTGCTGAGAGAAGAGATATTCGAGATTTGTTATTTTTGCATAAATTATTGAACGGCGGAGTAGCTTGCCCAGTTTTGCTAACCGATATAAGCATACAGGTACCATCTCGCTTTTTGCGTTCTCAGACATTCTAACCTCCCGCCTCCCACAAGAAGATGGCCTTGTATAACAATTTTAAGTCGCCTGCAAAATATGTGTTTATGAATTTTAGCGATTTTAAAAACGTAGTGGGAGAGAAAATGACACAGTGCATCTGTATTTCAATGTTGTCTTTGTACTTTTATTGTTGTAGTGTGCGAATTACTTGTTTCGTTGTGAATGTATTATGGTGTACCACTGGTAAGGCGTTTAGCTGTTGGTGGGCATCCCCAACTCAAAAATAAATCAGTCAATAAATATGCGAATATGTGCGCACGCATGTCTGGGGGGGGGGGGGGCATACCGTGCGAAAATTTTTGTTACACTTATTTCGAGTAAAATATGAAGTATTTCAGGAGGTGCCAAATTAGATCCAAACGCGTGCCCAGTTAATTTACTGAAGTTTTTGATAATTTTATGCGTTATTTTCTCCATGATGGCAGAGATCCTGCCATCATTTTACAATGGCCAGGAAGGTTTTTTCATTGGATCATATTTTATATTATATATATCGAGGATGAAGAGGAAGATAACGGGACCACGCACTTGACAGAAAGGTGACTTCAGCTGTTAACATTTTTAAAACGTTCTCCTTCGAAATATATTGGAACTTTTATGGTTCACCAAACTGGAAAAGTCGGGGAGGGTGCTTCAGAGCTAAATGCGGTTAACAAACTTCATGCAAACCTCGCGTCGCCGGTGGTCTTCCGCCCGATTACAGATAGATTTATCGGAGATGTCATGGCTAAGCCCCCGATTAGTGCGACGAGGAAACTTATCGAACTCTCATAATGTCTGCAGCGCGTGACGCGTCTTGAGCTTTAACATGCCAACACGCTCAAAGCGGACCAGTTACAATTAAAAAGAAACATTGCAGCCATGGCGATAATAATCCTCGGAAGAGGGGAATAAAGGGGACAAAGAACAAAAATAAAATCTTCAAACACATCTAGGTGACGGCTGGACGCCCGAAAAAATCCGCCTTGTCCTGTCATCGAACCAGGGACATCTCCATGTTCAGTGGAGCGTTATATAACTGATATAACCAAGAGTTAGACGTCAGCAGTGCGCACCAGTAACCTAGCTGTGTTTGGAGGTTTTTGCTTCTATATTGTCCCTCTTGTGCCACTTCCCCAGAGATTATTATCCGCAATCATGTACAGCTCGGTTGCTCCTTAGCATTAATTGTATTATCATTGAAGCCAATATAGTATAGCCGCAATTATTGATTTATCTATTTATTTACGAGTACACTTAAGGCCCTTTGGGCATTCCAGGTGGAATTATTAGTGTGTAGAAAAGAAACTCGGCGTTATCAGCAATGATCACAATATCAATAAGAAGGCGAATCCAGACTATAATAGTTTCGGGTAGAAGTGAATGCTGGTCAAGAGTGGTTTGGTCTTGGGTCGGGCAATCTTTTATGTGTAGGCCAGTCTTTAGAAAATATACTGTCTTCATTTCATTTTCCGGAGCTGTTTTTAATTGTACCCTATTAAAAAAAACAATATGAACAGCGTATTATGGATATTGGTAAACAATATCGTTTTATTGTATTACAATACAATATGGATAGTGTATTGGAACACATTACATTTATTGTATTACAATAAAATATGGATAGTGTAATGGAACACATTACATTTATTGTATTGTATTACAATAAGGGTTTGTTATGGGATTTCAATATCCATATACGCTAAAAATATTGGAATCTCATACCGTATAAACCCTTATTGGATCCCCATGTGTCGTATGGGGATCCAATAAGGGTTTACGATTACAGTGTACTGAGCGTATTATGGATAGTGGAATCCAATATATTCTATCGGCTACCAATAGAACTATATACGTGTTGGAATATCACGTTCAGCACGATATTTCTTTGCAACGCAGTCTCTCCTTGTGTGTATTTCTTAGTGATGAAATAAAAAATGTTGCTGTTGTCAAATTGTGAATGAAGAAGCAAAACACTGGGCTTATCCATACCAAATATATTTAACATAATCCTGAACTGGAGGATCTGGCATTTACTGCAAAAGAAAGTTAATTGTTTAGGACCCTCATTCAAAAACTTGATGTTTGAAAACAAAATGTGAAATCCTCACCTTATAATGAAAACAGCACCTGCTAGGTGCAGCCACATAAAAACTGCAAGATAAAAATTTGTGATTTGTTCGCGACAAGAAGCAATCCTTCACTAAGCCGGATAGATTCAAAAATAGTCTGTGTTGATTGCTGAAAAATAAGCTTCAATGCCACTGCCACGGGTCATTCTGAGCTCTGTCAATTAAATATACGTATCCCCTCGTCTGGCTTCACTATTCCTGCTTCGCACCAAACTAGAGTATCCGGAATGCTCACCTTTGAGGTAAAACGAACTGGTGCTTGCTTGCTTGTAGGCCGTGGAAACTGGAAGAGAGATTTGCGATTAGTTGCGTCCAAGTAGCAGTTACTTTGAGTTGCCGCGTAAACTACACTAAGTCGGAAAGATTCAAAATTACATGCGCGGGACATAGATATCCTCTTTCGACGTAACTGGGAACACGTCAATGTCGCCCGCGTGTATTACAGAAAAATAAGCTTTAATGCAGGAGCCCCCAGTCGTTCTGAGCTCCGTCAATTAAAAATGCTGTACCGGTCGTCTGGCTTCAGTATTCCTGCTTTGGGAATCTGGAATTCTCATTTTTGAGGAACAACAAACTGGCACCTGCTGGCTTTTAGGCCGTGGGAACTGCCAGAAGGATTTGCGATTAATTGCGTCCAAGTACCAATTTCTTTGACCAGCCACCTACAGCACACTAAGCCGGATAAATTCAAAATTACATGTGCGTGACATAATATGCCTCTTGTGACAAAATTGGGCACACGTTCTGTCGCCTCCAGCAGAGCTTCAGCTTTCACTGAAGCTTGTTTTGCTGCAATACACGTGTGTATTGCAGGAAAACAAGCTTCAGTGAAAGCGTCCCCAGTGGTTCTGAGCTCCGTCAATTAAATATGCCGTACCGTTTGTCTGGCTTCAGTATTGCTGCCTCAGAGCAAACTAGAAAATCTGGAATCCTCACCTTTGAACGAGAACGAACTGGCGCCTGCTGGCTTGTGGGCCGTGGAAACTGCAAGAGAGATTTGCGATTAGTTACGTACAAGTAACAATTTGTTTTGAGTAGCCGCCTCCAGCAAACTCAAAATTACATGCATGGGACATGCCACGGAACCCCCTTCATCCTTGTTTTCCGTTAACTCTGCTCACCTTCGCCGCTTGCCTCCAATTTCTGTGCTACATCTCTAATCTCGATTCCCAGGTTCCCAAAGGCCATGCCATGACTTGTGCCAAGCACGGATCTGTCAACTCCGCGACCGTCACTATTGTGGCAAGGACGCCACGGCACCTGGGCAGTTGATGTGTTCTTTTAAGGGGGGACATGGGCCTAAATTTCAAATTTTTTTTAATAAACTCATTTTTCAATTTGGAGGGTTTCGATTTTAGAAATCAATTATACACCCTTACACTAAATTTGATAACCATACGGCCTATAGTTACGTTGATATAAAATATTTTCAACACATTGTGAGGCAGTAACAAAGTAAAGGATTTCAATGTTTGAATGCATTTTTCTCAGTTCCAGTTTTTGCTGCAAATTTCATACGAAGGAATCTTTTGTTCGAAGGTTAAAGTATTCTGATACCACAATCAACATGTTTCTGAACTGAAATTTACTGGGGAATCGGGCTATCTACTTTATTTTGTTTTAAGTTGAAGTCCTGATTGAGAAAAAACTATGTTCCAAATATTGACAGAGGACAGATATGCATCTCATATTTTGAGGTAATGACTCTTCCTGAAATATTTACATTTAAGTTATTAAAACTAGATAACCCGAAGTCCCATATCCCCCACTTTATATTCAAGCAGTCAAAATGGTGCTTAATAGCTTCATTTGCATATCATAGGTTTCTTAACAAAGAGTGACACATCAACTTATGCAGGGCAGGTATGTAAATTTGTCCTAGAGAGCTGAACGTTGGCACAGTACACCTACGTCTGAAGCTGAATCTCCCCTGCATATTTCATTACGATCACTTGAGTAGTTCAGAAGTTCGACCTCTAGCCAGTGTCCCCCCTTATTATTTTCAGCATGGCTGAAAGCAGGTGGATGGGTGTCTGGTATGCCCTTCCCAGGTAGCACCGAGTTCTGGGCCAACATTTTGCTTTTGTCTGGGAGTTTAGGGCATTAAAAAGCCCGAAAAAGCCAAAGTAGAGCCAAACCTGACCTTCCTTGGCAATAGTCTGGGTATTTTGGCCCTAAATCGCCTAACAAATGCCAGAGTTAGACTTACTGCCCGGTAGTTCGGCTGATATTTGGCATTTTTGGGCCAAAATTGCCAAACAAATGCCAAAGTTAGGCTTCACTTTTAGATAGTTCGGCTGTCATCTGGCACCTTTGGGCCGAAATCGCCACAGATGTGCCAGAGTCAGGCTTTGTGGCTTGTAGTTCGGCTGACATCTGGCATCTTAGGGCCAAAATCGCCAAACAAGTGCCAAAGTTAGGCTTCACTTTCCTATAGTTCGGTAGTCATCTGGCACCTTTGGGCCAAAATTGCCACAGATGTGCCAGAGTTAGGCTTACTTCCTTGTAGTTCGGCTGAGATCTGGCATTTTTGGGGCAAAATCGCCAAACAAGTGCCAAAGTTAGGCTTCATTTGTTGATAGTTCGGCTCTCATCTGGCATCTTTGGGCCAAACCAGAGAAAAGCCGAACTTTGGCACGTCCCAAATACCGAAATTAGGCGTTGCTCTGGCAGTTATGGCTGAAGTAGGGCACCAACTTTGGCGCTCCTCTGGCGAACCAGAGAAACGCCAAACCTTGGCATGCCCCGAATTCCCAGATTAGGATCTACTATGGCAGTTATGGCTCAAGTACGGCACCAACTTTGGCGCTCCTCTGGCGGACGAGAGAAACGCCAAACCTTGGAATGCCCCGAATTCCCAGATTAGGATTTACTATGGCAGTTATGGCTCAAGTATGGCACCAACTTTGGCACTCGTCTGGCGTACCAGAGAAGAGCCAAACTTTGGCATGCCCTAGGATCGCCCAACTAAGGCTATAGTTAGGCACCGTACTTTGGCACTGATGACTGCCATGGTGCAAAACCCTAACTGCACCAAAGTTGGGCCCTTATGTTGGCCAGACCTTTGCCCAAGTTGGGCATTCCTCTGGCGTGCTACCTGGGAAGGCAACACAATTGTTATTAAAAGTCTTAAAAACGAATCGACTAATGCCGTGATGCCACGACGCATACTGCATGCTGGATTGGAGCAATTGAACGATAAAATACGCGTAAAAACGGTGAAAACTATTTTATGTAGTCCTTTCCTAGAAGCTCAATTGGCCCCATTGTCTCTGGCACTGTAGATACAATTTTAAGAAAATTCGAGGACGGTGTTGTTATCACAATCGAAAATATATGTTAAACTCAAAGTTGTTTCTCCCCTCGGCCAACATTTTGCACCCTGGCGACATAGAAAATTATAAAGAGCGGTAGAGACCGAAAAAATCAGGAGTAGTTTTTTTTTTTTTTTTTACACGCGAGAGTCTTATTGGCGGAGCGCGGGACCTGAAGCGTCGCTGTGGTCGGCGTTCCAGCATTGGCCAAATGCTCACTATAGTTTCTTTAGTAGGATTACCTCCGCATTCATTGAGGTAAACAAGAGTAATGTCAGTCTGCGAACTTTAGTGGTGTCGGCCGATGAACACGCTATCTCCGGGTTTCCTGCGTCTTTTCTACGCACCATCGAACTTGTCGCTCGCAACTTTCTGATCGTGACGTCGCCGGTAGGAACCAGCGGGCCGCGGTCTTACTGAGAGTGCATCTTACAAAATGCAATCTGCAGGCACTGTCTAGGATGTGTCAGTTTCTTGCGTGGCGGTCCTGACATATCGTTCGCACTACAGAGACTGTCTACAGACACGTTGGAATAAGCAAACATGCTTGACCCACGTCGTCAGATGATTCTGTCGTGTCTGCATCGAACGACGACTAATAGTCGCTAATAGGCCTGACTGACTTTCACGATATCAGTAAAAAATTACCAATAAGCGTCACCAAAACGAAAAAAAAAAACAAGAAGAGTTGCTCAATTTAGCGGATTTACGCCACGCGAAATTCGGTGGTACCCAAAATGTGTTACGAACACGCTACGGAAATGCGCTACGGAAGTGCTATTTTCCTCGTCCGCCCAAGACGCCACCATGCCACGTTGTGGCGTCAGTAGTGACCCGACGCTGTATCGCGTGACCTAATGGCAACTCAATGTCACAACGCGGTCTCCCAGTTTCCACCCGACGAGACCGCGCGACCACGTACCGGTTAGTTACTCGCTCCAAACACCCTATATACCTTCGCAAAAAGTCGCCTTCTGCGAGCTGCCATCTTTCTCTGCTGAGCTGTGAAACCCCTTCTGATCATGCGCTGTTGCTCTGTTACATCAGCCGCTGCGAATGCGTCCACAACTCAGTGACTCAGCATTTTTCGCCCGGGTGATAAGCGACGCAAAGGTCTATACTCCGTTTCACAAGCCCGAACGAAGCTGATCAAGATCCGCCAAACGCGCATTTCTACCGCGCTCTTCGCGTTTTAGGCTTTTTGCTACGTGAATAGTAAAGTGAATAAGTCATGATTATGCGGTTCTTTCTATGCGAGTGATTAGTTTAGACGGTGTTAAAAAAGCCTATAAAGACGAGGAGAGCCATGACGACGCACTTTTTGCTTCACTTCGTATGCTACATAAGATCGTAGCGTCGACCGAGCTCGGACTAGGTGTGAGATGTAGTAGTTGTGCCCCGAACTGCCTGGAATATCACCTGGATCTGTTCTTCCATGTTCGCCAGTTTCCACCCGTTGTCTCGCAATATGTTTAGGCACACACGACGGTTTTCACGCCACGCTTCTCCGTTGAGAGTTGCGATGCCTGCGAAAATGAGAGTTGGGATCAAGCAACAAACTGTTATTCAGTCAGGACATGTAACGCAATGTATTGTGGAAGAATTATCAATAGAAAAAAAAAGGACTAACCGAACACGCCCGTGTTCCTGCAGAACACATTTCTGAGCCGGGATTGGAATGCACTGTGAGAAAGCCATTTCTTGACGGAGGCGTAGTCATTTAGAACCACGACGTTCACCATTGCACACTTGACTCTGGAAAAACAATTAACAACATGTTCTCTGAGTGTTTATTCACTACGCTCACAATCTGTGTTTTTGGCGCACTTTTTTTGCGCCAACTATTGACAAACTACGAGACATTTCGGAAGGCTTTGTATACGATGCTTTTATCCCTTATTTCGCCCGAATTCTTGTTGCAAACAATGGCGGAGCAATATTACGGCGTATTTCAGATTAAACGCCTGCTTCACGTCCGTCACCGAACTGTTCTTACAGGCGATACCTTCACGCGTCTTCTTCAACTACGCCTGGGCGTAGGAGAACTTAAAGAAAGGCCCGTTGCCTTCTCGAGCGGCAGGTGCACCAACAAGAAAGGAGGCTAGGAAACATCTACCGGAAACTCTTCGCAATGGATTCCAACTGCTCGCTCGGGATCACGTGGTCTATGGGCAGGGCTCAGTGTTTTGGGTAAATGCCCAGAAACCCTGTCCCCGTTTTGTCAAAATCGGAAGAAAAAGTGAAATATTCTTGTCTTTGAATAAGAAGAACCCAAGTTCCAGGGGAAAATATCTTCAGATAGAGCTTTGTTTTTTTGTGTCGACTAGATACAGCTCTGTTGAATTCTCTACGAAGCTGTTTCCTCCTTAGGTGACCAGATCTTCACCCGTTTTATTTTCTTCTCTGCACAGGACCGTTTTTTTTTTTTTTTTTTGCTTTTATATCATAAAATGTTTTTGACGTAGCCCTCAATCCCCCAAAAACGTAAGTCCATCCGTACGTCCGTCTAGCCGTGCATTTCTCGATAAATTGAGCCTTGAAACTAAATTGGTGCCTAGGACACGCGCCGTAACTTTATATCATGCGGCCTGACGTCACGTGTTAAGTTTTTCTTCCAAAGTCGGCAGAAAAACTGATGTCACGTGACCTGACTTTTTGTGACGAATACACTAATGCACTTTAGCCGTAACTGCAAGGTTCCGTGACCTCACACCACGAGACTTAAACAAACAATCTAGTTTTCCCCTCAATATAAAGTGTATTCACTGGACGCCATATATGAGGGCGGTGTTTAGAGCGCATGCTAAGAACGACCTCAAATTAATAGACTGCTAAGACTGGGAATCTTGATGATGCGGAATGTACGATGCAAAACAACTCTCGAAGCTCGCCGTCAGCACACGCTCAGCAGCCACGCACACAGATACGGCAGCCTATGAATACTTCCTATAGCGAAAAAAGTAACGTCACTTCACCTATTGTCACTTGTCCTAAACACCTTTTGACATCCTTCACATATTGCCTGGGAAATCCAAGTCACGTGATGTAGACACCAACAGTGTCCCCGCTAGATTCAGCTTTAAAATTTACGTCACGTGACCCGGTGACACGTAACACATCGAAAACATTTCCCCACTAAACCTAGCGTAAAAATTGGCGTGACATGGACCATTTACTAATTTAGTTTTCCAGCTTAATTTTGCGACGAAAATAATCCCTGGAGAACGGGAACAAGAGGAACAAACAATAAACACAAATATCCAAACGGGCGGTAATTGACGCCACGTGACCTATTCATCCAGTTTCCCCTCTCAATTTACGGGGGAAATTGATAAAAATAAAGATTTCTACTTTACTCCCCGAAACGACAGTTTAATGTATTCTAAATAATTTATAATTTATAAAATAATATTCATGTGTGATCACAGGCCGAAAGCTCAAGCTCGGAGCCGAGTATAAACGTAGTTCGTTAAGACTAGATGTTTGGGAGAGTTGGTTGTTCATACCTCCGATGTTACAGCGCACAACAGCAGGCGCACTGCGTGCACAAAGCGACTGACAAAATTCAACAACAAAAAAAATGATATTGCACAGCGATGCGTGAATGTCCCCCTTGTCTGTCTTCGCAAATTGTGTGTCTGCATTTCAGCGCTGTAAAAGCGGAGCTATCCACTGGCTTGCTGACCTTGCACCCCCGATAACTTGCTGTGATTCTTGTAATTCTGCTCTCTTCAACGTCTGTATCGATGGAGTCTAAATCCCAAATTATCTTACAGGCAGTCATGGCTGCCTGTCTGCATTGTTGTCCAGTGTTGTTTACATAATATTTCTATACTCCGTCTCACCTCACTATGCACTGTGGAAAGGGCTATGAGCCACCGGAGCCAATCCAGTGCCGTGTGAATGTCACGTGATCTTGGGAAGTGCCGCAGTGACGTGCGGGACACGTAGTCACGCGACGCTTTTACAGCGCTGGATTCATTGGGATGGGTCGTGGCATCCGCTGCGGTCCATCATAATTTGAGAGGCTGTATAGCTCTTGATATTCTGTATCGTGGTTATACTTTGTTTCACATCGATTCCGGACGCAGACGATGCTACGAGCTGAAGAGATCAATCAGATTGCGTAAAAATGACACCATCATGGTGTTGACCATATTTCTGTACGTGTTCTATCGTGGCCCGAGCAACCATAAACAGAAAAAAAAAAAAAAGCCTCTCGTAGCGTCGGCTTTCTCTGGAATCATGCTGAAGCAAAGTGTAGTTGACTGAGCGTTTATGTTTATATCAATCCTATTTTATAATTTCTTTCAGCTGAGGGCTGTCAGGCGGCATTAGCTCAACCTTTGCTATATCAATTGAGACTGAAATTCCGAAACAAAGCAATATGGTTATTTACCTTACAATGGGTCCGTACACTTTGGCGAGTTCTGCGAACTTTAGGTGAGGGTTCTTTCCCAGGAAAGGATGTAGCCCAACCGGGGAAACTCCCTTGGGACCGGGAGGCAGGTTTGAGCGGTCTCGCATTCGCAGCGTGTACCACACGACGACCGCGGTGGCGGCGAGGACTGGGACAAGGGGCACCCACTCCCATGCGGTGCACGTTTCCAGCGAGGGTTCCTGGAAAAGGAAAACAATAATCTTTATAGTCTACCAATGGGAATCATTTTCATTTTTTTTTTACATTAAACCCCCGCTTCACTGCGCATGCATCATACAAAAGACAGAATGGCGTTCGCTGCTTCCATATAATGACACATTTACCTGCCGATTCGCGTGTGACATGTTCGAAACGCGTTTGCTCCATATATGCGTATGCTTCGACTAATGAAAGTCTTTGTAAGACCAATGTGTGTGTGTGTGTGTGGGGGGGGGGGGGGGGGGGTGGAGGGTCGTACAAGGCAGAGACATGCCCCACGCAGTGTCCGCAGGTTGTCTTTATTTATGACGTATTCGCAGTCTTACCGCGGCTTTTCTCTTCCTGCGATCGTGTATCAGAACATTGTAATCTTTTTTCGATTGTTAGGCTGACTCGCCCAGTTAAAGTTCGAATCAATTCTCCAGAAAACACTAATAACGGTGCATAATTAATTTTATTGTGACATTGTTTGACAACAGACACCATCCCTGCTGCGAGTTTACTTAAAAAGATGTAGGCTCGTGACTAAAAAAAAAACCAAAAACAAATCTGAATCCAAGAATTCCCGTGAGTTGAATTTACAACACCTTAAATTCGCCTGGACGATTTAAGGCAAAACCGAATCGCTTACGATTATTCGTAAAATTAGTTTATTCGGGCACGTAGAAAAAAAAATACCTTAAGTGGAAAGTCTAGCTCCGCCGCTACTGTTCGTTAAAGTGCGAATGTGTGCGCCTGTGTGCGTGTTTTGAACGCGTGTGTCTGTGTGTGAGTGCGTGCGCGCGTGCGCGACCGTGTCTGTGTGTGTTTAATATAAATTCGCGAATCAGCCAGCCCGGGTACTCACCTGGCGCATTTCCCCAGCGTTCATTCTTAGCCCCATACCTAATATAAAGCGACAAATGCTAAAGCCGATGACAACGGTTACTCAGTGTGCAAAAAACCCACTGCTCAGTCTACTATGGAATTAATTTCTAAATACAACCAAACAAAAAAGGATGTCACGAGGGTGCCCACCAGAGGTATATCCAAACCAGCTGCGGTCGGAAACAAGCCCACGCATATGCCGCAAATAAATATAGAGGAAAAGTCAATCTTGCTTCATCTGTAACAGCTCTTGTTAGACATGCCAACCAGCTGTCCCAACATTGCCCATTCGAGGGAATAAACAGCCTAAACTTTATACCGATCTTATTAAAGGGACGATGCAACGATTTTTGTACTTTGCGCAAATATCGCTTAGAACGGATCCCTGACGTTAATGACCGGAGAAACACCCGTCCGCTTTTCACCACACGCAATCGCAGAAACAATTAAAGAAAAACGAGCAACGTTCACACCCTCAACTCGCAGCCAGAACAAGCGGCGAAGTGATCTGGAACCGATTATATGCCGCCAATTTCGGTCCACGCGCTGGAGTTGGCAAGACACAGGAGACGCGCTGAGTTCCAGACTTTGTAATGGTTCGACTATTGTCGTCATTGCAGGGATAGGACACAGGCCACTACCCGAATGCTTCTAGAGCTATCGATTATCACAAGCCCAAATTGAGTGTCACGCAATGCTTGGGTCCAATCTATGACCCGCATTCAAACAGAGTCGCTGGGCGGTACTGCGATCACTTCGACAACAAGCGCACAATAAAAAACACGGGACGAGGAGAGGACGGGACAAGCGCTAACTTTCAACCAAAAAGTTTATTGAAAGTTAGCGCTTGTCCCGTCCTCTCCTCGTCCCGTGTTTTTTATTGTGCGCTTGTTGTCGAAGTGAAGATGAACCAACACGCCCAAACCTTTTCCCTTCTGAACTGCGATCCCCCAGTTGCGTCATCAAGTTTGGCGAAGGAGAGGTTGAATGAAAACGCTCGCTTTTGTCCTTGAAATTATACCGCAACGAAACGTTTCCTGGCCAGTGGCGTTGGGTGCGAGTATTTTTGAGTCCCGCCACTAGTGCCAGTAAGTTCGTGTAATGTGAAAAACATTCCAATTGAATATCGCTGCACCGCCCCTCTAAGCGTTCCACGCATGTGTGACGCCGCCATAACTGTAGTTCCTAAGATCATAGCCTCCTCTATACTCACAAAGCCTGGCAGTTCGACGACGGAGCCATAGAGTTCCCGGTCGCAGATTTGGAGCGCGAGGATCTGGTAGCACAGAGCATCAAAGAGCCATTTCTCAGGAAAGCTGGACGTCAGCGCACAGCTTTTGCAGTGGCGAGCACCCAAAACACACTTGTTTGCTCGAGAAAAGTGCGTTTCGGCGTCTCGCCGCAGCGGGGCGCCAGTCACGTGGCTCTCCTCTCATCCGTTGCCTGCCGCTCCACCTTTTCCATTTCGGAGGCCGCTTTTCGTGGCGATCTGCCAGGCTTTGTCAGTATATGGGAGGCGATGCTGAGAGGTAGGCGCGCACGCACGAGACAGCTCGTGCCGTTTCGTGCTCTGCACGCGCACACCTCCAGAAGGGATGTCGCGCGTGCAGAACGACTACACTTCTCACGATGCATGACGACAACGGCGGCGTACTCAAACTAGCTGGTGATATCGGCCTATTCAAGAGCGTGCTGTTTATGTAGCGAAAAGGCAGGAAGTTCAGTCGACCGTTCAGGGTAGGAGACGATTCGCTTTGCATAGCGAGGGCGGTTATTCCTGGGGTTTCGCAGCTGATCTCAAAATGCGTTTCTTGCATGTCGTGGCATGACGTCAGAGTCCCACGTGACGTCACAACGTCACATCATATCACAGTAAATATGTTCGTTATATTTAGCGTAAAAAGTGAAAGCCGTTTACAACTCCCTGTAACACCGAATTAGAGCGCAGCTCTTGAGGAAGAGGGGGGAAGGGTACTGGGGGGGCTGTCACGTGACCTTGGGGGTCACGTGACCTTGGGGTGTCACGTGACGTCGGGGGGGTCACGTGACCTCACGTGACGATGACGATGTCGATGACGTCATCAGTGACGTCACTGATGACGTCATCAGTGATGACGACGATGACGATGCGGATGCCGGTGACGTCATCAGTGACGTCACTGATGTCGTCATCAGTGATGATGACGATGACGATGCGGATGCCTGTGACGTCATCAGTGGGATGACGTCATCGGGGGGGTCGTGTGACCACCCCTCCCCGAGGTCACGTGACTCCGGGTGGGGGCTCGCGCGGTGCATTATGGGACATTTCCCATAATGCACCGCGCGGTTACGCCGACGGCGACGGCGACGGCGACGCCGCTCAAGCCGGAAACGGGCCCCTAAGAGCTGCGCTCTAAAAAACTGCGCGGTGTTACGTGACGTCACTGTGTCACGTTAAACTATGACGTCACGTGACCCTGACGTCATCTGACGTCATGAATAGGTGGGTAGCCACTGGTGAAGCCTGCATGGAGCAAAGTGTGCAATATAATGTGAAGCGCATTGCCTAATGCCGCAGTTCATTTGCGTGACCCGCAAGGAACTGGGAGTAGTTCATTAAATTTAAATAAATCCTTTCTCCTTTTTAGAGCGCAGCTCTTAGGCGCCCGTTTCCGGCTTGAGCGGCGTCGGCGTCACCAACGTCGGCATAACCACGCGGTGCATGATGGGTAAATTTCCCCGCTAAATCTAGCGGAAAATTTTCTCCGCTAAAATTAGCGGGGCAATTAACCCCGCTGAATCTAGCGGAAACTTTTCCCCGCTAAATCTAGCGGAAATTTTTCCCGCCAGATTTAGTGGGGAAATTTTCCCGCTAGATTTAGCGGAGAAATTTTCCCCTAAATGGGGGCGAGCAGGAGAGGAGGAGGGGCATAACCCCCTCTCCATACCTTCCCCTTCTTCTCCTCCTCAAGAGCTGCGCTCTAATTCGGCGTTACAGGGAGTTGTAAACGGCTTTCATTTTTTAGTAACCTAATTAATTCATTTTAGGTTCTTTTTAGGAAACACTGCAGCGATTTTTTTTAATATCGTATTTTATTCAGAGCTGAGGACACATTTATGAAAAAAAGAAGGGCTTTCCAGTATCAGTGACGAACATGGTGCAAGAAACACACATTGTCACGAATGGCAATTGATGAGGCGATGAAAACTGGAACAAACTAAACGTTTATTGGGGCGAAATAGTGCTCAGAACAAAATAGGAAAAGGCTAGCGTCGATGGCGGCGAAAGAGCGTGATCAATCAATCAATATAGTTCATTAGCATGAATTGCGTCATACATATTATTGAGAACCATCTTGGCCCATGGCCTTTTGGCTAGTTTGGGCCAATATTAATAATGTAATATAAGGAAGGCAGCACTCTTAGGAATACTACAGGAAGTCCAATAAAAGAAAAAGAAAAGGAGAGAAAAAAATGAAAGCCGTTTACAACTCCCTGTAACGCCGGATTAGAGCGCAGCTCTTGAGGAGGAGGATGGAAGGGTACTGAGCGATAGGATGGTAGGTTACTAAGGGATAGGTGACTCCCTGAGGTCACGTGACCTCTGAGGGGGGTCACGTCAGGGGGGTCACGTGACCTCAGCGGGGGGTCACGCGACCTCAGGGGGGTAACCCTCATGACCCTCATGAGGGTAACTCTCATAACACTAGTAACCCTTGTGAGGGTTACGAGGGTTGTTACCCTCACGAGGATCACGAGGGGTACCCTCGTAACCCTCGTGAGAGCAACCCTCGTAACCCTCGTAAGAGTAACCCTCGTGATCCTCGTGAGGGTAACAACCCTCGTAACCCTCACGAGGGTTACTCTCACGAGGGTTACAAGGGTCACCCTCATGAGGGTTACCCTCACGAGGGTTACTAGTGTTATGAGAGTTACCCTCACGAGGGTTACGAGAGTTTCGCGCGGTTACGCCGACGGCGACGCCGACGCCGCTCAAGCCAGAAACGGGCGCCTAAGAGCTGCGCTCTAAAAAGAAAGACAATATAAAAAAGACACGTAGAAAATGACTTGGCGACCTACAGTAAGTAATTTATGCATGGTATAATAACGACACGCGTAAGAAGCACAAGTGTTTTCAAAGTAAGAAAAAAAGTATTATAAATTTAATAAAAGATTATGCGAGTGAGTTTCAGGATGGTGGGAGCCATCTCCTATTAAGAAAAATACAGTGTCTTACAGCGCTGTTAAATTTGCATGTACGGGTGACTGAAGATGGCAAAGTGTTCCAGATTTTTGTTCCACATAATTGCATCAGTCGCTCGCCTTATAGTTTACGAGACCCTGGTATGTTCAAGTGACCAGATGTGTTCGCCCTTGATAATCGAGTACCCTCAATTAATATATTCGCTGGCAGCGGATTGTTTGATTCTAAAATATTATGTATTATGCAATCAATCTTATATTGTTTATTTCCAGAAATGTTAAAATGTGAAGCCGATCAAACATGATACGTGACGGTTGGAAATTGTGGGAGTATGTCATGAGTTTGAGGGCTCTCTTCTGTAATTTGATGAATAGCGAAAGGTAAGTGTCATAGGTTACGCCCCAGGCGTCAATACGATATGTTAAATGACTATGAGATATAGCAAAATATATAAGTTTTATTGTGGAAGTGTCAAAGTATTATCTCGCCTTAAGTAAGGCGGGACAATGCTCGCTGGGGCTAGACTGACCCCGGCTCGCCACGCGGAGTCCCCTATGTAAACGCGTGGGCTCCTGGAAAAATCGATGTAGAAAGTTCGGTGCGTAAAACATTGTAACTCCAAATAAGCAACAGGGTCCTCGAATTTACCAGAACCCGGCATAACATAAAAAACAAAGAGGTGTTTCCGCGATCAAGCATTGAACCTCGGCTTTTCGCGAGGGAGGCAAGCACGATAACAGTTAGGCCACTGGTGCGCTGCCTACTTGGCCAGCAGCGCGCGCGGCACTACTCCCCCTTCAAAAAGTGAATCGCCCCGATGTAGCACAAAACAGACCAAAGCAAAGCAAATAAAAAAGAACGGTACAATAAAGAGTAATTTGAAACACATAAGGTCCAAAGTCCAATCGAGCGTAGAATCGCTTGAGTCGATCGAGGTAAGCCACCTCAGGTCGCGGTCGGCGTAACGATGATTCGTGCGTTGCGTAGGACACCACTTCGTAGTTGAGATCTCCCAGGCGTCGAAGGACCTTGTATAGTCCAAAGTAGCGCTTTAAAAGCTTCCAGCTAAGGCCACGACGTCGTATCGGTGTCCACACCCACACCTTGTCTCCAGGCTGGAAGTGAACGTCCCGCCGACGAAGGTTGTAGCGGCCAGCGTCGACACGTTGCTGGTCTTGGATCTGGACTCGGGCGAGCTGGCGGACTTCTCTTCATTGCGCCACCACCTGGGCGTCGTCACTTCCGACACCAACTGGCTCGTGAGGCAGCATGGCGTCAAGCATCGTGGTCACCTCACGACCATGCACCAGATGGAATTGTGTAACACCAGTGGTCTCTTGAACCGCTCTGTTGTAGGCGAACGTGACATACGGCAGGACCTTGTCCCACGTCTTGCGTCCCACGTCGACGTACATCGACACCATGTCGACGATGGTCTTGCTTAGTCGTTCCGTCAGCCCATTAGTCTGAGGGTGGTACGCTGTGGTTCGCCGGTGGTTGGTGTGGTTGAGGCGGACGATCTCTTGCATCAACTGTGCCAAGAACGATGACCCCCGATTTGAAATCAGAACTTTGGGAGCGCCGTGCCGTAGTACGATGATCTCAATGAAACATTTGGTGACTTCCATGCAGTGTTGGAGGTAACGCGTTAATAGTAACGACGTTACTGGTAACGCGTTACATATTTCGCTAACGCAGTAACGTACTCGTTAGTATTTTGAATGACTAACGAGCAAAGTATTTTCGTTACCTTTTCACGGTATCGGCAATCAAATTACGTTACTCGTTACTTTTGACCAAAACTGGTGAAATACATTAGGTGTTTGGGAAGAGGTCATGACGCCTGATCTAACGTTGAGAATAGCAATCTTGTGCATAAAACTGGAGACGTTAGGGGAGCTAAATTTAGGTCACTAAGCTCAATGGAGGATCTAGCTTCTCTGCTCGAGAGGCAACTGCTTGCGCTCGAGCACGCAGTGCCCAGGCAATGCCGTATCTTGCTGCTGAGACTTCTGAACCTTTGATTTCCTAAAACGGCCATCTCAAAATCCTGCACAAGCTTATCGCTGCACAAAACCAGCATCTGTCACAGTAAGCCTTAAAAAAAAAGAACCCTTTCTGACCAAAAAAGACATCCGTTAAAAGGCGACACTATCTCGATTCTCGAAGGCGAAAAAAACCTTGGCTACCAGCTAATTCCGTTCGTCCTCCTTTTTTTTTTTTCATAGTGTCACCCCCCACAAGGCTTGAACGAACGACCGCATTACAGCCCCCTCCCTCCACTCCCTTCTCATACCCCTCTGCTTTGTGCAGCAGAGGTGGACAGGGGGGGGGGGAAGACATCCGTTTGAAACAGTGGACAACTAGTGGCGAAGTGATTTGCCCGTTTTTCTAGTTACAAAAAAAAAATAGAAACACCCTTTTGAAATTTTTTACTCTCGCTATCCGCCTCGCTGCCTGAAAGTTCCTGACCCAGTTTTGTACACAGAAGAACCTTTCCCTTGATTAGTCTTTACTTCCCTAAGATCATAATAAAAAAATTTAAAAAGTTTTAAACCTGGAAAAAAAACTTAGAAACACGAAACGTTTTTTTTTCGCAGAAAAACTAAGAGTTACTACTGGTACGAGGCAGCAAGTGATTATAACCAGTGTGCTGGTAACCGGTGTCCTGTTCAACATAGTGAAGTAAATCAGTCTGTGGTAATAGTATGAACCGGACTGGCGTAAAGATGAGGGATGTCGGTTGGCTGGTTGCGTTCCAACAGTCCCCATTCGCATGCTGCCAAAAATATGTACTCGAACACAAAAGTAACGTACAAGTAACGTTCGTTATTTTTGAAAAGTAACGGTAAAGGTATATCGTTACGTTTGTAAAAAAGTAACGTAGCTCAATAACGCGTTAATTTTTACCAAACTAACGAGTAACGCTATTTCGTTACTTTTTTTCGGTAACGGGCACAACACTGCTTCCATGGCAGTCCCAGAAGGAAGGGCTTTCGTTTCGGCGTATCGCATGAGATAATTTGTGTCGACGATTATCCAGTGATTTCCAGACGTTGACGGCGGAAAAGGGCCACGTAAATCCATTCTGATCTGCTGGAACAGCGTGGATGAGGGGGCAATCGGATGCAGAAGTCCTGACAACTTCGTCAGTGGTTTCTTGCGCCACTGACACTCGTGGCATAATCGAGCGTAGAGGTGACCTGTCTTCAGTAGTCTTGGCCAGTAGTACCTTTCCCGAATCCTGGCAAGCGTCCTGCTGTAGCCAATGTGCCCAGCCGTTGGGTCGTCATGGCACCCTTGGAAGATTTCTTCTCGAAGGCTGGAAGGAATAACCAACAGCCACGTTGTGTTGTTGTTGTCAAAGTTCTCCTTGTACAACACCCCTTGCCGTATGGAGAAGGTAGGCCGGACTCGTAAGAAAGCACGGGGAACCGTACTGGCTTGTGCCTCTAGGTGTCCGATATGTTCTCGCAGTTCAGGGTCGTCTCGTTGGAGTGCTGCCATGTGGTTGACGTCCAGAGCGCCAAAAAGACATTCATCGTCGTCGCCTTCGATGTAGAGAGGACCAGCCTTGTCGGGGCCCCATGACAGGCAGTCGGTGTCATTGTGCTTCTGGCCAGACTTGTACACCGCAATCATGTCGAACTCCAGCAGTCGTGGGCTCCACCGGGCGAGGCGTCCGGAGGGGTCCTTCAGATTCGCAAGCCAGCAGAGCGAGTGGTGGACTGTGACCACGCGAACAGGGCTTCCCCACAAATATTGGCGGACCTTTGTTATTTCCCAGACGACAGGAAGGCATTTCTTTTCAGTAGTTGAGTGGTTCCTCTCTGCGTTAGAGAGCGTCCGACTTGCGAATGCGATGACTCGCTCTGCCCCGTCCAGCCTTTGGACCAGTACCGCGCTAAGTCCAGTGCTACTGGCGTCCATGTGGATCTCTGTTTCAGTGAATTGGTGTAAACCGTCAAGAATCGGGTGCGTCTGGAGTCTTCGTTTGAGCTCATCAAATGACCACTGGTGTTTTCCTGTACACTTGTACTTTACGGCGTCCTTCTTGAAGTGCATCAGCAGTGCGGACAGCTTGGCGAAGTTCCGAACAAACCGCCTGCAGTAGACACAGAGTCCGCGAATAACCATACCAACGGCGGTTTAAGCACCACGGCGACTGTAGACAAAAACCGAACAGGAACAAAGCAAAAGTCCATCGCTAGAAGGTTCGTGTGGGTATAAAGAAGGTACTTATGACCAGAACAAGGAACTCCGAACATGGAATCCAAGATCACTGAGATCACACAGTGCAATCACAAGTGAAGCTATTAGAAGTAATCAACGTCGAACAGGACAAACGCATCATGCACCGCAGTTTCCTGGCACAAAATGCGAAGTCGGCGGATTGGCTTGATGTGGTGACCATCGCATCAACAAAACGAAACGAACGCAACCGCTGCAACTGTCGGAGCGCATGCGCAAGGACGCGCTGCATGCTGCATCAGGTTACTCACCCTGTAACAATGCGCGATGCCCGCTTTCAAAAGTCTCGAACCACTCGAACCATACCACGAGAACTCCTAAACAAAGCAAGGGCCTTCACTGGAACTATTTTCTTAGTCGTAGAAACAACGTGATCATCCCGGTCCGCTTTATTTGTATATGTTTTGCTGCTCTTGCCCACGCCTCTTTGAACGCTGGCCGCCTCCTTTGGTGTGTATTTCTTCTTGGTTTATTTGTCTCGTTTTTGCTCGGCCTTTGCGAATTTGTCGCCACAACGATTCTAATTGGAGCACTACAAAAGAAAACACGAACAAGAAAATACATCTTCTTGGGTTTTAACTAAAACATATTGGCGCGAAAGTGCTGCAGGGTAAATGGAACG
Organism: Ixodes persulcatus; assembly: GCA_013358835.2. Classification (NCBI taxonomy): domain Eukaryota; kingdom Metazoa; phylum Arthropoda; class Arachnida; order Ixodida; family Ixodidae; genus Ixodes; species Ixodes persulcatus. The sequence continues at coordinate 37,480 of JABSTQ010010541.1, forward strand.
TTCGTCTGACCCGCATAACACCTATGGGTTTCACATAACAAAAACAAAAATAAAGCGAAAAAAACTGGCGTACCCCATATTTTACCCGATCCACATAAAACATTGATTTGTTCCCGAAAAAAAAAAAAGTGCAAAGTTAATTTAACTTGAACTTATGAGGATCCAGATTAAGAGTGTGGGACAGGTTTTCGTAGCGTCAGGCGGTTTGCACCGAGGTCGATGACGGCGCCATAAACGCTAAGGATGTCCATTCCGAGGATAACGTCCCTCGCACACTCCTGCAGAGCGACGCACTTCACACGGTCCATTTCACCGTGGATCTCGTCGAGAGCAGTGCATATTCCGACTGGTATGATGAGGTGCCCACCGGCGGTACGTATTTGAGATACTTCCCACGGCGTTGTCACAATACAGCGTGAAAGCCTTCCGCTCAAGACGGAGTAGTCTGCTTCGGTGTCCACGAGTGCCGAAGGGTCGCGGCCGTTGATTGCCACGTTGAGGCTGTTGGGCACCGTTGTAGAACAGTCACTCCAATGCACGTTGTCGGTCTAGTGGGAGGTCTCCGGCGTATTTGGAGGCTCTTTACATTATCGGTCTACGGCAACTCTGTATACCTCCAGGGGTTGCCGCGCTTAGTTTTCGCGGCACGACAAGGGCGACGGGCTCTCAAGACGGGGTCGGTGTATCGGCGAAGCTGGACGTCTTGGCCACGGCGACCGGGACCCGCGGCGAGGTGCAGGTGGGGGAGAATGAGGTCATCTGAGATACTCTTCGATCTTCCACTGTCGCTCACCGTAGCATAGATGTGGGTTGGTCGGGTGGATGCCGCGCAGCCCTATGTGCCGGTAGGGGCAACGGCGGTAGATATGGTCGGCTTCCCAGCAGTGGTAGCACAACGTGCGTCGATCAGCCGTCCTCCACACGTCGGTCTTCCCTAACGCACCTTGTTCTGGGCGGACGTGCGACCGATCTTCCTGGCGTCGGGAATACTGCGGCGCTGGAGGTTCCTATTGCCGCGAGCGCAGCTGACCAAGCAGGCAGCGCGCTCGTGGCCTAACGTTTATCGCGCGTGCCTTCCACGCAGAAAGCTAGGGTTCGATTCCTCGCCGCGGGGACGCATTTTTGTTGACTCTGACTCTGACGAAGTTCTGGTAAATTCGAGAACCCTGTTGCTCGTTCGAGGTCGGAATGTTCTACACGCAGAACCTTCTACGCCGAATCTTCCAAAACCCCACGCTTGTGCATAAGGGGCTCCGCGTGGCGAGCCGCATCAGTTTCGCCTCAGCGTTCGACTGTGCTGTCACGCCGACTTCGACGCCCGCGACGCTCTGCTTTCTTCTGTTCTCTTTTTATTTTTGGGCACAAGTTCGCCCCATTAAACGTTTAGTTTCCTCAGTTATTATCGCCTTATCAATTGTCATTCGTGACAATATCACGAAGGCGCCATGTACGAACATGGGGCTGGTGGTACTTGCCAAACCATTGCGGCGTACCTCAACGTCGGTTCCTCCGGTGTCGCCATGTTGATGGAAACTTCAGGTTGGACTGCCCGTAGCATTTACTCGCGCACAAACTCGGCGATGAAGAGTGTCCCTGGACGACCAGCGGCTGGCAGCAACCTGCGGAGTTCCTCCCGGATGACCTCCCTGATAATTTCGCGGATGTCCGTACCAGGAGCGTTTTTGCGCTAAGCAGCGTGAATGCAGCGACGCTTGGATGTCGCTGGTAGTGTGAAGCACGCGCTTGGAGGGTGCGCTCGATATTTGTTGCCTCGGCGAGGAAGGCATCGACGCTTACCGGCGGGTTGCGGACGAGCCCTCCAAAGATGGCGTCTCTCACCCCGCGCATGAGGCCCCGTAGATTGTTGTCGTCTGAGGCTCGTAAGTAGGCACGGGCGCTCGGGCGTAGGACATCTTCCACGAAGCTGGTGAGGCTTTTTTTGGGCCCATGGTTCAAATCCGGAGAAGATCTTCTGCCCTTTCCTGTCAATGTAAGGTGGTGAACGTCCGCTGCAACTCGGCCACACATATGTCCCACGACGTAAAAGAAGCCTCGTGGTTCTCGAACCAATGACTCGCAGTACCCTCCAACGAAAAGCAAAGGTTCTGCAGGCACTGCTACGCAGTCCATCTGTTGTGCCGCACCACAAGCTCGTAGTGCTGGACCCAGTCTTTAACATCCTCGTGGATCTCGCCGTAGAAAGGAGTCGGCGTACGAGAAGCGAGGGGCAGGTAGACGATGGAAGGGGTGGCCGGGTTCTGCTCGGACATCGTCGTCGTCGTCTTGGCCTTCAATTTCTTGCAAGTCCAAACTCAGGGGGCTGTCCTTGAGTGCGACGGCTGCCTCCAGCTTCAGGCTCGTCGACTGGGATCAGCTTTGCGGGACTTGAAAAAGATCAAACCCGACAGATAAAAACTTATAATGCAATTAAATGCAAAGATAAAAACTATTTGTTTTTCAAGTTTAACAACATACAAGATAACATATATGCACTGCAGGTAAAAAGAAATCCTTTCAAAAACCTCACTGCGGTCACATTCTTTAACTGGAGCGTCCACGGCAATAACCCGCCATTACAGACCCGAGAAAGAAAAGTCACAAACAATCAAGCGGCTTGTTTTTGGATACGTATATCAACTCTACTGCGAAACCAATAGAATTTCGAATAAACAAAAAACGACCACCGGATGTGCCAACCGATCAAGAAGCGCAGACATTATACCGCGCTCTGAAAGGTTGCACCATATGATCCGTTCGTTCTTTGCTCTATACCTTAGTTTCTGGGACAGCGACTGCGTCTAGACCCTTTCCAAAAAGAGGCGCCTCAGCTGGTACGACTGCGGCCCCGTCGCTGCTAGACCGCTCACTTTCAGCGTGGCAACAGGCAGAGCCGTCTTAAGGTTTGATGTCATTCAAAAGCGAAATTAAAAGGGACCGTATACGGTGCTCACCTCAGTCAATGAAAAATGACGACATATTGGCTCTCCCAAAGCGGCGTCGAAGCGGTGCTACGCAAGGCCTTCATCCTTTCTGAGTTACGTCGCTCGCTGTCCGGGCTCCGAGCGACTCCCAGGGCGCGGGCCCTCACAACTACGAGGGCGGTGCCGTCGATCGCCTTCGGTTTGGTGGTATGTTAGCTTTCGGCTTAAAGCTTGACTGCCGCCTTGGAGCCGCGTTGAAAGGTGGCTCCTGCAAGACATGGTGGCCGAGTCATGGAAAGCAAAGGAAAGTATATTTACACTAAAGACAAACGTTAAGTAATAGGGCTAAGAGCAAGTTTGTGGCAGCTGGCTTGACTGGCTGAAGGCTCCACAGGCTCGAGAGAGAGAATAAACATCTTTATTATGAGAAAGCGATGGGGAGGAGTACTGAGTCCAGGACGCCTTGAACTTTCCCTGCTTCCACAGCCCAAGACACGAGCGTGAGCTGGTCATCGAGGTCGGAGCTGATCAGCGCTCTATCCCAAAGCTTGTATGAAGACTTGAAGGGATTAGACGATTCGGTGGGGTTTTGGTCGCCGGCCGGGCCGGGCATGAGGGCGGCTTCTTTGTCTACCGTCACCAAGCACGCTCACTTGGAACGCGTCAAAGGTAATAGAAAGAAGAAAAGGGGACAGAGGATACTACGCGCTCGCACTCCTTGGCTTGCCCTCTGCGCAATCCTCGAGGGCTCGCTTGATCACCAGACCACTGGCAGTTGCGTTCTCAGCGCTTGTGGTATCCATCTCCTCGCTGGCTGTCGGCGCAGGACTGAAACTGCTATCTTTTTCGGTTTGCCTTTCCGTGGGTGCGTCGCCCGCAGTCGGGTAGCTGATGTCTCATTTTTTTCGATGGTTGCAATTGCTTTTTCCCGCGGGGAGAGGCACAGGGGGCGTAGCCTCTATTGGTAGACGGCCCCCTACCTCCCCCCCCCTCCCCCCCTAACCGGCGGCTTCCTCGGCATCGGCCACGTCCCTGAAACGTTCGCATATGTCGTCTTTCCCCGTGGGCCCTGGGACACTCACGTAGGTCCTGACGCACTGGTCTTCACCGTGGCCAGAGCGCCGGCAGAGCGCACAGCGCGGCACACGACAGTCCCGGCGTATATGGCCCGTGCCACGGCACCGAAGGCAGAGCGGCACCCTGCCTGGGACCACCACAAGCTTTAGGTCACCCGCGATGCGCAGCTGGTGTGGAACGTCGTTCAGCATGACACCAGGCCCGAGCCTGAGGCTCACTGAGCACGTCGTCGACACTTTGCTAGTGCACCCCAGGACGTGCCAACGGTCTCTAGACACTTTGGTCACATTTCCATACGTCGCCAGAGCTGCTCGCACTTCGTCGTCGGGGACGGTGTGCAGCAGCCAGTGGAGCTTGAGGTGTGTGTCCTGCTAGCACGGGTAAATCACGACGCGCTTGCCATCTTTGACCGTGGAGTCGCTTACGGCAAGCATCTCCTACTTACACTCAGCATTCTTGAAGGTGACGGCCCATACATGGTTGTATTGATTCCCCTTAAAAAAGCAACTACCTCAAAAAACCGCATCACTCGAACAAGGGCGTCTCGGAAGTGCTCGAGACGGTATGGACTGGCTGTCACGTGCGCATTTAAATTCACTGTATGTAGAACTGTACTGCCTGACGGAAACGTGGACAAAATGACTTGGTATTCCTAAAATGCAAAGTCAGCGTTCCTGTTACCATGGTCTCACTGGGCTGCTAATACCGCTCCGACAGAGCTTGTTATTTCACGTCCGTTCGCGTCCGCGTTCGAAAATGGAAGTGTCGGCCACCGATCCCCCGGCCAGCTCGAACTTTGATGAAAACGTTAAGAAAAAGAGGGATAGAAAAAGAGAGAAATAAAAGTATTAAATTGGTGTATATATGTTTATACAACCTGAACTTAGAAAAAGGACATAAAAGAATTGCGGCCCTTCCTTGGCCTGGCAGGATATTACGCACGGTTCGTGCCTCATTATGCTGACGTCGCAGTTTTAATCAGCTGAAAGCTGTTCTGTCATCTGCGCCAGAGATACGAATGTTCCAGCCAGATCTGCCTGTCGTGGTAACGACTGATGCGTCAAACAAGGAGCTGGGCGCAGTGCTACAGCAGCGGTATGGCAGCGAGCTTCACACCGTGGCTTTGGCTTCACGAACTCTGTCTCCTGCTGAGAGAAGGTACTCTGTGGGAGAGAGAGAGGCGTTGGCTTGTGTTTTTGCGTGTGAGCACTGGCACGTTTACCTGTGGAGACGTAGTTTTGTACTGTGAACGGACCACCAAGCACTCGTGACTTTGCAGGCATCCAAGGGACGTCGGTCATTGCGAATATCAAGGTGGTCTGCGCGGTCGCTGTATTACAACTTCGACATTGAGTACCAGCGGAGCGGAGACAATTGTGTGGCTGACGCCTTGTCACGGTTACCAGCGGAAAGTCTTACAGGTAAAAAGAAAGAAGAGGAGATAGTCTTCATTGTTACATCATCTGTAACCAAGGAACAGCTGCAGGAAGCAACCGCAACAGATGCTACTCTGCGGGACGTTGTGCGTTTCGTCTAAGAGGGATGGCCCTGAAAGAAGTCGCTGGCCACTAAACTGGTTCCATTTTACCACGTTCAGGAAGAACTGTTGGTGGTTGACAAGCTTGTGCTGCGGGAGGAGAAAGTGGTCATACCTGAAGCTCTGACGCCGTTGATGGTACGCTATGCACATGAAGCCCACCCTGGTATCGTGCGAACAAAGTAAAGGCTCAGGGACCGGTTTTGGTGGCCTCGCATGTACCGTCAAGTTGAGTTATAGTCAGAAGCTGCCACATTTGCCAGGAAGCAGACAAGTCTGCAAAGCCTCTGCCCGCTCCGTTGCAGCCGGTTACTTTACCGGATCGGCCACGGCAGAAGTTGGCCATGGATATTGTCGGACCACTGGCTCGAGCACCACCAGACAAAAAGTTTATAATAGCACTCAGTGATAGACTATCACTCGAAATGTCCTGAGCTTTGTTTTACAGGCCATGTGACCTCTCAAGCGGTCATCGAGTTTCTGCGCTCGGTGTTCAGTAGGGAAGGGTACCCCGAGGACATTGTAACAGATAATGGGACGCAATTTAAATCCAAGGAGTTCGAGGATTTTCTTCACGAAAGAAGAATCGGGCACAGCCTGTCTTCAGTATACTATCCGCAAGCGAATGGATTAATTGAGAGGTTCGATTGGGTCTTAAAGGACTTCATCCAGCTTGATATCCTCAAGAGTCGCCCTCTGCAGTCTGCGGTTACCGACTATCTGGGCGTCTACAGATGCACCCCACACGGCACGACCGGAATCTCCATGTCGTTTGACTGCATGGTCGGCAGCCAAGAATAAGTTAGATATAGACCTTTCCAGCGGCAGTCTCGAACGAAGCGATTTACATCGCGCGTCCCTGGTTTTGAGAGGGTACGTCAGTGTTGCCCGACTGCGCTGGGCTGTGGGTTTTCTAGTCAGTGGGCTGTGGCAGCCTGCGTAACCGCACTTCCGGACGCTTGTGGAGGCTAAATTGCCGCGTTCTATTTTTTATTTTGTGTTTTATGGCTAATAGATGTTCTCGGAGTTTTTAAGAATGCACAGTACTATTTTTGGGAACAAAAAGAAATGAAAGCTGTCTTGGTGAGTCCGTGCGCGACAGAACAAATGCAACTGGAATGTTTGTCTTATATTAGGTTGATATTTTTACGGGACCATACATTCAGCCGTGCCAATCTACAAAGGTCTTAACCGCCGAAAATATTTGACAACACTGGATATCTGAACTGCATGGATCTTCCCCGCTCACAACAAGAAATTCAACGAGTCTCATCATTCGAACAACATATATTGTACGTACCCCACGGTGCCGCGTTATTCGGACAGGATTTGCGAAAGGTCTCAGATAACACAGCATATCCAGTAAACAGTGTCGACGACAGTCACTTCACGACGATCGGACGGAATCCGGCGTGTTTCGGGGCACATGTAGAAGAGGGCTGCTTTTTTGCACAGCTTCAAAGCAAATGAGCGACCGTGTCCCACACCCCGGACCCGACCCATCAGCTATTTTCCACGAAAGCCCGGAACATAGCCGGGAAGGCATTTTGGAGATTATCTCGATGGAAATAATCCTCCAAGAACGCCGAACTACCTGCGTTGCGGGCTGCTTGACGTTCACTCTCCTCGTTCGTTTCCTGCGAAGGCCGAGCAGGCTACGAGCCCAGGTATTCCCTGGCTCTCACAGTGGAAGATAACACACAAAGGGTAAGCATTTTAAACAGGCAAATAAAGTAAAAACTTACAAAACAATCCGGCGAACTCCAAATGAACAATGCAGGTGGGGAGTCCCGCTGACCGGGTTTCCACAGCTTAGGCGGGTAGCAGAAATTTCTGGCTGATAGGGGTCGCTCGATTCGCAAAATGATGGCGGCCAGAGAGCTCTTTTTGCAAAGGTCTATAGTAGGGCTGCCATCCAAGGACTTCTTCCAACGACCTGAGGCCGAGATGAAATTTCTTCGGAAGAGAGTCGAGGACCGGCAGAGCAAGAGCAAGGTCCTACACTGACGAAAAACGTGGTGCAAAAACTGCCAAGTTCAAGCAAGGCGACTTCGTCAGAGTACGCAAGCCGCCTGGTGGCAAGAAAGAAGACCTTCGGTGTACGACACCTTTGAAGATCCTAAAAAGGAAAGGGCCAGCAACGTTTCTGCTGGAAGACGGATGGACGTGGGACGTTTCGAAATTCGTTCTCGTCCCTCAAGCGGGAAAAGAAAAAGAACCAGGTTGACCAGGATGGTTTCCGTTGAATTCAGGGGCACCGATAGAACCGCAGTCAGTTCCATCCCACCAGAGATCGCTGCGAGACGAGCAACCGCCTGAGCTTGCTGTGGCAGAACAAAGGACACCGCCTGGACGGGAGGATTCTACCTCCGCGCCTATCCCAGCTTTCCAGCAAATGCCGCAACCGGACACTAACATGCGGAAGCCCTTAACACGATCACGTGATCCACCAAGCTGGTTCCGGGATTTTGTCACATAACACGATAAGTAATGAAGGGCACGCATCAGACACTGGCTGCGTTTACATGGATGCGACCGCTGCGCATCGAATCGAGATTTGACTATTTTGATTGGTACCAGATAAGTAGAAGAGGAAGAAGTAGGAAGACAGGCTGCGTGCGATTGGTCCCGGCTCGATTCGATGCGCTACCATCGCATTCATGTAAGCGTAGCCACTGATAGTCTCGCTTGGTGTCATTAGAGAGTTTTAGAATAGGAGATCCCAAAGCTTGGGGTCCCCAAAAAAATAGGGGCTCACCACTGGGCATCCCCAAAACCCAAACTCAGTTCGGGACTTTGGGTGGGCGCTCGCCTTAAACACAGAATTCGAGAAACAGCGTGGGGCCCCCAATGAACCTTTTCGTGCTGGCTGCACGAACTAAAAATCGAGGAAATGACCTACCTGCGCTACCAATCGATAATGGGAGCTACGCTACAGTTTCTTCGCTCTCTGAGCTGCGTCGCGTGCCCAACGCGACTTTAAAGAGGGGCATCCGTGGCGCCCACCCAAATGTCGTGTTTTTCTTTCCGTCCACTTTCTTTTTTTGTGTAACACAACTATATATATGCTGCAATTAAAGGTTTGTTCACACGATGCATCTTTTAGGCGCGCAATAGTTTCGCGACACTCAAGTTTCGCGAAATGTGCTCGTTCACACGTACCGCTTCACGTGCAACAACGATGACGTTTTGACTCGCGAAAATGGTTTCGGTGTTGACCATAATGTGGCCCTCCGAATCAGATCGCTATTTATCTGGGGACCTGCTTTGCGCATTTTATGCAGTCAATTCAATTCAATACTTGGAGCGATCTCGCATGTGCGCAAAGCCGATTGGGGCGGCAACCTGTACGTGCAGGACATGTGCCGGCGCCGAGCCCGTACGCAGCCAATTCATTGCCAAAGCTCCTATCAATGCACATGGTATTCATAGAAACGCTACGTGCCCAATCTGGTTACTTCTCGGCGCCCATGTCTGCCCCGATTTTACTGTGCACTGTTTCAGAGAGCGCAAATGATTTCACGTTCGAATGTAAACAAAGCAAACTTGGTTTCAGTTTATACCCCTGTTACATGGGCACACTTAACTGCGGTTAGGCTAAGCCACAGTTAGCGCACAATACTTGCGGACAACATTCTGCGGCTATGCAGTCAAAGCTATGGGCGAACGTGCGCTTGAGCATTTTGAGCACCCATCGAAGCAGTGCACGCGCGCTCTTCACTTCTTCTGAAATAGCTGTCTGAGAGTATAGTGCGGTAACTGTGGTGCCACGTAACAGCAGTTAAAGCGTTAACCACGGTTAAGGGTGCCCGTGTAACAGGGGTATTATCCAGTGGTATCGTCGCGACAACAACGCTATGAGCACTATTCTAATCTCGCCAACTCCCGCTAATTGTCTTCGTCCATCGCTGGATTGTTATTCCGATATGCTACTCACTTTTCCTTCAGTGGTCCTTGACGTGCTTGCGGAAGCGCCGGCAGTATCCATCGTTCGTGGTTTCGGTTTTTTCGGATTTGGCTCGGCTACAACAACGGCAGTGAAGTGGTCTTCTCAAACAGCTCGCTCCCCCCTCAAAGGCCACGTGAGAGCGTTTCTGAGCGGCCATTGGCGGCGCCCTCAGAGTGATTGACAGGACTCGGCAAAGTTTCAGCAAAAGCTCGCTCCAAAAGCGAGGTGTGCGCGCAACTTTTTTTAGATGCGCGCGTCCTTTTCGGACTCGTTCAGACGGCGCAACCATTTCGCGAAACTACATTTCGCGACACTAGATGCGCGAGAAAAATGCATCGTGTGAACAAGCCTTAAGTGTTCTACTCGCTGATCCACAGCCTCCTTCCTAATTTCCTCGATTTTTCGTGCCGACTTCCGCCGCTTGGCATCGAGCACTCGCGCGTGCGCAGAACGCTTCTCGGAAAAGCCCCATTGCTTGGGTACAGCAGGCGTTGGTACAGCTTGGGGCCGGGTTGAGTCGGCAAACATGGCGGCGCCCTATCTGCTTATTTCGAAGCAAATTCATGTTCGCTGCAGTATTAGCCAATTTAATTGCCAATGAACGCTGTAACCGGCTTTCGCATTGCTTTGTCTCGCTCAAGTCACAAGGAATGATTGGTGGGCTCGCCCCATTTTAAACATCGTCCCTGACTCTTGCCGTTCCTAAGCCTAAAGAGACGCGGCAACCGTTGACATGGCAACGTATTGCTACTGCGTGGCTCCGGGTGGATTTCCTTCGTGGCACAATACCCGCAGCTTAAAAACAAGTATTTCAAGGCTTCAAAGTCGCTCCAGCTCAGGTCTAAATAGAGCAGCTGCTCGCAGAGTATGCTCGCTCGCGTTCGTCTCAGTTTCGGCATATTTGAAGGCCTAAATCATCCGCGACAGACGGTCAAAGTGCACACAAACGCCAAACAAATCTGAGAACGAGCGCCAAATCAGAACGCGCTACGGATTGGATTGTTTTCACTGAATACAGCCAACAACATTTTTACTGATTTTAGATTTCTCATGTTGTAGCCGCTTGATTGGGATTTACATCAACCATTATTTGTAAACAAAAAGTGCTTTCTAAGCGCATGTTTTACGTTTATTAATATTTTTATTTTTTTGGTTATTATGCTCGTTAGCCACGTCTGCGCTGCAAGCGGGAAACGTAAGCCCTCTGCACTGCGTTGCGAAACCTCTACTCTATAAGCCGTCGACGCAAACCTTAAGTTTGTGTCCCCCAATTTCTGAGGGGAACCCAAACGTTGGGGCCCCCTATTCTAAAACTTTCTATTGAAATAATGTTTTTTTTTAGGAGAAGGTAATTTCGTGTTCTGGTTTGTATAGCTGGGTTGTGTTAGCAACATATGTACAAATCATCATCACCACCATATGATCTGTACTTCATTTTTGTCTTTGTTGACAGATGCAGCCTGATTTGGAACGTTGACTGGACTGGTCCTGTCCTTTTTCTCTGCCGCGTCCCTGAGGACACCACACTGCCTCATCGGGCGACTTGTCTCTCGGCTTTAGACGAGCAATTTAGCCAGTGCGGTAGAACCGCTAGCCCGGGTTCTTTAACATGCACCACGTAGTAGGGAAACACGACCGCACGCCGGTACGATGCTCATCCTGATCAAAACGGGCAGAGGTGGGGATTTGCAGCGCGAGCTTTCGCTCCACGTGCTCCGAGCAGGGGCCCTAATCTGGACACTTGGCGAAAACGTCGGCGAGAAATCTGGCGGCCGTGATTGGCCGAAGCCGCACTTGACCTTGGCGCCGGCCAATCAGAGCCGCCGGATTTCTCGCCGACTTTTTCGCCAAGTGTCCTGATTAGGGCCACAAGTGTCCACTTTCCCACTCAGCCACCATTCTTCCCACACCAAAACAACAAGAGAGAGAGAGAGAGAGAGAGAGAGATCATATTCGTCCCTATACTCACAAACCCTGGCAGTTCGATGACGCAGCCATAGAATGCCCGATCGCAGATTTGGAGCACGGGTATCTGATAGCACACAGCATTTCTCGGGGACCCTAGAGGAGTCTGGTATTCTGCGCACAGCTTTTGCAGCGGCGAGGACCCCAAACATGGTTTTCAAACCCGACAAGGAAAGAAGCGGTAGCCCAAGAAACGCGAGAAGCACGAGCGGATATTCCATCGCTCGGGACAAGTGTGTTTCGGCGTCTCGCCGCAGCGGGGGACCGTTGCATGACTCTTGTCTGCCGCTCTACCTTTTCACCGTCGGCCTGCGCGCCACGTGACGATCTCCCAGGCTTTGTCAGTATAGGGAGTATTCACTGGACGCCATATTTGTGGGTGCTGTTTAGAGCGCATGCTCAGAACGAGCTCACATCAATAGGCTGCTAAGACTGGCAATCTTGAGGGTGCGAAATGCACGTTATAAAAGAACTGTGGAAGCTCGCCATCAGCACGCGCTCAGCAGTCGTGCACACAGCTATGGCCGCCAGTGAATACTCCCTATTAGCGGCGAGATGTTTCGGTGGCGCCCTCGTTTGGTTACCTTTCGTGACGTCATTACCTTGTGAAAAACAAGTTCGATGGTGTTTGTAATGAGCACGGTGAAAGCCTCAAATCATAGCGCTCTCAAAGCAACACTGCCAACACCGTCAAAGTTGAAGTTCTTACATTCCTCTTATTTGCGTCGATAAGAAATTCTTTGCTGACGTCATAGTCAGCATTCAGCCAATTGTGGTGGGCCGACCACAGCGACGCTTTTGGTTGTTCACGTCGCCAATAGAGGAGGCTGTGGACAGAGCTACTTTTGAACATGCCATGGGGCTACTATGCACTATGGCGGGACGAGGCTGGCCGAAGGGACTGAAGCGGGTTTCACATGCAGTGATTATAGCCCTAGAGCGGCGCCATTTCTGCCGTCGCGGCGCTCTGGCCAGCCCTAGAGCCACTCTATATGGCAGCGTAGCTCCCAGAGTAGCGCCGCGCTTTTCCCAGTTCCGCCTCTCACCGTGATTGGTCACCGGCGGTACCATAGCAACGAGCTGAGCTGGCTCGGTTTCCTTAGCAACCGAGTGACTACTCGTCACGTGACCTCGCAAGAGCCGTGATGTCACTGGTAAGATGGCAGCGCCCAGAGCTGGTAGTCGTAATGTGCTGCTGCTTGGCGACGATTTCGGACTTCTTCGTGCTCTCTGACACAGGTATAACGTGAAGATCCGAAAGAATGAGACGTATTCGCCCTTTTTTGTTTGGCAACACACGCAGTGGCGCCATCTATCCGGTAGCCCTGGCACACTTCCGGTCCGGGTATATTTTCTCACTTTTTACGCATCATTCTTTCACCATGAGAGTGAATTATGTGTAAGAGTGGCATAAGCGACCATTTTCCAAAAATAGCGCGTAGATTGAATCTCTCAAATACTGTGAAACCCGCCGTCTAGTTGGGAACCGGAAGTGATTGAGGGCTGTTTGCACACTGGCGCCACCACGTTTCAACTCACGCGAGAAAGAGCGAATACCTTTTATGTGCAAGATCGCTCTGGATATTAGCACCTGTGCGACAGCATCAGTCATATCGCCGTAGCGGTGCTCGGATTCCTGGATGTGTTCAAGGATCGATAGGACTTTTTGCATGCAATTTTCGCATACTCCTAGCCTTGTTTGAACGTTGGAATGTCTGAGAGTTGATGCGAATTGTATGCGTCGCATGTTGGACCTTGGGGAAGTTGCTTCTGCCCCAGGTAACCGCGTAATCACAGAAACGTTTAGCGAGGAAGCTCCTGCGATCTTTACGTTTTGTACTAATCAACGATTTTATGATATAGCTTTTAGGATAACAGTTTCGCATTTTCTAGCTTCCTTTGAATGTTGGAATTTCTGAGAATCGAAATGAAAGGTATACGCCGTGTGTATTGCCTAGGGGAAGTTGTTTCAGCCCTGGGTCACCGAATAATCAAAGCAACTTTAAGCGAGGAAGCGCCTGCGATCTTTGACCTTTTGCACTAATCGACGATTTTACGAATTGACAGATCTGAAGGCTTTGATAAACGTGCTTTCGTTGCAATAGCTTGCACTTGATCGCAGTGTTTTTTGGTTGTTTTTTTTTTTTTCAAGTGACAAGCTGGCATTTGCTCAAATGACGTATATGAAATGACCTGCTCTATAACAATGCATCAACACATACTATTAAACTTATATGCTCAGAGGTGTGTTCGTCTTTGTAATTAACAAGTTACAGACAAGTATTTTTTACGAGTGTAATATTTATTTTCTGTAGCTGGGCCCGTTTTGTGCTCGTTAATGTCCGTGTGCTATGATGTTAGCATCATGTGTGTATGGTTCTAAATATCCTCTTCGCAATGCCTACAAAAGCCAAAATGACATCCGCTGACCTCAGCTCACGCATTTGACACGAAAACTGCGTCATTCGGACGTATGCGCTCGTCAGCAATCAATTCGTCCACGAATATTTGAATTGGCGTTCGTGGCCAATGAGTGCACTAGCGAATGCAAAGTTCTATGGTGTGCTTAAAAAGCACGGTGGAAGCTTGGGGTCATCGCACCGGTGCCCTAGCATGCCACGACCGCGTGAGCGTGATTCCAGTGTTCTCTTTTGAGATGAGGATTAAAGCTAAGGAAGAAGTTAAAAAATAATTTCATGGCCCCTTTAACACGGGTATGCGTGCTACACCAGATAAAAATATTGACTTTTTGCACACCGGTAAACTTCCGGACGACCACTTGGCCTGTCGGCAAGAACACCTCATGTCCGGCGTCCGTCTCTTTTGATGGCGTTAATAATCCTCTTTAGACCCCCGTGCTGTCCTTCTTGGTATAACCCCGTCGACTGTTCATCGCCCAAAACGAGGGTGATAGTGGTCTTAATGGAGCAGTAGGAAAGCACATGACGTTCATTTTTTACGGAAAAAAGTCTTTTGGTGATACCGTCGTCGATGTCGCTCCTCGCCAGTCGGTTAGATAATCTCATCTTGAATGAATGATTGGGTCTTGAAGAAGTATGGTGCTAAGCCTACATTCTCTTATGATGGGGCAGTCGAGCAGCAGTCATGTCCCAAGGCAATTGTCCTGTCGTGGCCGGTGTAATGGATTTTGTTTCATAGGAGCGAAGTCCGAAAGTATAAGGACGGTACGTTCGTCCTACGAAGTGGCAGCCATCCCTGCGCCACGGAAAACCACTCGCCTTGTCCGTGCACCTACGATACTTAGCAGCTCTCGTCGCCCGACAGTCCCCGGGCTGCAAATCGTCTCACTTCACAGAAGAAACAGGCACCGCTCCTCCAGAGGCCCGTGCCGTACCGCCATGCAAAGCGTCTTTTAGGTCTTTTACCCACGACCGGCTTTATAGGGGCGACCGGGATGGCTAGGTAGGACATTTGAGAAAAGGTACATGGAAGTGACGTAATGGAAAGGAGGAACGTATCATAGCAACACTCACGTGGCGGCTCAGCCCACTTTGACGCCGCTACGTCATCGCAAACTTGACACCTGTCACCCGTTTGAGCGACGTACGGAACCAACCCCCGACGAGCGGAAGGAGCTACGCATTCCCCGAGGCGTCCCTACGCGCGGGGTACGGCGTAGGATTTACTACGACGCGCGGAGCAGTTCCTGCGTTTAGTGAACGAACGGCAACCAATCCTGTGCGTCGCTGGCCGTCGCATCTGTTCTAGTACAGGTAAAAGTATTGAAAAACAATAAAAACCTGTTGGGCGTTGTTAAAACAAACCGTTTATTTCTGTCCTTTTGCAATACATTTAAGAGTTAATAGGAGAGCAAGTTGTTTCAATGTTACAAGGAATGCGGGATGCGCGCTTCGCGCCTTCTTTTAAAGCAACATGTCGGAGCAAGCCAGAATCGCGGGGTTGATGGCAGCACATAAAGCGCTGCCGTTTCGTGGTCCCGGCGCGTAATGAAGGCGCGGAAGCAAGCAAACGACCTGAACAAAGACGCCTGCTTGCTCTGTTGAACCCAAGAAACATTCGGTTGACATGACTTACCCTGAGACAGGGAAGAAACAAGATTCGTAAAAGGGACGCGGTCAACACACAGCGTATCCAAAAACAGCTGCGTGTTCGGAGACCTGCCTAAATTTCTTTTCCTTCCTGTCTCAGGTCAAGGTATGTCCACTTTTTACGAGCTCGCCTGCGCCTTCACCTTTTTTGAGACCTACAGAGTAGTCATAACTTGCAACAGCAACTACATTCATCTTGTCTTGAATACCTCAGTAGCAAACTTCGCCACGTCTTTTTTGTATATGCTGTAAACGACTTAATTTTCGCGAATCGCCTACAATTCGCAAGAAATAGGTCCCGCGAACAATTCCGGTAAGATGTCAACACATTGGAATCTATATTGAAACCCCACCGCGTCGTGAAAATTAGAACCCGCGAATTATTCCAAAACTTCAGCTTTAACCTAAATCGCGAAATATTGAGCCCTCGAAAAATAGGTCGCTTACCGTATATTATTGTCTAGCTGCATTTCATCTTGTCTCGAATATGACAGGCCTTCGTGTATATTAGTAGATATGTTACGAGATACAACCTAGAGGTAGTGTGCTGCAAAACGTCTTCAAAAAATAGATCAATGTTTGACATAACATGTGATTTAAGAATGTCCGACTGTTTGCGTTATGCAATGCTAGTCAGTGTTCATTTTTACTTTCGAGAATGAAATATTGCAAAACCTGTTTTCATATAATTTTACTTTTTCAAGTTACGGTTTTGCATTCTAAAAATAAAGCACTTTCAAAAATAAACTAGCTGTGCAACATAACATAAACCCTGATACTCCATGTAAAAAAGGACACATACACCGAAAGGTCTCAAACAAAGCTAAAATTTTTATTTTCCAAAAAAAGCTAAAATAGGCACCATGACAAGACGTAAGGGGGAGAGAGAAACCTGGAATGACTTGAGAGATCCTGACACAAATCCCAATACTAACATCAAGAGGCACACCTGAGTGATGTAGTCATAATACAGAGGGTAATAACGGGATGTTTAAACCACAGGGGATATGAAACAATACCCAAAATGGCAATATCCCTGGTTTAATCAACACCAAGAAATAGGTCGTTACAGGTCTACAAATGGTCTAAAGTATTTCTCGGCTCTTTGCAGGGGAAAGCAAGGTGACCTTTGTTGGTTTGGCAACCCGCAAACCTTCTCTGTCATTATCCCACGCGTTTCATGCCTTCTGCTCATAAAATCGAAAGGCTATCGATATCACCGCTATGCACTCAACACATATCCGGGGGCAGTACCATCCGTCTCTATACACAGCACATGAAATACCTGTGAACAAGTCCATCATGTTCCTCGAGCTCACACTGGAATATAAAGATATAAACATATGTTGGAAGTATGAACCAAGGTCATGCAAAAGATTTCTTTTGTTTGCATCTGGACATTCCAAAACTATACAACGCAGTGTTTCCTACATCACTCGTGTATCGGCCTTAAAGAAATATTGTCACCAGAACAATGGGCAAAGTTTTGAAAAGCAATTTTCCCGCCTACGTGATTCTGGCTATCCGATTGGTGTCCTGGTACGCTTAGCTGAAAACATTTGCACCTAACTAACACAAATCAGCTGACACAGATATGGAACAGAGAAGACAAGAACTAAGCAAAAAATTGTAGTACCCTACATTCATGGCATAACCCATACATTGAAAGGAAGTAGCTGCGAGGCAGGGCAATAAGGTTGTGTGCTCTGCTCCAAACTCGGCGTATTGAATGAACAAAGGTATAAAACTCAGGCGAGCTGGTAGATGACATCCATAGCAACCCAGAGACGTAGGAACAATAAAAAAAACGGACAGAACAATGAAGTCTCTACCACAGCTTGAAATGTATTGAACAACCATCGCCTTATATACATGTCCCAGACCTCTTTTCACAATTCGAACGACCTCCTCGCCCACCACACAGTGTACCTTAACAAGACAAAGTAAATTTTAACTTCAACCAGAACAAAATGTGCGACATTTCTTACAAGACTTTGGTTTTGGCTCATGTGCACCGTGCTACATAGAGGTTGTTTATTACATTCCCCTACCACGTGGCAAATTTCCCATCGGTCAACCTGGTAGGTGACTAAATGACAGGATAAGAGAGCATGCAGCATCTGTCAAGGAAACTACAGCAGGTCATTGCCGCACCTGTAAATGCAGTGTTGTGTTCAGCAGCATCACCATTCTTGCAAGAAACAAAAGCCTGTATGCACGAGAAATGCGAAAACATATAAAACAATGGCCATCGAAGGAAACAAAGTAGCATGCGTCAGTGTGCCTTCCATTAAACTCGACAAGAAAAGCAATAGTGTTTGGAATGTTTTACGTCCCGCTGAAATGCGAGTCGTTTCAAACTAAATTGTATCTACAGCTCTCAGAATAAAGAACAAAAAGAAACAGATAGCTGAGGCACATGAAGAGGAAGAGGTATTAAACCATAGTTGGTAGTCCAGCGATATGTTTTTCTCTCAAGTTCAAGCTGGCCCTAGCCATGGTGGCTGCGCGATGAACTGTGCAAGGTGTTGGAGCTGAAGAGACTGCATAGATTATGGACGGCCATGATTGCGGAGCTATGAGCGAAGTGTGCACTTGACGGCTTTCACGGGGAGGGCTTCAGTGACGGCAAAGAAACAGATGGGTCCTTGGTGGTCGGGATCGCAGTCGTGGTGGTGAGCGGCTCCCCGTCGCCGGCGGCGTCCGTGCTGGGCATCACCGTGGCGAGGGCAGTAGGGGCTCCCCGACGGCGTCTTTTGGGGCGAGACCACCTTCGTGGCGACAGACTCCTAGATGCCGGCGGCGTCCCTCATGGGTGGGACTGCAATCCTGGCGTGTGTGGCGCTGCGCAGGGGCACGGCTGTAGCAGGTCTCGAACCGGGCGACAAGGCGTTGCCTCAACGCCCTGTCCGAGAGGTCGACTGGAAGGTTGGCAGGAGCCAGCCTCTCGCCATCAGACGCTGACCTCTCCGAGCTCGGTTCAGACTCCAACTCTCGCTTTTCAGGGTCGGAACCTGACTCCGGTTTTGGCTCACTCAATACAAGGCAGGCGTTGTCCAGCACTGCACGTGTCGTTATAATGGTGGTGGTGGCTACTGATGGATGATATTGCAGAGTCCGGTGCCTTTGCAGACACGAGAATCTGTTTTTCAACAGCCCACTGCAGCGCTCCACAACGGCAGCAAGCAATGGAGGTCACGTGGATCCCAAGGACAGGGGTGATGAACCATGACTCCAAGCCGTAGCCGTCGTCGCCCACCGTGGCTCTTTGCATCTTACCCAGCATTCGGCGTCACGCATCTGCAAGTGTAAGAGAGATACCGACATGAATTTACTTGAATGTTCCACTCATGGTTCACAAAGCAGTCTCAATTCCGGAACCTTCCAAGTTCTTTTGACACGATAATTAACATGATTGCAACACACCTTCATGGACGCAAGATATGATGACAAGAAACCACTTCTTTTAAACAAACATAATGTGGCGGGCGGAAGGATGCACGTTTTAAAAGTCACGACATACTACCTAGAGCACACTCTCGTGCAGTCGGAGCACAGGGGCGGATTCAGAGGGGGTGGTCCGGATGACCTGACCCCCCTCTTGAATTCTGCATGTGTCAAAATTTAGGGCGTCGAAACGAGTGGGGGGGGGGGGGGGGCGACATATGATACGCTGACCAAAAACCTGACCCCCCCTCTCCCCTCGAAATACCTGCGTCCGCCCCTGGCGGAGCACACAAGCCCGCACCTCTCATTTATAAAATGGCATATCCACACCGTACCCGCGTTACGCTGTATTCTTTTTGACACACATGGAACTGATTTTGAGTACGTAATATGAGCGTACTTACCACCGTCACGTTGAGGGCGTAGAAATGCTTGCGGCACAGTGCACCACCTTCATGGCGGTGGGATCGTTCTTGGACGGGCCGACGATGGCGATCATCGTTTCGTTCACGCAACCGATGACGCCGGATATTCTACCGAGCGGTCTGATGCCCGTCTCCACGTCGTACCCCTCGCTCGTCGTCTCGGGGAAGCGGAGCCAGCCGCGCCGGACCCCGACACGACGCACGATAGCGACGGACACGACGCGGACAGAGACGACGACTGTCTTCAGTCCCACGCTGCATGCTCGTCGCTCGCCACCACACTTTGGAGGCACTCCGTGGCGTAGAAACGAAGTGTACAACACTTGAAGCTCCACAGTCGTGAACGTCCACGAGCTCCGTTTCGCAGTCTCTTCACCTCCGGTTCCTAGCGCCAACGTTGTCTCTCGCTGCCGGCGCTGCGTCGCACGCTCGCAATCCTCCGGGAGCTCGAATGCTGCGCGGTGCTGTCGGTAAATCTTCCCGACAAAAACAATAAGTAAATTAGTTGAAAAGTGGCGTAATCGCCCGACGACGACGCGGTTTGGAAAATATGACAAACGAAGGACACCTACTAAGGAGCTAGTACCTTTCGAAACGTACTCGGTACAAAGTGAAACGTCACTTTGTTGTCACGTCCGGTTGCCGACTCCGCCCAGTTTTGCCGACTCCGCCTACATTTTTCTAGGGAAATTACGTCACTTTTGCTTCCAAGTAATCAGACGTGATGACGTCACTTCCGTGTACTTTTAAAAGGAACATGTACAATGTCGAACCTAACCATCCAGGTCACCCGAGGCATGGGAAGCGAGCATGCCGGCCGCGTCGCGGCGGTCGCCTATTGTTTGCCGCATCAATTGTTGTGGCTTTCTTAGTGCGGAATAGCTACCTTGGAAATTACAGCGCTAACCCGCTACAACGCACAACCAACGCAGCGACTGGCAGAAGTTCCCCGATGGAACGGACCCGTTTGCCGCTAGGGGCGCACTGGTCGGGGCCTGAATTAGATGTGCACGGTTCTGGGGAAGCGAGCATGCCGGCCGCGTCGCGGCGGTCGCCTATTGTTTGCCGCATCAATTGTCGTGGCTTTCTTAGTGCGGAATAGCTACCTTGGAAATTACAGCGCTAACCCGCTACAACGCACAACCAACGCAGCGACTGGCAGAAGTTCCCCGATGGAACGGACCCGTTTGCCGCTAGGGGCGCCCTGGTCGGGGCCTGAATTAGATGTGCACGGTTAATATAGGGGGTATTCACTGGCCGCCATATTTGAGGTCACTGTTTAGAGCGCATGCTCAGAACGAGCTCGCATTAATAGGCTGCCAAGACCGGCAATCTGGATGGTGCGGGGTGCACGTTGCAAAATAACTGTGGAAGCTCGCCATCAGCACGTGCTCAGCATCAGCGCACACGGATATGGCCGCCAGTGAATACACCCTATATACAGCTCTGAGCCGAGGCAGCGCGAGCGCGCCGCATTTGCTTTTGCTTATTTAGTACTTTCTCTAGTTCGCTGAACCGCCACCGCATTTACTGGCGCCGTAGCTTACCACGCTAGCAGACGCTTTCGCGTGTGGAACTGCGGAACTGCGGCTGTGAAACACAAGTTTCGCACCCGCTTCGCGGCGGCGCGACATGCGGCGACGAGCTGTACTTGTGCAATTGACCAAATGTTGGGAGCGATTGAGCGACTGTTGGCACTTGCGCATTGTATCGAACGTTTACTTTAAACCATGTTTTAGCCGTGTGTTAGCAACGCTTTGCCCCCCCCCCCCCCTCTCTCTACCCTACAAATGA
Organism: Ixodes persulcatus; assembly: GCA_013358835.2. Classification (NCBI taxonomy): domain Eukaryota; kingdom Metazoa; phylum Arthropoda; class Arachnida; order Ixodida; family Ixodidae; genus Ixodes; species Ixodes persulcatus. The sequence goes on from JABSTQ010010541.1 coordinate 58,665, forward strand.
TTTGATTGGCGCTTTCCCCTAGTAACTTCCAGAATATTTTATTCCACCCATCTCAATCCACATCTTTCCTTCCCTCTCCCCTTTGGCTATGCGAGTCTTTTCCCTACCTGGAGATTAACATTTCGCATAGCCATTAAACCCCCTTTCCCGTTTTAAACACCACATCCCCCCTCCACTCCCCGACCGCGACGTTTTGACGATAATCGACTGTATTTTAAAGACTTTTCTCGTCGTTATTGCGATTGTACGTTCGGTAAAGAGCTACAAGCTGATCTAGATCGCATTCTTCTTTGGTCAAAAGATAACAAACTTCCCCTAAACTTAAACCAAATGAGCTACCATGCACATCACTCCCTCGCGCCAACCTTCGACCCCTCCAACACTTTTCCTGAACCGAGTGGACATCCCAAGTACAGCGCATATCCACCTCCTAGGTGTCATCATCGACCAGCATTTAGATTTCCATCGCTACGTCCAAAACCTCGTGTCCATGAAAGGTGACTCCTTGGCTTCGTCATTCGTTCCACAAGAAGAGCCAGTCGCGATGTGCCCAGATTGCTGTTCACAGCACTGCTGTTGCCCATCCTGGAGTTTTGCTGCTCGGTATGGGATTCGGCTACCAGACAACTTGTTGCCTCCCTCGAGTCGGTGCAACGTCGCGCTTCCTACCTTATTATGGCTCCAACTCGGCCCCCGAACGCCATCCTATCGAGCACTGCCCCTCCTCCGTCTAGTCGGCAGGTACCCGCTTTAACATCGTCCTTAAGTAGCGACCACGCGGCTCCTAGCCACTTTTCTGCTACCGGACTCCTCGCTTCTTTTTGCCTCCTCCCTGCGGCGTACTCGCACTGGTGGACTGCAGCCCCTTTTAACCCGTACGCTTCGTCAAGGTGTTTAATGGCTAAACAATGATCATATAGCCGAGAGCCTGAGGTAACCAAAAGGCAGAAGCCCGTGCAGCAGTGTGCTGGTTACCTCCTCGACTGTCACTAGAACTCCTTCGCAGTGCAGTGCAGTGCAACTTCGGAGGTCCCCCCGCCAGTCACCAGTTCAGCACCAATCGACAGTGTCTCACTTCGAACATTCACCAAGAGCGTCACGGCCCACCTGCGGAGCATCTAACTGGATATTTTATTCCGATCACGGGAGTGGGCTCCAGCAGGCGGACTGGATGCACCATCCTGTACACCCGTACATGCACACTATAGATGCTTAGCTCACAATACTAACTATTCTGCTCGAGAAAATATGATATAGTGACTCATTTTACCCTATTGTAAACACACTATATGCTAGCATTGCCGCCTGCCTATTAAATGCGACAGAAATTATCCGAAACCAACCTTGTTTCAACACGGTCCGCTAGGGCGGCGCCAAGCGGAACACTCGGTCCCTCCAAGCCGTTCACGTGATATTTCTTGGCCCGCGTGCTCCCATAGGGACACGCGGAGTGAGCAGAGTGAACAGGTCGACCCCTTTTACCACTTTTCAATTAACGAATGGAGATATCAACTAGATAAAGGTTGCCGCCCGGCGTCGCTAGCAGTACGGTTGCCATGGCAACCTCCCAGGCCCAAAATGGAGATCACCATAGGCGCTTCTGACGTCGTGCATCTAGATAATTTTGCGTCGTCTCGCTCCTCTGGCAGCTACGCTGCCATATAGAGTGGCTCTAGCCAGCCCCAGCGGCTGAGCGGCGCGGTTCCACCAGGTTGGAAATTTTCCGTGGCGGCAGAGCGGCAGCTTCCGCGCTGGACAATCACAACGCGGCGGGAAATCACGTGACAGGAGGAGAAACATTGCGGGAAAGCTGGCGCATACGACGGCGGCGTTTTTACGTTCTTGAAGCAGACGACAAGCAGAGACAGTACGCAAGCGACTGGTTTGCGGTTTCTTTCTTCCGGCGGGACGGGCTTCTTTGCTTCAGCAGTCGCGTCGGAGCTGTTCAGGAGATTATGGAGGACGGGGACTGCTGTACCCTCCCTCGGAATTTGTTTTCTCAATGAATTACGCGGCTCTCTTTTACTTTCCTCGCATGAGTACCAACTGTAGCGAGCGCAAGAGACGCTGATCGGAAGCGGCTTGTGCGAGCGCTAGAGAAAAACAAACGAAGAAGAAGAACTGAGTGACATTGACGTGTCGTTTCCAACACAGATCGTCACACCAAGTAAGACGAAATGCATCGCTCCCAGTTCAATGAATTCCTTATCAGTGAAGTGCCGAAGCGTCGGGTTCTTTGGGACGCGCAGTTCAAAGAATTTAGGATCAAAGAACTGCTTCTTTCTAAAGAGAATGTAGTCTTCCAGTCACCGTAGACGGAGATACTCCGGAGTATGAGCACATATCCCCATTTCGGAAATACCAACTACTCCAACACCGTCCAAGAGGTTCAGGTCGGCCATATCTGTTGGAGTATTTACATCCAAGGAAGGCGCTGCCCGTGACGCTACCGAGGATGATTGGAGGTTTCATTTTCCGCAACAACAAAGTTTGAAAAACAAAAAACAAATAAGACTAAGGTCTATTTAGTATTTTAAACGCTTTTTTGTTTTACTAAAGTTAAATTAAAGAGGAAGTTGAAAACGAAGGCGTTGCAATTGTTGTTAGAAGCCACTGCAGCCGACTGTAAACATCTGCTCGCTACAAACAACATTGGCTATCGCAACGGTAGAAAACGCTCATGTGAAATGCAACCTCGCGATCCGTGCCGCCGCCCCGCTAGCGGTAGCGATTTCGGCCCCGTGTGAAACCCGCTTGAGACATCACCACCTGCTGCGATGTCCCGGTTCCTTCGTCCCGATCCTGGACTACACATACTCGCGAGTGGAATAACGTGCTTTTAAAGCGTCATCACGTGTGCTACAACGTGGCAGGCGGCCACGTGTGCTCGCGGCTCCAGCCCTCGCGCAGGTGGGTGGTTTTTCATTGCGTGGGCCGGGGTTCGTCGAAGCCGAAGAAATGGTCGAATTGGATCGCGTGACTTGGGCCGAGAAGACGGACCTATTCCTGCTCTTCGTAGCGGCATCCATCGGCCCCGGGAACCTGTACGCTTTTCCGCTCGCCGTCTACAAGAACGGATGTGGTGAGCCACCGGTTTTTCGAAGTCGGGGCAGATTTAAGCACGTGCTGATAGAACATTACCTCTCGGTGACGTTCAAGACGAAAATCTTCGCTGCGGTCGGCCTTCCACGATCGGTCAATAGCTCACACTGGCCTACTTTGTAGGACTTAGACCCCAATCACACTGCAGCGTAAAGGTACCTTTACTAAGGTCTTTTTATTAAAGGAAGTTGGAGATTGTTATTGCACTGTGCACAAAGGTCACTTGAACAAAGGGAGGGCCAATGTTAAAGGGAACTCGGCAAGCTCCCTTTCCAGCAACAGGAAGTAGTAGGCTTAGATTCATGAACTCGAAATAAAAATTACATATATACATTTATGCTGTTCAATGCCACTATAGACCCCTTTCAAAATATCTGGCAACGGTGAAAATCCGCTAAACGTGTGCGGCAACATTGGGCGGCCGACATCATCTTGCAGGGTTGTTCCCGTTGTTCCGGGCGCCCGGACGCGCGTGCGGCTGTAGGTGCTGCTCTCTCCAACGACACTTATTTACCTCGCTCCTGCATGGCGTGGTCGGTGTTTCCGTTCTGTGCGACCTTACCAACGTCTGCTTCGTGTTACTCCGAGGTAAATTTTGTTGAGGTGCCCGCGTCGGCTACCGGTCGTAGGGGACATTTTAGCGTCCGCTTGGGCGTTTTCGGGTTGTCGGCGCTGTTTCTTGACGTCGCGTCTCTCTGAGGTGAATGTTGTCGAAGTGCTCGCGTCGGCTACCTGTCGTAGGGGGCTTTCTTGGCGTCCGCATCGGCGTTATCGGCTTGTCGGCGCTCTTTCCTCACGTCGCGTCTCTCTGAAGGGAATGTAGTCCAAGGGACCTTTTCCACATACCGACGGCACCAGGCGGTGGCTGCACGAACTAAAAATCGAGGAAGTGACCTACCTGCGCTACCAATCGATAATGGGAGCTACGCTACCAGTTTCTTCGCCCTCTGAGCAGCGGCGAGTGCCCAACGCGACTTTAAAGAGGGGCATCCGTGGCGTCCGTCCAGACGTCGTGTTTTGCTTTCCGTCCACTTTCTTTTTTTGTGTAACGAAATTATATGTATGCTGAAATTACGCTTTCTACTCGGTGATTCACAGCGTCCTTCCGAATTTCCTCGATTTCTGGTACCGACTTCCGCCGCTTGGCATCGGGCGCTCGCGCGTGCGCAGAACGCTTCTCGAAAAAGGTCCAGTGCTGGCGCCGGCTAGCGGTCGTAGGGGGCTTTTTGGCGTCCGCATCGGCGTTTTCGGGTTGTAGGCGCTGTTTCTTGACGTCGCGTCTCTCTGAGGGGAATTTCGTCGAAGTGCTCGCGTCGGCTACCGGTCGTAGGGGACATTTTAGCGTCCGCTTTGGCGTTTTCGGGTTGTCGGCGCTGTTTCTTGACATCGCGTCTCTCTGAGGGGAATGTCGTCGAAGTGCTCGCGTCGGCTACCGGTCGTAGGGGACCTTTTAGCGCCCGCTTTAGCGTTTTCGGGTTGTCGGCGCTGTTTCTTAACGTTGCGTCTCTCTGAATGAATTTCGTCGAAGTGCTCGCGTCGGCTACCGGTCGTAGGGGACATTTTAGCGTCCGCTTTGGCGTTTTCAGGTTGTCGGCGCTGTTTCTTGACGTCGCGTCTCTCTGAGGGGAATGTCGTCGAATTGCTCGCGTCGGCTAACGGTCGTAAGGGACTTTTTTGGCGTCCGCTTTGGCGTTTTCGTCATGTCGGCGCTGTTTCTTGACGTCGCGTCTCTCTGAGGGGAATTTCGTCGAAGTGCTCGCGTCGGCTACCGGTCGTAGGGGACATTTTAGCGTCCGCTTTGGCGTTTTTGGGTTGTCGGCGCTGTTTCTTGACATCGCGTCTCTCTGAGGGGAATGTCGTCGAAGTGCTCGCGTCGGCTACCGGTCGTAGGGGACCTTTTAGCGTCCGCTTTAGCGTTTTCGGGTTGTCGGCGCTGTTTCTTGACGTTGCGTCTCTCTGAATGAATTTCGTCGAAGTGCTCGCGTCGGCTACCGGTCGTAGGGGACATTTTAGCGTCCGCTTTGGCGTTTTCAGGTTGTCGGCGCTGTTTCTTGACGTCGCGTCTCTCTGAGGGGAATGTCGTCGAATTGCTCGCGTCGGCTAACGGTCGTAAGGGACTTTTTTGGCGTCCGCTTTGGCGTTTTCGTCATGTCGGCGCAGTTTCTTGACGTCGCGTCTCTCGGACGGAAATGTCATCGAAGTAATCGCGTCGGCCAACGGTCTCACCGGATTTTTTGCTGTCCGCTTCGGCGTTTTCAGCTAATCGGTGCTGTTTCTTGATGTCGCGTATCTCCGAGGGGAATGCAATCAATGCTGGCGTCGGCTAGTGGTCGTAGGGGACTTTTTGGCGTCCACTTCGGAGTTTCCGGCTTGTCGGTGCTATGTTTGTTTACGTCGCGTCTCTCCAAGTGGAATGCCGTATCGGCGCTGCCGCCGCCAACCCTGCAAGATGGCGGCTGACGCTGATTGCCGCTGCGTTCAACAGATGGCGCTGTTTTTTGTAAAGGGTCTATAACAAGCTGACCATTTCTAACCCGCAACATGATTAATTCTAAACATTAACGTGATGGAATACGCTAGCGAGAGCCCTAGATTTACGCTAAAAGTTTCAGATGTCTATATGTTGTCACCATCTAAGCATTGGCCTGTGCTTCTCGATGTGCATGTTTGGCGGTGTTGGGCGTTTATATCCAAAGGTCTCGAAGAGAAGCACCTCATTTTTGAATAAGCTTGTGCGATGCCTGCCGCCAGTGGTTTCTTGTATAACTAAGGAAAAGAAAAACAACTACAACAACCTAGGTATATGACCTTCAAAACAATAAGTTACCAGTTATTCGCGTTTATTGAAATACACTGCATGGAATCTCGGCCCCGTCAAAATGGCCGCAATGCCTCGCCGGCCCGATGAGGCCACGTCCATTGAAAGATGGCAAACATTTCTGAGGACTGGATACACGGAGGCGTCGGCGAATCGTTTGTAGACGAACATTTTACTTAGGAACGATACCTCATCTTCTTCAATGGACCGCCTGGAGGTGTGCGCTGCACCGTTCGCTCAAGCTCTTCTTGCTTCATCCGCCATGTAGAAAGGCTCTTCTTCCTTGTTCAACCTAGTTTACGCGCCGCCTATCGTTGCGATTAGGCCAATACACAGGGTATGGCAAGTACTAGAATCACTGAAAGGTGGACTGTGCTAGCTAGCGTTCATTGACACCAGCCAATACCGTCCATCCATACATTGATCGTCTGTTTATTCACCGTGCGATATCGAACACCCTTTACTAAAGGCACCTTTAGCTAAGGGACTTAAAACAGGTACCGTTGCGCTACAGTGTGAATGGGTTTTTTTGTGCTTTCATCAAAAAGGTTATAATGGGCAGGAGGTGGCGCCCTATGCTCCATGCATGGTGTGAAGTGTAACGGAAGTAGGTGTAACCACGAAATGTCCCCTCACTTTCTCGGTCATTAGACGATCCTATTTTCTTGTCTTTTGTCTTCTGCTAAGCTTCCCATATTCTATAGTAGCCTCTGGTAATTTTTACAGCGATCACGAAGCTCAGTTAATGAACATCACCATGTAAATTTGGGGGCAAACGACCGCGTTGCCATGGCATAGCAGTGGTTACTCGGTTGCTTGCGCCATATTTGCATGGGGCGTCCACTGAATCGGCCTCAAAAAGGTGAAATTTAGAGCCCAACACGGACGTTCTCGACACCGCGCCGAGAGCGTCGTCTAAATCGAGTCGTCATAGCGTGACTTTTGAAGGCGAACGTATCAGGCGTCGCTCGCACGAACTCTGGGGAGGGCACCGAGGGTTGAGAAAGCCGCACAAGCCCAGCTTCCAGCACGTGTTCGTTTCCTTCCGCGGCGATTAGAATGGGCGTTTGAATCGAAACTTCTTTTGGTTCGCCAATCGTCTCGAAAGCCGGCCCTGACAGCAAGCACACGAAGCAGACCGCAGATACGAAACACACGTAGCCTAATGTAGCCAAACGAACAGCGACCAGATAGACGATGGGAGCTTGATTGAGAGCGCGTCAGTGGCGTCGATTCGCAGGGCGAACTCGGATTGAGTCATTTTTTCGGCGTCACCGAGAATAACGTTATGCCGGGTCATAGAGTATCTCAACGTGCTTGGCTTTCATGGTTTCATCGACAGAAAAAGGAGGAATGTCAGAAATTCGGGTTCGATGGTGTTGCAGTTGAACTTGCGACCACTCGAATCTTCCACTTTGCTTTTTACGCACACCATTAAACCTGTCGTTCGCAACTTATGATAAGTATGCGGAATCGCAGCTCGGGACGTCACGGCAACCCACATCCTCGTCGTGACGTGATTGATAGAAACCGTAAGTCGGCGCAACCGAAACTTCTCGCCTAAAGTTAGAGCTAAAGTGACTCAAGGATGCTTGCTGGCTGTGCCTGGCTAGAGTAGTTACATTCGTTGGGAGATCAAGTGCATTTTTAGGGCCGCAGCTAATATAATAATAATAATACTTCAAATAAATTACAATGACAATAGTGCTGGCCGAGACAAGCAGCTCCCTGCTTGCGCGTAGGGCCAGGCAGCCAGCAAAAACGCATATACAAATGAGCTTCATGTAAACAAGTAAATACAACGAATGCATGCTTGATCCAAACAAACAAATAGAACGAGTGTATGCTCAATATAAGAAAAGAAAATAGAACGAATCAGAACACGCGAAAGTATTACATATCGAAAAAAAATCTACAGCCAAAAAAAAAAGAAAACAAAATTGAAAACTAATTGGTTCATGCAAACGCCCACGCACTTAGAACACTCGGCCGAAAACAATCAGTCAAGAACAAAGACACAAAAAACATAAAAATTCTCAATAAATTCCTCTTATAATTTTAAAGGGATACTGAACCAAGGAATTTAGTGTTCATAATAAGTGGCGCACGTTCTTTCCACGAGACAGCAGCCGCCGGTGTGCGCGAGCACACGCAACAAAAATGACGTCAAAGACCTCCATTCGCGGTTAAGATGACAGTGCACTGCATGGGCTTCGGGCCAAAGGAGAATAAAGACAAGTTTTTCATCTTCACAGTGGTGTCTGGTGTAAAGGGTAAGTGATTAATTGGTCTAACAGCACGTAGCTTTCACTTGTAGAGATGAAAAGCCTGTATTTATTCTCCTTTGGCCCGAAGCCCATGCATTTCACTATCCTTTTAAGCGCGAATGGAGGTCTTTGCGCCACTTATTATGGACACTAAATTCTTTGGTTCAGTATCCCTTTAAGGAACATAAAAGCGACACCATTTTTTAGTTTTTTTCAACATCCTTTAGGAGCTTAGGCAAATTAAAAACAGTGGTAACTCATTGAATAAGGAAGGGAAATTATAATTTCTACGTATTTTTCTGTATTGTGTAAACACTATTGATCTCTCTCCGTGCGTCCTAAGATTTTTTTCCTTACGAACCTCCAGTTCAAAAAGAAAATAGAAATAATAATAATTTATAAGCGTAACGTAGATATTAAAGTTTTTAATAAACAAAATCTAGAGTTTTTCGCTTTCGCTTTTAGCTCCAACGTTTCGTAAGATGTTTCATATGCATTGTTATTCATCGTATGTTTTAAACGTCTGTCTATAGATTTTGTTTTGTACCGCGAACAGTGACCATATAAATTCGACGCATAAGGAAGAATAGATTCCGATAAAGTTCTGAACACTAGACTTATCTTCAAACTACACATACTTCTTATCGTACATAAATAAGCTGAAACGGCGCGCAGTCTTTTAGTGACATATCCGACGCGTTGGATATGTCACTAATGATGAGGCGATGATAACCTAAGAAACTAAACGTTTAATGGGGCGAACTTGTGCCCAAAACAAAAGGAAACGGAAGATAATAGTAGAGTGCCGCAGGCGTCGATGGCGGCATAAACGCAGGATCGTACGCTGGGGCGAGAGTCCCAAACTTGTACCGTATGCATTACAAGTAATCAAATTACTTGTAATTGATTACTTTTTGGAGTAATTTTGTAATCAGTTCATTACTTTTATTAGGCAGTAATCACAAGAGTAATCTGATTACTTTTTGAAGTAATAAAAATTACTTCTAACCGTTACTATTTTTCCACGAGACCCCTGCACCCCTGCACACCTTTTTTTCTGAAATGACAAAAATAAAATTTGCTTCTTTTTTCGAACGGAAAAAAGAAAAATTTTTGCAGAGCTGTAGGAAACGAGGTCAACCCCTTTGTATGACAGTTTCTGTAAAATGTCGGGGTTTTTTTTTGGTTTTTTTTTTCGAGCTGTGACTGGGATTTGGAAGCCCTAGGGAAGCCCCAGGAAAGCCACAGTGCATGACAAAGGCCATTCAGGGCGAAGTTTGAGGGAGCAGAATGTAGCTTTTTAAGTCCTTCGTTGAAACTAGCCCCCTCATGCATACACACACACACAAGAAATAGAAAAAAAAAGAAGAAATTCTGCTTACGGTACCTACTCGCAGCCCGTAGGAGAACCAGAACCGAAAAATGTATAAAGCGGATGCAAAATATAACAAATCCAGTTGAAATATTTCCCTTACATGGTCTTTGTGACAAGCAAGGTTTCGAGTTGAGAAGTGGTCAGGGCGATCTCTTCTGCTAATGGATACTACACATGATCCGTTTGAAATCCTGGAGCTGCTGCTCTTTTGTATAACATGCGAGTTCATCCACATGTGAATAATAAAATGAGCGACGCAAACTTTGAGCGACAACCCTTGCTTAAGCTTAACAAGATCTAGAACCCCCTCCGCTGCCCCCCCCCCCCCCCCCCCAACTGGCGAACGCCCAAATCATTAAACTTCTTCAAACGAATTCTATGCTTGTATCCACATTGCGAAGGTGCAACCAGACTTGTACACGTTACTGAAAAATAGTAAGGAATTACATTTACAATTACTGAACGCTAAATTGTAATTTATTACACTTACAATTACCCTCCCATAAAAGTAACTGACCGTTACCCCAAAAAGTAATCCGTTACTTTCGTGGCGTTACTTTCAACTATATTGTCCTCAAGTAAGAAACAAAGGGAAGAAGGTTATTCAAGTTCTTATTGTTGCAACCTGTTCCATTTAATAACCTTGAGTACTTTGAACAACAGCTGGCTCTCGAACGTCTCGTCAGATATCGAAATAAATAGCGCGAAGGTCAAGTACACACTGACGGAACCTTGGCGCTATTTATTTCGATAATGCATATCCAACTAGCCCACCTTAATATCTCGTCAGATATTTTGCGTTATTTCTTACTCAATATGTCGCCTGCTACGCTGAACATCCTCTGAACTGAGGCACTGGATGGGAGTGCCATATTGTTCCTCACGAATGCTTCATGCTGTGCATTGAGCTTCTTCACCGAAGCAATGGAAGTACCTCAAAGATAGAGCAAAGCTTCGTCGTTGCAGCCGTTGCGTGATATTCGAGTTTTAGTAGATCGTTCCGATACCTCTGATGCCCCCGATAACGATATGATGAATGCGCAAATGCGGCGGCGGAGTATAGGGTATCGTTATCGGAGTCATCAGACCGATCTACTAAAATTATTTATTGTCGAAATCGCGAAGATGTGGAAGTCATCATACATCTAGCCAAAGTTACAATAAGAATTGATTTATGTCCATCTTACTATACCGATATATATTGCCAGACAATAGCAAAACATAGTTGCAACATTTAGGTGATAAATAATAAATAAGGTTTGGCTCGGTATTCGTCTTCCTTTGGTTCTGAACAGGTGGAACCTCGGTTGAGACGTTTGTGAATAAAAAAAAAAAAAGTCTCCAGTAAATAAATATAAGTAATAAAAAAAGTACACTCATAACAACAATTAATTGGAAAATCGGTTAAAACAAGGAATTGTAAACGCACGTGTGCCGTGTGTACCTTTCTTGGTGCCGTTCAAAAACGCACGGAGCACGGACCGACTGCAGTTTACTCCGATGTTCTTCAGAGAGACGTCCGCCGATGCCACGGGCAGCGAATGGCAGAGTACTAAGTAAGCCGCGCTATGGCCCCACTCACGAATTTCACTCTCTCCTCAAGCCCAGAATATCAAGTCTATGTCAGCCACCATTATGTTTTATTTGTAAAAATATCTGCTTGAGATAAGATGCGTCCTGCTGGGGCAAGACAGGAAGAAGAAGAAAGGAAGACTATTGCCATTTTCCAAGTGCTCGCAAAAAGCTGACTCACAAAAAGGGTGACTGAGATGCAGATAACCTGGCTGGAATTCACAAATAAAGTGGGCCGACCCTAGAAGTTGGACTACAAAAAAGGAAGTAGCTCTTAAAACAGGGTCAAATAATGTGAACGATGCAGAAAGAAAATAGATCCTGTTTTCTGAGAAGATGATAAATGTGCAGCAACAACGAACGAGGATGCTTGTGGCAATAACACCTTCACATACTATCACATCGCTTTTAGTGGATTTTAAGGTAAACGGAGCGTTGTCTCGTGTTGTGACATTATGAAAATGGTCGTTGTCAGTATAACCGAGAAGGACATTGTTAATTGTTTTTTGTGCACTTACCGCCTCAAGCTTCTCGAAGAGGAACACAATCACTTGGTGTCCTCCTCTCCCTGTCTTCGATCGCCAAAAAAAAAAAAGCAAAGGGACTAAAAAGCGGATATAACTTGCCGCCCCCCCCTTTTTTTTTTGTAGAAATGTTTATTTGGATTTTTCGACATTGATGTTAGGGTCTAAAAAAATAGATTCAGGGGCTTGGTGTTGCAAAAAAAAAAAGGCTTTGCGGAACTGAAGAGTGCGCTGGTCAATTCGCGTGACAATGTCACTGCGCTCGCCTTTACCAAAATAAAAAGAACCCTTTCTTTAGAAAGGGGGTGGGGGGGGAGGTTGGTCCTGAAAAAAAAATGTAACGGATTACAAGGAATCCGTTACGTAAAAAATGTAAGGGAATTACTTCAAAATTACTCTAGAAAATATGTAATTATTCCGTTACTAAATTACTGATAAATGTGAGGGATTACAAGTAATTTCGTTACTTGTAACGGATTACGTACAAGTCTGGGTGCAACGACCACAAAGAGGGAACCCTTTTTTTCTTCTTCAATACTTGTGAAAATGTTAACTATAGGTCGAAGTAGTTCATTGTTATGTGCGCTAAGGATGTAAGTATTCACACAATAAAGTAATCGGAAAAGTAATGCTTACTTCTTAAAGTAATGTCCAATTACTTTTGCTTTCGAGTAATCAAGTAATCTAATGGAATACTTTTTAGCCAAGAGTAATAGCAATTGTAATCGATTACTTTTTTTTAGTAACGTGTACAAGACTGGGCGAGACTGACTCCGGCTCGCCACGCGGATCCCCTTTTGTACCGGCGTGGGTTTCTAGAACATTCGGCCTAGAACGTTCGGCGCGTAGAACATTCTAACCACAAATCAGCAACACGGTTCTCGACATTACCCGAACATTACATTACAGAGTCAACAAAAATGTGTACCCGCGGCCAGGCATTGAACCTTGGCTTTTCGCGTTCAATGCAAGCGCGATAACCGTTAGGCCACGAGCGCGCTGTCTACGGTCTACAGTCAGCTGCGCGTGCGGCAATATAAACCTATACATGGGTTGCACGTGACGTCATATACTTCCTCCTTTCTGGTGGCCAAAACCTGCTGTTATACTTCGTTTCACCTTATGTGCGAGCTAAGGCAAAGCTGGAAGCGCGAGCACGAAAGCTCCGTGCCTTCAGGCTTTGCTCGAGCGCGCGAGCTGTGCAGAAACGCAAAAAGCGCTGGTCTCGCGCTTCTAGCTTTGGCTTCGCTCGCAGATAAAGTGAAACGAAGTATAATGAAGCTGTGTACACTCGTTTCCGCTCGCTCGCGACGCTCGTGTACTGCTCGTAGAATATGCACAGTAAAGGCTACGCTCGAGGAAGTTCGGCCAACAGAAAGGAGGACCAAATTACGTCAGTGCAACCTATGTATACTTCGTTTCACCTTATGTGCGAGCGAAGGCAAAGCTGGAAGCGCGAGCGCGAAAGTTCCGCGCGTTCAGGCTTTGCTCGAGCGCGCTAGCTGGGGAGAAACGCAAAAAGAGCTGGTCTCGCGCTTCTAGCTTTGGCTTCGCTCGCAGATGATGTGAAACGAAGTATAAGCATTTACCGATTTATCATAAGGCAAAGGTGTACAATGAGATTTCATAGACTGAGACAAATGAAGTTAAATTGTAGGTGTAAATTAAATTCGTTTGTGAGCATTTCGGAAGCAAATAAGCTGTTTTGACAACATTAATTGAAATAACATTTGAATTAAACCATCCCATCAATGTATTTATATATTAATGATAGGCAGTCATTTCCGCATCTTAGTTATCGTACGCTAAAACTACCACTGTATCATCAGCATACTGATTTATCTCAGATTGCAACGGCCGTATTCCCAAATCATTTACGTAATTATTAAATAACATGGGCCCCAACGTGCTTCCCTGTGATACACCGCATTCCACTTTAACTGTACTGCTTATATCATTCATTATTTAACTAATTGAAACATAGTCTTAAAATAGTCCCGAAAAGAAATTATAAAACGGGCCTCTGGAACCTAATCTGTCTAGCTTATCTAGCATTAGAGAGGGATCAATAGTATTGAAAACCTTCGATAGATCTATAAACAGTGCTACAGCAATCTTATTGTTGACATCTGCGAAATCTTCTAATATTGTAATAGCCCTTTTTTGTTGTCGGAACCGATAATGGGTATTACCTAATAAATAAAATGTATCACGGTAGCTAGTCGTCGTAATTTGTACCCATTTTTATAATATATGATTTAAGACAGGTAGCTTTCTGTAGCTTCTTTATTTCCTGAAGGTTTCCATTTTTATATACAAGTCGTATAATCGAGGCCTTCAGGCTTTTGGTAATACTCTCGGTATTGAGGATGTTATTAATAATTTTTTGTAAGCTCTGCGACGGTCTATCACAATTATGCTTAATATCTAGGATCCTAATGTTAACAAACGCTGGTGGCTTAGTTAATGACATAAAATTAATAATTCGAAAATGTTCATACTCTGTTATATAAGGCAAATTCGCTTAATTAAAGCACTTGACTTGTGGAGTGACTAGACAGTGACTAAGCGGTAGAATTTAATTTTTATTATTTTTCTAAAAACAATTGTTAAAAAACTCTGCTAATGCCGCATAAGAAGCTGACCCTTGAAGATGTTTTTTGAATTGTGTCACTCCCACTACTTTTAGTTTTCCTGCCAATTAACTGGTTTACTAAGTTCTAGCTTTCCTTTGAATGTGTTCTTGGTTAAATGAACTGATTTAAATATTGTTCCCTTTTTGGTAAGCCTATTTTTGCTGTCACTTTGTAACGGATTTCACGAAATTCATTTTTCAGTTGGCGTTTCCTGGATTTTGCTTAAATCTATTCCAAAACGTTTCCTTATAATAACATAATTCTAATATTTACTCGTTGATCCAAATATTATCGGGCCTCCGTTTCCTCAACTTTACTCTTCTGGTACTATTTGAATAAATCGTTTGGGAAGTTTCCACAACTTTATCATAAGCTGTAGCATGATCGTACTGTAAATGAGAATTCCAGTTAAGCGTCTGCATTAAGTTATAGTATCACTTTGGATCTCATTCCTGTATATGGATGTTCAACAACCTCTCCTAGTATTAAAAGTATAGTCAGCTACCGTTTCATAATTTCCGAATAATATTTTTAAATTCCTGATTCTCGTGACTATGATATATACATCATTTCGAAAATTTATTACCATATTATTCCTCCCGCGTATATTTATTAATTACATTTTCTAGTCCAAAAGTCGAGAGGGTGTCAAGATATTGCAATACTCCTTGCTTTGTTTGATTTAAAAAATACATTTATAAAAATTTAGCAACAACTATGTATTTATTGTTATTGTACTTGTGACGTATTTTGCTCAATTCATGACAGAATATGTTTATATTTGAATAAAGTGGTCTGTAAACCACGCACACCACGTACGAAGCATTTATTTTTATTAACGGTTTTTCCAGACAAGCAATGGTCATTAATATAAGGTATTGTCGGTGCTATAGCCTGCACCCGGTGTATTGTCCGCAAGCGACAATTTAGGCCGAAAAAGAAGTTTTTGCTTAGACATATAGGTAAAGCACCGTTGTATAAATGCCACGTATTGCACTCATTTTGTTACTTTTTTGTTATATTAATAATAGAACTTGGCAGTCTGGGGTAATGAAGTCCTAGGTTCTTATATCTTAATAAAATAATAAATTCGTACAAATCTCCAAGACACCAGATCGCTAAGGTAAATCTGGGTTGACACACTTTCGTTAGCCAGGCAAATAGAAATGTGACAATAATTCATATCTGAAGATTTTAAGTGTTAATATAAACATACAATCCACATACGCCAATACAACCACATTCACATGTAAACGTTTCATGGTATTGTAAATTATTTACGAGGAGTTGAAATTATATTGGCTCAGAAATATAAAAGACCCGAATCGGGGCTCCCGAATCTATGGTGACAATATTCACAGGTGCAAGGTCACTCTCCACAATGCTTATGCAAATAATATCCGAAGTAAAACCGATAGCAAATAAACTTGAAAATAATACATGGGTTGCACTGACGTCACATCGCATACTTTTGACCACCATGTAAGAGGAGGAGAGGGAAACTGCTTTTGTAAGAATTTTGAATGACGGGTTAATCCTCTATAATCTTCTGGGAGGAGAATAACGACGCCTGTGCTAATCCGGGAAGCACAAAAAGGGTCCTGATAAGAGGGGAGCTCCTTCTTGCCCTCGTCTCTGGTGGTCATCGAAACACTCCCTGAATGGAGTCATGTGCAACCCATGTATACAAAGCAACAAATATCCAACAGTGCTGGTAAAAGGACGTAAAGCCTGGCAGAAAAGAAAAAAAAACTTCACAGACAATAAAATCCTTAACCCGGCTGAAAGCTGAAGCTCAATTTTGTATCTTTCAATGGTCTGGCATGTTTACGCTATTGTTTTCTGCTCGCACCGCAGACGGCGCCACACTGTGCCATTGAGGTACACTCCAAAGAGGCTTGTCTCTCAACCCGCAGTGTAAGCAACGAACAACGCTACGCTATTTTTGTTGTGCGTGCGTGTGCGTGCGTGTCTATATGTGCGTGTGTGTCACTGAGCGATAGTCCGCTTGTCCGAACGCTGAAGCTTTCAGAGAGGTTCCTTCGGCGCCGCAGTCTTGCAAAAGTAATTTTAATGGAGCCTGAAATTTTGCAATTACTGACGCTAGAAAGTAACCAAATTACAATTACAATTCCATCTGGCCGGAAGTATTGAATTACAATTACAAATTACAAAGAAAATAATTCAATTACAGTTTTTGAACTACTACCCAAGTATGGCAGGGTAAAATCAGGCACGCTAAATCTTCCTTCGACGACGGGGCAGCAATGCGAAGCTTATCGATAAGCGGCTATCTCCATGATATCGCCGCTGAATCCCGGACCAGACCGTTTTTTTTTTTGCAGCAAAATCAGGCGAAGGCCTGGACATGCATTCCGCTGGTCTGCCATTTTGACTCCCACAGTGTGTTGACCTCGAATGATCGGCTTGTGCACGCGAAAATGCCGAGTTAAGAAGTACTCGTTGAAATAGGGATAAATTCCTCCACGCAAAGTTTTCATCGATGAAGCATCGCAAATGCGGTAATCTGTACAAAGGCATCGCATTATTATTAAACGCGGCGCTAAAATCAAGCTCATACGTCACGGAACAAGGGACGTTATGTGTTTTTAACCTTGTCCCGCGACATTTTTTTAAGCGGTAACGCTCAATAACTGCATGAACACCGAATGTACGGCTACATATCAGTGAGAGGCAACATGAGGGCTCCATTAGCGGAAGACAGAGTTGCCCCCACTTTTGGAGGGCCGTCAGCAGCGCAACACTGAGATATCCCTATTGAAAATTATATTTTACCAGAAAATCGTTTCCAGTAAAAGATCGAGTTCTCTGGATTATGGGGCTCTTTCCATATCCAGTAAGTTAGAATTACCGGAAGTTGCAGAAATTTACAAGAAGTTACCAGATTTGCCAAGGTTCATTGGAAATTACCGGTAATCACCGGAGTTGCCGAGATTCACCAGAATTCACCGGAAGTTACGTGCTTTTTTTTTTCAGACGTCACTGGAAGGATTTTAAAAAGAAGCCTGTGAACCGTGGGTGATGTATGTTTACGAGATACTGCTGGATTGGGTAACCATTAAATCAGTTAGTTCATAAAGAACTGAAAGTTCCAAGTCTTTATTTCACAGGGTCACTAACAGTGAAGCAAATTTTTACAACAAAAACTATAACATTTTATGCATGAGATATTAAGAATAAGTATCCCACAAAATGCAAAATAGTCCTGCCCATAATGGCAGTTATCTGAACACCTTGAGCGGCTGAAAGTATGAAAAAAGTGGGCAGGTTTAACTAAAACAAAGCGTTTAGTACGAGGAAAGCCACTTCACAATTTAGGTGAAGGTGTTCAATAAGCATGTATTTAAGAGTGATATTGAAAAATATCTACAAGTAGAACTGGCAGAGAAACCTAAGAGAACATTGCACATTAAAAGTGAGTGCTTTCGAATGTAGGCATACATGATGTATAGATCATTTAAAAAAAAATACATTTGACAGTACCACAAACACAGGAGTACAGTGCAGATTAAAAGTGACTGCCACATGTGTCCTGAGGTAGGCATGACATAACTAAGAAATAATTTAAAAATGTCAACTGCCAGCACCACTGGCTCAAGGACACTGAAAAAAATTGCACATTAAAAGTGACTGATAGTGGCTTTCTGGGGTAGGTATGACATA
The DNA here is from genome assembly GCA_013358835.2 of Ixodes persulcatus. Lineage (NCBI taxonomy): Eukaryota > Metazoa > Arthropoda > Arachnida > Ixodida > Ixodidae > Ixodes > Ixodes persulcatus. The sequence goes on from JABSTQ010010541.1 coordinate 76,643, forward strand.
ATGAATAAATTATTAATAAAAATGGCATTCACCAGTACAACTGGCGCACAAACACAGAAACAAATTGCACATCAAATATGACTAAAACTGGCTTCCTGAGGTAGGCATGACATAATAAATGATAGATTTAAAATAATGGCATTCACCAGCACAACTGCCTCACAAGCACTGAAACACATTGCACAATAATGGCCTGTTCACACATACAGCGGAGCGCTAAGTTAGCGCTACGTGAGCGCTCCAAGGAGCGCTCATGTGGCGCTTCTGGCGCGTGACTTAGTTCTTATATAGCGCGCGATTAGCGCTTTTGTAGCGCTTTGTTAGCGCTTCAGTAGCGCCTTGTTAGCGCTCCAGTAAGCGCCTTGTTAGCGCTTCTTGTACCGCGGTGCTGCGGATTAGCGCGTGCACTGCGGTTCCGGTTCCTGTGGTTGGGTGTGCATAAGCAGCACCATGGCGGACATGTTGGATGCCGAGATAGAAATGCGACAAATGCTGTTGCATACACAATTAGTGCATATGTGTGTGGACGGCTCAACGCCAAGAAGAGCCTTCTGGGTTCGCGAAATCTTTCGCCACCGAGATACCGACGGGTACCCGGCGAACCTTGTTTCTAGGCTGAGGGACCGAGACACGGAGCTCTTTCGAAGGTGAGTATTAGTTCTGGCATAAATAGAACAATCATGAAGGTCCTTCTCAATGACAGCCGGAAACCCAAATTAATAGACGTGCAATTACATTTACAGCTTTCTACGTATGACGCCCGCTAGCTTCACCAGTCTACTCGAGATGGTCCGCCCCCTGATAACTCGACAAGACAGACGATGGCGGCAGAGCATTCCGGCTGACCAACGGCTCATGCTGACACTGAGGTACGCGAGCTTCATTTCTAAAAGCACCACTCGCTCACAAATACTTCGAACATTTCTACCGTGGCAACAGAGCAAACACCGTGAAACATATAACTTTCTAAATTCGAAAACAATTTGAATATGTAGTATTTCACTCAAGGTGCTTCGATAATAAAAATCATAATATTTGAAGGCACGAGTATTAAGGTCATGTGTCTTTTTATGGGTGCTATAAAATGCGCTGAGTGTTTACAAATAGTATTCAATGGAGGAATTGCGTTCGTTGTAGGGCGCCTTGACGTCTGTCTGACAGGGTGAAGACATCCTTTGTCGTACCGAATGCCGCCGGCACGTGCCAAGAAAAGATATATACAAACATTGGCCAAAGAAATGAGGAGGCTATGCTTCAAAGCACTGACTATAAAGCTCAGCGCTCGAGCCGGGTGACGCCGGAGCGCGTGCACTTTTCAAAAACATAGAAAGCGATGGGGAGGGAAATTTTCCGAGATGTCATCGGTCGTCATAAAATCCCTCACTGTTTCTTTTTTTTTTATCGAGGGAGTTTACGTTGTTGTTGCTGAGCGCGTGCTAACGGGGACCTTAGTTTTTATTCAGGAACGCACACCCACACCATCGATACCACTGATCTCTATGACAATTTGCTGGAGCGCGCTTGCACGCGATTGTGGCCACCGGTCGGCTATATTCTGGCCATACCAACATGGGCATCGCAGACGCTGTGGAGGCTGCTTGTGCTGCCCTCCTCCAGTGCTGCGCTTCACCGATTATAACCTTTATAGCAGTCGCCGCAATGTCTCGTCGGCCGTGTTGGTATGCCCATAAACATAACCGACCGGTGGTCGCATTTGCGGGGAAGTAAGCTCGATCCAGCAAGTGATTATAGAGATCAGTGATCAAAACTGCCATTCTTGGCAGACGATAAAATATTATTCTTTCTGAGCCTGTGCTGTAAGCGGAGCGCGCAAGTACTGCTATCAGTGACGTCATTTAAATGCCACATATTAACCTAAGCAATGCACATGCTTTTCTTTGAAATGCAGTATCTTTATTTGGCTGATATTTAGTTTTCAAAGTAATGATAATTATGTAATGTGTGCTCATAGGTTCCTTGGAAGTGGAGACACCCAAAAAAGTATATCATTTAGATTTCTCACCGGGCACTCAACAACGAGCGTGATAATTTCAAGCACGTGCCAGGCTCTATGGCAGAGTCTCGTTCCGAACTACGTGAGGAAACCGGGCTCGGCATCAGAGTGGGCGTCTGTTTCTGACGACTTTCACAGGTTGTGGAATTTTCCAAACTGTGTTGGCGCCATGGACGGAAAGCACATCATCATCGAGTGCCCGCTGCTGAGTGGATCAACACATTTCAACTACAAGCATACATTCAGCAAAGTAAATTGGGCCATGTCATTTTCGCATGATAACTTGGATTTTTTTCTAAATATTGCATCCAGAAAAGTGATGAAATTTTAAGACATACATCGCAAAATAAGAATACAGACAGGAAAGGCATGCAGCAGCCTTCTGTCTTTATAACTTTAGAAGTTTACTCAACGGTTTACTCGCTACATTATAAAACTGTGTTCTGAATTACTTGGTTGACCAGCACACTTTCTAATATACAATTGTATTATATTTTTCAGGCCCTAATGGCTGTCGTTGACGCCCGGTACCGCTTTTTGCTGGTGGACATTGGCCGTCCCGGCAGTGAAAGCGATGGCGGCAGTTTATCAAGGAGTGAGATCGGACTGAGCCTGGAAAAGGGCACTTTGGGCTTTCCTCCATCGAAGTCCTTGCCCGGGACAAGCAAAGACATGCTATTCGTCATAGTCGGAGAGGAGGCATTTCCTCTGAAAACGTATTTAATGAAACCATACCCCAGAGTGGATATCAACAAAGACCAGAACGACGAAGGCAGGAGAGAAGCGCTCAAGAAGCGTGTATTTAAGGGGGATTCAACCGCTCGTCACTCAATGGGCAAATTTCGCTACACAAACCTGAGTTTCAGGAATGCACGATAGTATTCATTCTTTTGGGGGTTACTTATGTTAACGTAATGAAGGTTGTACGGCCCTTGGATTTTTCTTTTAGAGCGCTGGAGATTTTTAATAAAATCCAGAAATACGACCGTTTTGACTGTTTTTAGCGCGTTTTGAGGCATTTTTGGAAATACAAATATTTAGAAGACAAAAGCGACAAAACGCTTGGCCGTACGTACTAGGGGTGCCCCTAATCTTAATTTTAAGACCATGACGAAAAAGCAAAATATTTTTGTATTTGCGTATTTGTGTAAATAAAATCACCCTGTTAATTTTATTTCCAATTTGTTAAACGAGATGGCGACACTAGTACTAGATGCCTCCAGAGCCTCAAACCGGAAATTTTCTTGCTGTTGTTGTTTTTCTCTCGAGCTCGAATTTGACCGCGATGTCTCTTTGCTCGTGGATCGGTAGCACGTGTAGCGAAAGCTCACGCTGTAAAGCTCGCCCTGATCGTGGATTCAATCCACCGCCTCTGCCCTTTTCAATCTGGATGAGCATCGTACCGGCGTGCTGTCATGTATCACTATTGCGTGATGCACGTTAAAGTCGTCAGACAAGCAGCGGTATACTGCACTGTCTTCCATCTCCAACGAAGACACCAGATGCCCTCAGAGCTGACTAACGTCCCGCTGTATAAACATAGACACAACAAAATTACAATTGATAGCTCCGTTGGTCGGCACTTTTTGAACGTTCCAAAAAAGTAACTATACTCAATTCAATTCAATGTTTATTTAATGAGATGAAGATTTTAGCCCCATAATTTGGGGCCGGCTACTTCAATGCTAGTAATGGGGTAAAGTATGATATGATATGTTCAATAATTATGAAATCTGGGCATAATGAGTAACGAAGTAAACTATGAACGTGCTGCGTTAATATCACAAGCAAGTGCACTTTTAGAAGTACGACATGTACAGTAGGCTACAGTGGTACAAAATATATGTAATTAAATCCTGCTATACCAGTAACTCGTATTCATTGAACTTAATATTTGGCTTCTATCTTTGAGTCCTTCAGAAATGGAGTTAGTAAGGCTAATGCACGCTTTTGTTTCTTTAAGTCGGGCGAAGGACCTAGAACTTTGGCGAGAGAAAATGGACGATTGTCGAGTATCCCGAGACTAATCCGTAAGCGGGCGCGCCACTGATCATATCTCGGGCAGTCCATGATTAAATGTTCGACGTCTTCGACCGGGTTGTCGCACGTGCAGGTCGGTGGTTCTACTTGTTTAATCCGGTGAAGGAAGCTTCCCGTGTATGCAACTTCAAGTCGTAGGCGATGAATAAGGGAGTCGATTGATCTGGCTGAATAGGTGTATACTGGGCAACGGAGGTCCGGATCGATTAGATGGAGCAGGCTGTCTTGTGGGATGCTGCTAAGCCACTCATCGTTAGACATTTGCTCACGTAGTCGAGGGATGTATCTTTTGGCGTCGCTCTTTGTGAAAGGTGTGAGGTGGACGTTGTTACTTGTATGGGCTGCGGTAGCCAATTGGTCAGCTTGGTGATTTCCTGAAACTTCGGTATGCCCGGGGACCCACTGTAGATGTACAGTATTGCCAAATTCGATGGCATCAGAGAGTTCTAAGTAAATTCTGTGTACAAGGGAGTTGTGTTCACTACGACTATTCATAGTCTTAATAGATTGCAAAGCTGCCTTCGAATCAGTACATATTACCCAAGAATTCGCTGCCGGGTTGTTTTTTATTTACGTTGCAGCCTCGAGTAAAGCATGTAATTCCGCAGTGGTGGAGGAAGTAGGATGCGATAGTCGAAATGATGACCAATGGTTAAAATCAGGTACAACAAAGGCTGATGTCGATCCGTCTTCAGTGGTTGATCCATCAGTATACACGTGGATGTCGTCTTTATATTTTTCTTCCAGATGTGAAAGAGTCAATGTTCTTGCAATCTGTCTGTTAACAGGGGTGGTTTACAAATATCTTGAATCCAGTTAGGTTGTTCGGGAATCCATAATGGAAGAGAATTCAGTGTGGAAAGAAAGTTTGTCCCTTTGCGGGTAAAAATATCATTGAACAGAGGCCGCGTGGAGAGTCGAAAGAAATTACGACATATCTCCTGTGTTCTTAGAATATGTATAGTCGGCTCTCTTGCCGTTACGAGTACAAGCGCGCTCGATGTTGATCGCGGTAAACCTAGGCATACTCTTAAGCTTCTTGCTAGCATGTAGGTAAGGCGAGACTCTGATGTGCGGGAAAGTTCGTTTAACACCGAAATAGAGTATGCAATCGCTTGTCGTATTAGCGCCGTGTGGAATGAGAGCATCGCATCTATTGATGCTCCCCATCTTGCCCCCGCAATGCAGCGAAATACATTAATCACACAATTAATTCTACTCTCCAACATGTCTAAATGTTTGGACCAAGTCAGAGATTGATCTAGTATAACACCAAGAAATCTATAGGATTTAACCCTTTGAATTGATGCTCCGTTGAGATCTAGCCTAAGCCCAGGGAGTTTCTTTATTGTAAATGGCAGAAATGCTGATTTCGCGGCAGAGTTCCATCCCTCGTTCTTTTAGAAATCTAAAAGTGGTGTCTAAGCCCGTTTGTAACTTATTCTTTAGGATATCTCGAGATGAACCAGAGACCCATATACATATGTCATCCGCCATAGATGGATATTTTTAAAGGTGATTCAAGTTGCTGCGGTAGCTGTGCCATTACTACATTGAAAAGAGTAGGGCTCAGCACGCTGCCTTGGGGTACTCCATGGTGTATTTCATGTCTCATGCTGTCTCCATCGTTCGTTTTTACTATTATGTTCCTACAATAAAGAAATTCTTTTATCCACCGAAGCATCCGTCCAGGTACACCTAGCCGTACGAGTCCTTCAAGAACGTGAGCATGGCTAACAGTGTCGAATGCTCGACGAATATCTAGGAAGAGTGCAACTCTAAAGTTTCCATTGTTGCTTTCGTGTTCAACGCATGTGGTGAGATCTAAAATGCCGTCCATTGTGCACCTTCGAGGGCGAAATCCTGTTATCTCTTCGGGGAACGCTTCACTTGTTTCGAGCCACCACAGTAAGCGATTATGTATCATCTTCTCAAGTAGTTTACCGACTGCGACGAAGCTCGATTGGTCGTCGAAATATATCTTTTAATGTCCGGCTCCGTTGAGGCGTGGTGACATTCTTTTTCCTTTCGTGCTCGATCTTCTTCTTTCTTTCCTTTTTCTCCCAGCGTTCACGCGACACCGTCACACCGACGCAACATATTAAGCTTACAGGACGGAATGAATCTAAATTTAACGGGGATTTTCCAGGCTTTAGTAGTGGAACTACCTTAGCTAGCTTCCATGATTCAGGTATCTTTTCTGTTCTCCAAATTTTATTAAATATTTCAAGAAGTGCGGTAGTAGCAGCGGGGCCAAGATTTGAAAGAGCGTCATAAGTGACTTTATCAAGACCAGGAGCTGTTGATTTTCGAATATTTTGTAGCGCGCACTCCATTTCACGGGTGTTGAATTCATAGTCTAGGTCTGTTTGCACTGAGTGCAGCTCTTTCTCGAATGCACGAGTCGCTTTCTCGTGAGAAGAACGGCATTCTAAAGAGGACACCATATCACTTCGTTGCGTTAGCAAAGCACAATATTCATTCGCAATTACTACCTCCGATGTACCTCGAAGGAGAGCTAGAGCCCGGAAAAGTTGTTTTTGTATTACTGGTGTACGAAGAGAATGAAGTATCTTCCATACCTTCGGTATCGGAGTGAATGGAGTTAGAGTACTGCTGAACTGCTTCCATCGGTGAATGGAGAGAATTTGTAGCTCTCGTCGTATTAGTTTGGGAATGTGTTGGGCCTCATTGCAGTCCTCAACACGACCAGATCTTCGATAACGACGTTCTGCTCTGCGCCTTATTGCCCGTAACTTTTCGTATTCGCCATTGACGCCGACGTGTCCACTAGGTACGGTCACAAGACGTGTTGCTCGTTCACAATTGTTTAAAACAGAGATTGCAAATTCCTCGGGTTCCTTTACATTGGGAAGGTTCAGAGTGTTGAAGTTCCTGAACATTTTCCAATTCGTTATCCGAACTCGATAATGTTGTCCGCGCACATCGAAAATTGGGTGTTGAATGAGAATTGGGAAGTGGTCACTCCCTCGGGTTTCTCTATCAGTCGTCCATGTCGCTTGAGGTGAAATGTCTGGAGAACATAGTGTCAGATCCAAATAGCTGCAATAGGTATGGCCCCGGACCAACGTTGGGGACCCGTCGTTGAGGACACAAATGTTGTTCTCGTCCATATATTTTCCGATGAGATTTCCACGTTGATCACAGTGATCACTCCCCCACATAGTGTGGTGGCCATTAAAGTCTCCACATATTATGTAAGGAGTAGAAATGTGGTTGAAAATTGCAGAGAATTCCGAATGGGTTAGCGGAGTCCGAGGTTCAATGTAGACACTCACTATATACAACATTGTCTCACCTCATCGTACCTTGCAAGCAACAAATTCTGGAACTTCTGTAGTTGACAAAAACACGGGAACAGATATTATATCTCTCCGTACCGCCAATAACGCTCGGCTTTGGCCTTGTTGGCGAGATGACTTGTATAGTACATAATTTGAAAGACGAAAATCATCATCTACTCGAGCTTCTGATAATGCAAGTATTGGTATATTATATTGTGCAACAAACTGACGAAAATCGCCTGACTTTTTCCGTAATCCATTCGTGTTCCACTGAAATATTCCTGTACGGCTGTATATGTCAGACATTGGAATAATCCTCATTCATAGTTGCACGTGACGACATAACTAACCTTTCTAGAGTAAATAGCGCTGTTACTTCCGGTAGGTTTTTGGCTGATGGTACAGCATCAAGTATAGCCCGGAGAGTTGTAAAAAACACGGGTACCAGTAAATGTTCAACATCACTCGATCTTCGGGTCTCCGAGTATTGCGGATGGTGTTCATGTCGATGAATGCCCTTTCTTAGAGTGCGGGGAGCTGGTACTGGTGTGATCGCTGCTGGCCTGTCTCCTCCAGCAGCCTGACCAGAAGTAGACGTGCGTTGGTGTGATATCTGGCCGTGTTGTTGGTGACGCTTTAGTGCGTCCGAGTACAATGACCTGGGAGGTTGTTGAGACATCTGGACTTGCTGTGTTAATCGAGCAGGTCGAGGAGGGAGTGGAGGTGGGTGGGGAGGAGGCAGAGGGACCGGTGGTGGGCGTATAATTTCTAGGTTTGGGGACGGGGAGCGATTGTTTTTTATCAGTCCGTTCAGGATCTCGTGTTTTCTGGCAGCAGCGGCTGCATTTTTATGAGGACAGCCTGAATACTAAGCACAGTGTTTTTCTCCACAATTGGCACATTTTGGGTTGGTTTTGTTCATGCACTCCTTGTAGCAGTGCGGCCCTGCACACACCTTGCACCTCTGTTGGCCATGGCAATGTCTTGCAATGTGTCCGTGCCGTTGGCAGCGGAAACACTGTGTCGGGATGCCGAAGTATTCCATCACCGGGTGGCTTGTGAATCCCAGGAAAACCCGGGAGGGCATCGGCTGATCCTGCGGGAACTGAAGCAGGACACTTTCCGTTGGCTCTTGCTCCATGGAGCCGTCTTCTTTCCTTGAGTATGAAATTTGCCGCTGGACCGCGATGACACCAGCATCTTTTAAGTAGTCAAGTAGTTCAAAGTCTGAATATTGGACTGGGATATTGTTGATCTTGCCCACATTACGGGTGTACGACTCGGAGACGGTCACAGACACGTCTATTCCGACTAGGGATCTCATCGCAAGTAGTCTGTTTGTCGCGTCTAGTGATGCCGCATTGACGGTGATAGTACCATCCTTTCTTATGCGTGGGGCGAGTACCTTCTCTTGTGATACTGCTACAATTTCTTTTGCGATCTTGTTTGGATTGATTTTCCAGAAAGAAGCCCCGTGTAGCTTTGGCTTGATGATCAAGGGGATTCCAGCTGGGCGGTTTTTTCGCACGGTGACTTGGGTGAAATCAGTCCCGTCCTGAATGTCATTGTTTTCCTCACTAATCGAGTAGGTTGACGTTCTTGCATCCATAATTTCTTGAGGGGGTTGCAAGCATTGTTTCTTCAATGGGATATCACTATTGGAGTCTTCATTCGCCGTTGGCTGGCCTTGTAATGGTAAATGTAGTTACATGCCTGGAACTTGGCTTGAGGTAGCCATGGCATCCATGTTAGTGCCCGGGGTCAAGGTTTCAAGAACCGCGTCATTGAGGCGTGGAGAATCGGTCGCTAGTTGTCGCTTTTTAGCCGACAGGGTACCTCTGCAGGTTCCAGTGACTAAGTAATTGTTCGCGGTAGCCAAAACGATCGGAATAGCGTAAAACAATTCAAGCTTACAGGAGGAGCGAGAAATCGGTGCTTCCTGTTGCGATCGTCGTCGTCGTTTTTCACTAACTATACTCCCTTTCACCTTATGTTGTACCGCAGCAAAGGCTAGAAGCGCGAGCTCATAGCGTTGGCAGCTGCCCTTGGTGCACGAGAGCTTGTGCCGCCGAGGTGTGCCATAGAGCAAGAAGCTCGCGCTTGTAGCATTTCCTGCGGTACAACACAAGGTGAAACAGAGTATACATAGGTTGCACTGACGTAATTTGGTCCTCCTTTCTGATGGCCGAACTTCCTCGAGCGTAGCCTTTACTGTGCATATTCTACGAGCAGTACACGAGCGTCGCGAGCGAGCGGAAACGAGTGAGCACAGCTTCATTATACTTCGTTTAATTTTATCTGCGAGCGAAGCCAAAGCTAGAAGCGCGAGACCAGCGCTTTTTGCGTTTCTGCCCAGCTCGCGCGCTCGGGCAAAGCCTGAATGCACGGAGCTTTCGTGCTCGCGCTTCCAGCTTTGCCTTCGCTCGCACATAAGGTGAAACGAAGTATAACAGCAGGTTTTGGCCACCAGAAAGGAGGAAAAATATGACGTCACGTGCAACCTATGTATAGACCTTTCCAAAAACGAGCTTCTGGCCGGTGCCATTTTGAGCGTTCGTGCGTATGGCGCGTGCTTTGCTCGCTTTCCGAAGCGACGACCACGCACGTGCTGGGCTGTGACGATCGCACGCTGGACTGTGATTTTGTAAACACTGGAAAGGCCTATAGTCATCAGCAGACTCCTAGCGAAAGGCCTGATAAGGCTCTGAAGGTGACACTTTTGTTGATTCTATTTTTTTGTGTGTGCTATGTTAGCGCGCGTGGTCAAACGCTTGCATACGCTACAAGCGTGGCTCGTAAGCTCCCTAAGATCGTGCAGGGTTGAACAGAGATATCCTAATATGTAGGGTGCCTCAATGTCCTTCTGCTTAAGGTGATGCCACCCTTCGTAGTACCCGATGCCGACAGCACGCGCTCACGGGTGAAATAAAAATAAATCGAAAAAAACAAAATGTCGCCATAGCACAGTCAGCGCCACAAACGCGTGCCGGGACACGCTCTTTCACGCGCTTCTGAACAAAAAGAAATAAAAATAAAAGTGTGGGACAAAATGGCCAGATGTCTCAACCATAAGCAAAGCACACATGAAGGCAACCAACTAATATGTATTTGGAAATAAATAAATAAAAAATAGTTGAATGAGTTGCAAATAAGGCTAAAATACTTATTCCGAACAACAATTATTTTATGACACATTATTTCAGATATTCTCACTCTCTGTCGACCTTGTTTGGTGGCTAGTGGATATGAAAAACAAAAAAGAAGCATGATTTTTATTATTTTTAACAATTACAATATATTTTCATAACCAACAAACAGGTGCTTACCCTGAGATGCAAATTAAATTTTGACGTTAGCGTTTTGGAGCCCGAAACAATATTTTTGTAAATTTAACACTTCCCGTTTTTCGGATTAGTAAGAAAACCGAATGGGCATCAATAGGTAGAAAATACATTTCTACCTAAGGTGAGACGTATGTTTTTGGTTTTTTTTCTCTTCACTTTTCTAATTTTAGGCAAAATCAAATGAACCTCTAAATAACTTTAGTGTCTTCATAAATAACTTTGGGAGTTCACTCTGGAAACAAATTGGGATGTGTGTATGTTTATACAGCCTAGAACATAGTCTGCCTCAACGGGCGACTTGTCTCCCTGCTGTAGGTGAGCAATTTAGCCAATGCAGTACAACCGGTAGCCTGGGGTCTTTAACGTGCATCACGGAATAGTGATACACGACCGCACGCCGGTACAATGCTCAATCAGATTTGGAGATTGAAATCAGGATCCTGGGTTATACAGCGCGAGCTTTCGCTTTACGCGCTCCAAGCTGGTGTGCACTCGGCCACCGCAGAGCCGTATATTAGGAGAGTTTGGACAATAGGCGGAGCAAAGGCCGCCGCCAGCGCCGAATATTCCCCCCACGCTTAGAGCGTAAACTAAATTTGTGACACAGCGTCGACCAATCAGGAGACCTCTACTCCATCTCACAAATGTCGACAGTGAAGACAAAGGCACAGGCGCGTGAGCCTAGCTCAGCGAAACGCTATTGTTTGTACGAGACCTCGTGCATAGGAGGCACTTTCCAAAGCCACGCGCTCGTGCCCATGCCTTTGTCTGCACTGCTAGAACAGCGTCCTGAGACTGGCTGAAAGAAAGCAGTGCAAAGGGTGGGGTGCGCGAGCGTCTTGAGACGCGGAGCTCCGCTCGGCACGGCTCAAATTATACTTCGTTTCACTTTACCTGCTAGCGAAGCCAAAGCTAGAAGCGCGAGACCAGCGCTTTTTGCATTTCTCCCCAGCTCGCGCGCTCGAGCAAAGCCTGAACGCACGGAGCTTCCGTGCTCGCGCTTCCAGTTTTGCCTTCGCTCGCACATAAGGTGAAACGAAGTATAGTCGTGGCACAAATTTAGAGCACGCGACCACCGCTAGGGGCTGTTTCGCGGCCTGTGGTTGGCCCGAGATGCTCGCCTATTCAAACCAATGTATGGCCAAACTCTCTCAATAAACGGCTCTGGGCCACCGATCCTTTTGTTTTTCCTCTTTATCTGTCTGGACCACGTGGTCTTGACAAAAACCCTTCGATGTGTTTGCGTTTGTCTTGCAAGTGGCGTCAAATGCGCCAGTGCACGAGGCCCGTGTCTCGAGCGGCCCTTGGAAGCAGTTGTCGGCGCAGTACTGAAATGAGCGGCCCTTGGGGGATCGGTGGCCGAGTGGGCTAGCGCACACCAGCTCAGAGCACGTGGAGCGAAAGCTCGCGCTGCAGAACCCAGGGATCCTGGGTTCAATCCCCGAAAGCGTCGCTCTGGTCGGCCTTCCACGATTGGCCGAACGCTGACTATGACGTCGGAAAGGGGATTTATCATCGACGAAATAAGAGGAATGAAAGAACTTTAATTTTGACGGTGTTGGCAGTGTTCCTTTGAGAGCGCAATGATTTCAAGCTTCCACCATGCTAATAACAAACACCATCGAACTTGTTGTTTGCAAGGTAATGACGTCACAAAGGGGAACCACAGGAGGGCGCCACCAAAACTTCTCGCCGCTAATACTGAGTGGTGCACGTTAAAGACCCCAGGCTAGCGGCTGTACCGCACTGGCTAAATTGCTCATCTACAGCTGAGACACCAGACGCCCACCGAGGCAGACTAACTTCCGGCTGTATAAACATACAAACAACTTTCCCTTGGAAGAAAATGGCAGCGGAGCACCCGCTCCTCGCAAGTGTCTTGCGCGTTTCGAAAACAATGGTTGGCGGTACTTCTAAGCGTGAATTTTATCAAATGAATTTAGTCTGCACTTGCCGGCAGCGCCTTCAACTTATGGAATTTACGAGGATAACTCGAGTGCAACATGCCTTTATGTATTTGAGTTGTTCTTTTTCGCTGACAGGCAGACAGACGGAAAGTGTCCTTTCTTGTCATACCCGTTGTCAATCTTGTCAGCTGCTGCGCACTTGGCGCGCGATTGTGGACGAGTAGTAGAGCCGCGCCACGTGCTTGGACAGAGAAGTCCTTGGTACAGTTCACGGGTGGGAAACGGTTGCTTCTTGTTGCTTTTGACTCGACGCGCGGAAGTGTGGACCTCTTTGACGAGGTCCACACCTCTGGACGTGCAGAAGTGTGGAACTCGCCACTAAATGAGCTATGCTTAGGGTCGGCACTCTGTTCCCCAATATTGCTGTGGGCGCCGCCATCTTGGTGCTTGTACAGAGCAGGCGCAACTGCTGATCGTCATGATTCAAAAGTGTGACTTCCTCGGCATTTGATTCGGTGTTAGGAAGCTCATGTAATATCGCTTCGCTCTGTGGCAAGCGTTTAAACATTTGTGGAGGACGTAAAAGCGTTTCCTGTGATTTGAGATAAATTTTCAGACAACTGGCAGCCATGATTTTAAGCCACAATATGGACAAGTGTCGTTACCCTGAAGCGTAGCTTATTTAGTGGCACTAGGGAAGATCATGGCAGAACAGCGCAGCACTGAGCTAGTTTCAGAAGCCATGTTCTTCTATATAGTGCCACTAAATAAGCTACGCTTCAGAGCTTATTTAGTGGCACTAAGCTACGCTAAATAAGCTACGTTCGAAATTAAGCTCTAATATATATATATATCTATATATTTGTTTTCTTTTTTTTTTTTTTTTGCGAAACAACGTTTGCGTGTTAAATGTGGTGGTCCAAACTGCCGCAACGCCACACCCTGTGCTTTCGATAATTTTGAACGTGGATGGAACTTCGAATTCATTCGGAAATCTGAGCTTATTCTACGTTTCGTAAGCCACTGTAATCTACGTATGTACTGGCTCGTATCTCGCGCCGCCTGTTGACCGCTTTCTGCAGCGGCGGACGCAGAGCGAAGAAGATCTAGCTCGAGATCGGCGGCGAACAGCCCGTGGCCCGAGCCTACCTCGAGCGCCCGACCTGCATGCGCAGCTGCGAACATGCAATTCGTTTGTTCCGGAAACATTCTGCGCCATCTATGAGGAAAGGGTACAAATAAATAGCGGTTGAATCCCCCTTAACTACAGAGTGTCCCGAGCACGAAGGGTCTTCGAAAATGCGTTTGGAATCCTCTCAAACCGGTGAAGAATTTTAAGAACTTTCAAAGCGTCTGAAAAGAACACTGTTACCGACATAGGCGCCTGTGTTGCCCTTCACAATTTTCTGCTTTCTGAGGTCCAAAGCCGAAGCATCTACTGCCTTCCAGCACTTCTTGAGAGGGAAAATGACAAGCATTTGGCTGAAGGGCCAGGCGGAGCAGAAAACACTTACGGGCGCACAGTGCTTCAACACCTCCCTCGCTTGCCCAGCTCAGCCAAACATGACCAGCCAGCGGCTCAAGTTCGGAATTATTTTGCATACTATTTCTCTGGCCAAGGTTCTGTCAAATGGCAAAACAAGATTGTCACAAGAGCGAGTTAGATTTATTGGTGCATGAGGTGTTCCTCTTCGTGGTCCAACAGCTGTTGTTGCACAACGGACATTGCCCTTAAGGCCCGCAGCCTAGGCATCTTTCTCAGGCGCTCCGCCACCATCATTCCAAAGTGATGAAAGTCGTCATTTTGGCGAGTCATCTGCTGCGCCAGCCTTGCTTCGTTCAATCCTCGGAGATTTTCTTTGATACAGTATACGATGTCTTGGCTTCGTCTTTGTCTGTAATATATATTTTGAACAATAGGAATAGGTTAATTTTCTTGACGTATGTTGCATGGTTTTCATACGTTTTTTTATTTTCACATAATTATATTTTTACGCTTGATTATAAAAGGATGTTATTACAAAGTGCGACATTGTAAAATAGAAAACCAAACAACTGCTTTTTATTTTACCTCACCCTGCACTTTATAAATTTCAATAATGGCGTCAAGAAAAACGCATGAAAGATCGGCGAACTCCTCTCATACCCCATTTCTTTTTTTTTCTTTTTTTTATAGCATAAAACGTTTTCTGAATCACTGATATACATGAATCAGCAAAGCTTCCTAGCCTTGCGGTTTTCATCCCGGATGCGAAACGATTTGATTCGTTTAGCAGCAGTAACTATGAGTTCTGAAAGGGAGAGCTGTGGACGCACGTAGATCATTAGTCGTACCGATATATGCGGCAGAACCTTGGGACTCGTATCTTTTGGTCGCAGCCACGCAGGAATACATTGAAAAGAGGAAAATTATAAGATTGTACAACCATAAAAATATGCAAGCATGTACCTCGTTGTTCCTCTGCCCGTTATCTGTGGAGCTCTGCAAAAGAACATGCCGGATTATGGCAGCTCGGAATGAAAGTGTTTAGTACAGATACTACTTCTTTAATAAAAGCGTAAATAAAAAAGCGAAAACATCAAATTCAGTTTAAACAATTTTTGCTTTCAAAACCAATTTGGTTGTCCGTACGATAGAAACAAACACTTCGTGGTATTAGCAATTTTTTTTTCTCTCTACATATCTGCCACCCTCAAGAAATTACCGGCAAAGAAATAATCATAAAATTATAAAAATAAATATTAAAACTCAAAATAACTAAACAAAGAACAGCAAAACTCACCGCATCCTTGCTCTAAGGTATTTGTCCTGGAGGAAGAAATAATGTTATTTTAGTACTCTTTCTTCTTGCGCAATAAATAAAGTGAAAACCAAGCTCACGTGTCTTCTGTAATCTCCGTTGTTAGACTAGTCTCGGAGCTGCAAATTAAAATTTTTCTTTCAAGAATACAAAAAGTGCACTCATTTTCTACCAATAGACATGTATGCGGTACTTCATACATGCATTCTAAACAAAATGCACAGCACCCAGAGACGCTATTGTGGTGGCGCATAGTTTGACAGTGCTACTTACTTGGCAAGAGTTTCCTCTACTCCGCTGTCTTTACCGGGATTGGTCATGTTGTTGCTGCAATGTACCCCGCGGCACGAGACTAAATGTGTCACGCCTAAATATTAAAATTGATGCTTACATTAGGGAAGACACGCTGTCATGAGCAGGGTGGTCTTCGGTCAAGCTGACAGAAGGTATCACTGAAGGGGTGAGGTTTGACAGCGTCCTAATAAGAAGGAAGACAAACACGTTTAAATTGAACTCGATGGATATCAACCATACTTACTACTCTGCTGGTACTTCCCGGCTTCTCAACAGGCTATCCATTGATCGATAGTGCTTCCAAGCTGGAGGCGGAGTGTAGGAAGAGCCGCTCCTCGTATTTTCCTCGTATCTTAGTTTAAACTTCCCAAATTTTGCTTTCATAGTTCGAAATTTTTGAGCCGCCTCAATTCCTGAAATAAGATTACCAGAACAATTAAATTTCTCACCCTATCTTTTATTTTCGAGCACACACCATGCATATACATGTATATCGCTTCAATCAAAACCTTACCTGATATTCCTAGTTCCCTGCCAATCAGCTCCCACCGATTATTTTTTAACTGCGTGTCTTTAAAACCAGGGTCACGCATGTCGAATAGGAAGCGATGAGGTCGTACGGAATCAATTAGTCGCTCAAAGTCCATGACTCTGGATCACCTGCCCGACCCTTTGCTTGGAGAGCGGCTCTTTTACTTCCTCTTCTTTCAGCACGACAAGAAAAACAACAACGGAATCGCCATGCACGCGCTGTTCCGCAGCAGCAAGCACGGCACAAGGAGCGTGAGAGCGCTAACAAAGCGCTTCTGTAGCGCTAACAGAGCGCTGCTGAAGCGCTAACCGAACGCTGCATCACGCGCTAGGAAGCGCCACATGAGCGCCCCTTGGAGCGCTCACGTAGCGCTAACTTAGCGCTCCGCTGTATGTGTGAACCGGCCTTAAAAGTGACCGCCACTTGCTTTCTGAGGTTGGCTCCGCCCGAGCGGTCTCGTACCTGCTCAGTCCCACACAGTTTTGCCTGTCGCAAAAAGCAGGTTCGCCGGCGATCGCCACCCACCTTTCTGGAGCTTGAAAACAGTTCGCTGCGCGCCTTCTTCTTGCAGGATTCCAACGTTGTACGATCGCCCTCTCTATAAGTGAAAGGCGCGGATACCCCCTTAACGGTTCGCCCGCCGGCCATCCAGAACGACTGTGAGCTAACCCTTTTTAAGGCCGGTCAACCCGTGCGGTAGGTTCGTGTGCCCAAATCGGGGTAAACGCAATGAGCCGAGTCGGACACACATTGATACGAACAAAGAGTATCAATAATTACTTGGAAAAGATATATCGAAGATTGGCGGATAAGCAACGATTGCACCAAAACAAGTCCAAGGTTCCAACGAAACGATACACATTAATTAGAAAATACGAAGAGGCGGCACACTACAACATTACTAATGTTCTAAACAGAACACTGGAGAATGCAGTAAAAGAACGAATAACAAGTCCGAAAAGTTCAAAGGAGAGGCCTCACTCAAATTGGAGTAGAAGGGGAGTCGTCGGGCTTTCGGCGGTGGTAGTCCAGCACGAAGACGACAGCTGCGACGATGAATGAGCCTCACGTATGGCGCCGTTTTCGAGGATCACCCCGTAACCACAAACGTCGCGTTTACTCACAGAGCCAAAAACTTTGTTCGCCCGCCCTCCGAAGACACTTCCTCTCTCCCGCGTCGCATTCCCCGCCTCGCCGGCGTCGAGAGAACTCCCTTCCCCGGGGAACCCGGGGGGAAGAGAACAACCAGGATTCGTCTTCCCGTGCGAGGTCTCGACACGGGGAGACCCACGCAGAAGGAAAATTGGGGCAGAAGCAATGACGAGCAGCAAAAATATACAACGGAAACGGCCGTGTGAGCATCGGCTGTGGCCATGGAGTTTGGGACATGCATCGTCCTGAGCTAAAACACTCACGAGCCGCTGCGTTGGCGACCGCCATTACACAATCAGTCCCCGTCTCGTTTTGCCTTTAGCAGTTCCCCTCATATCGGCTTCAAGGGTAGTCCTGTAAACGAAAGTGGCTGCCGGCAAAACTTTCAGCGAAGCGGATCGGCTGCTAAACGAGAGAGCGCCGGTAAAACTCCCAGCAAAATCTGGTAACCGAGAGTGGCTGCCTGTAAAACTTCCAACAAAGACTGGTAAACTACGGGTGAAAATTCACCCGTTTATACCGAATGTCACTAAAAGTGCTTTGCCGGGTTTTCCAATAGAAATCTTAATTTCGGTGCTAATCATGGAGGTAGGAAGAAGAGGCGACATGACGGCTCAAGCCCGCCAAGAGTGCCCAAGTGTGTCCTACAGGCTGAAGCCCCCCAAGCGTTCACGATTGTGTTTCCTCCGTTCAATAGCGTCGTCTAATTTCGTTCGTCTTTGGTCACCGTTGGGGGCGTGTCACTCCAAACCGAATGTCTCTCCCGGCTTCACCTATGGGGGCATCATGTCACCTCCAGAAGCTTCCTACCTCCAGGGTGCTAATAGTCGGTGATACGTTACCAAGCCAGGAGGTGCTCCGCCTGGCGCTTTAGCTTTCCGCCTTGGGTAAGATTGGGCTCGTTAAGTCCGCGCTCCCTTCCTCCTACTCCGATGCTCCGAGTTTCATACTCCGAGCGCAGCAACTAAACGGAGCACAGAGTACAAAAGCGCGACACACCAAAACTATCGACGAGTCGCACGAGCCACTTCCAATCGTACGGTTGTGACGAACTCGCCGTCTCGTGGATACGGGTGGCAGAAGCAGAAATTATTTCAGAGGTAAATTAATTAAGGCCTTCGTAAAACGGCCGAGTGTAAATTTAAAAAAAAAGACGGCGACGTGAGGAAGTTTTTACGAATGTTTTAATTATCGTAAAAGGTTTGAAGACTCGCTTCGAGTGCATATGCTTAAAGTGACCTTGACCGATCTATTTCTTGGCCATGAATGCTGTTCAGATTTAAATAAAAGACAACATTCTTGATCCTAAGGTTAACAGCGCAAGATGAATCACGCACACCGATACACAAAAGGACAAGCACACGTGCTGACTTACAACTCGTTTTGTATTCTATTTCTTCTTTTTTATCTTCATTGGGTTGACTCTCCTAATATCCATAACCAGCACAATAGCATGAATACAAGAAACACTTCTAAATATGGTTCTGAATCCTCACTGCGATTTTCGGGATAAACATTTGAGCTCTTTCTGAGACAGTGTTAAGGACGGAATACAAACACACTTGTCAGTTAGAAGCGCTATTTTTTTTAGCTTCCATTATTGTTCTGGTCAGTGGGTCCCGACTTCTTGCTATCACAGAACATTTTTTTTTTTAAATTCGGAACGCATCCACAATCCCTACAGTGTATGCCCAGGTGTCCCAAAACGACTCTGTGGGTGTTATAGCACCTGCCCTTTTTCTCCTATATATTCTCTACCACATGAGAGTGGAATAGAACAAACTACCCCCTCGACGAAAGTAACAACGCTCTTCTGGTGCTTTTTTGTACAACCAGCTTGACGGTGTGCTGACACACTGACCTTCCTGCATAAGCTCAAATGTTGATATGGTTTCCTATCCTCTTAAGTCCATGCGACACATTATGCATATATAAAACAACAGCAGTCTTTTTTTTATCTCTTACTTCGCTTATTACTTGATTACCCCATCTGATTTTTTCTAAAAACATCTTCTGCTGCAGCCGTCAGTAAGGAACTAAAGTACCCCGCTGACTTTAGCCTGCTAATCTGTGCATTGAAGCTGACTTTGAGAGAATGAAGACTTGAATTTGTAAGAGCATTCGTGAGGCATAACTTAACACTACCTCTCTTCACCAGCTTAGATTGTGCCGATCTCAACGAAAGAAGTGGTTTCTTTCCTCTCGGTTCGTATGATCAGCATACATGATAAACCGTAAAAATTAACCGAAGGTCTAAACATCGCAAGGACCCTTCTGTGGGAAGTTCATGCGTTACTTGTAGTGGATCTATATAGGTCTCAGAACACGAAAGAACATTAGGTACCATAAGCTGAAAGTCTTTAGCTGCGCAATCTGGGATAATCAAGAAAACATATAAAATAGCGCAAAAAGGACAAGGAAAAGAAGTATACTGGACAGGCGCTACCTCCTTCTTCTTGGAGCTACTTCTTGTCCTTGTCCTCTTTGCGCTATTTTATATGTTTTACTAAGATGAACCAACTAGCCCAGCAACGTACCCCACTAGATAATCAAGAAGCCGTCCACAAAGCGAAACACCTTCACTACAATAGAAGCATCTAAGCACTGCAACAATGTCCGGTCCTGATGTGAGAGGTAAAGGTTACTCAAAACTGGCGCAATAAAAAATCCAATGCATACCCCATGCTTCTGAAAAGAAAAACGTTTTTCTTCCCAACAAGCAAAGGTAGATCATAAATATACAGTGAACAGTTCAAGGAAACCACTTTGGGATATTCCTGACGACGCAGTCTGAAACTTAATAACACCAAATGAATCAATGCAGTTTTCCACACACTTGAAAATTTCCTTCTGAGGTAAGGAACAGTAGAGGTCCTTGATGTCTACTGAGAACGCTTTGAAGTGTCTACCATTGCAGTTTGTTAAAAAAATCAATCACTTCGTTTGAACCTCTCAGCATGAAGGAATCATCAACCGGTAAGGGATCATCAACTGTTAACCTTAGAACATGAATCACCAACTCGCCCGAGTTTCCATTTCATTAACATTCTTGAGCCCCGCTTGTCGACGCAAGAAACTCAAACTTGTCAGTTGTTCCGTGGTTCCGTCTTTCAGCGCGAGACGGAAGCCGTCAATGTGCTACGCCGATACCACGGCAAAGGTCAATAGACCTATTGCTATCCTATCCATTATCACCGTTCACGTGTCCTTCATCTCAGATGTTAACATACTTTACACCTGATGGCATTCTACTATGCTCGTTCTCATTTCTACTTTGAGATTAAATATCACTTCGTTTCTGCCCTGTCTTTTGCTCCTGTCAGATAGGAAATAGCTCGGTAGACGAAATGTCCTCACTGCCTACAATCCAACTGATCGAGAGTCTCTTTGAACAAAAGATATGCTTTTAACCACGCGTCCACTTTTTTGGTTTATGCCGATGGGGAGAACAGGCGGATGTAGTGTTTTCGCTTACAATATTGCGTGTTCTAGTTGATTCCTCGGGCCCCTTGCTTCAAGTAAGCCTTAAATCGATGATAAAATTAAAACCTATTTTTTTACAAAAATTAGGTTGTATAACGGTGTCAATTATCGGCGACAACGATTACTAAGCGCTGTTGTTGCAAGACAACTAGTTTAAACGACTTGGTCATAGTTCCTTCCACTCGACTGTGACGTCATGCCAAATTTTTTGATCGAACAGTCTTCTTCAGGCTGACTTTAGTCAGCTTGAAGGAGACCGTAAACTCAATCGTATGGTTTAACTTGAAGACGTACCTTACCCTGTGATTGGCAACCTCCGTTTCTCTAAAAGAGTTTCACTAATCGGCTGCAAAAGCTTTCTCCTAGCGTAACGCCGTTTGCCATAGTGGGGTTTTCAATTCAAGTGATCCCTTCCAGAGTTCTTTCTGAGCTTCTTATCTTCACCATACGTTTCTGTCTGCCTCAGGGGTGTTCCTGCTTATATACGTTGCATTTCTGGTGGCGGTGGGCCACCCGCTCTACTTACTCGAGGCCATCTTGGGCCAGTTCAGCTCGTGCGGCCCGCTGCACGTCTTCAGCTGCTTCCCCCTGGTCAAGGGGCTGGGCCTGAGCATGTGCCTGCTCTCCGCGCTCAGGGCCCTCGACGGCGCCCTGGTGCTGGCTCAGGGACTTCTGTACTGGGTCGGATCACTGCAGTTGCGCATGCCATGGATGGACTGCAATGCCGATTGGGGCGCCGACAGGGACACCTGCTTCATTCGCTCGGAAGGAGTGGTGAGGCTAGGATACCTCCATCAGGGTCCAGAATGCCCACATCACAGCGTTTCGATAGGGAACCACTAGACATACCTTCACTTCACTGGAATCTTGTTTCTGTGCAAACCCAGTGCCCTCAATTAGTGTGGGCAAGCGAGGACTTCTTCCTAAACAGCGTTTTGATCCGTACTTGTTCCTAAACAGCGTTTTGGTCTGTACTCAGGTGTGTTGTGCACAGCATTGCGGAGTAAAAGATATTGAGCATGGACACGAGCTTTCAGCATTAGAATGTGCAGACGTTCTTCTAAACTAACTATTTTTAACTCAATTGTTTCGCGCCAGTGCCCACGGAAATGATGTAAGCAAAATATCAGACAATATTGATCTCTGTGTGTGTATATACCTAAAGGGCATCTGCCTGCTCACAGTCAGCTTGTTCGCTCAATACTGAAAAAAAATTTTCAGGGTCATATAATTACCTAACCCTTATAATATAAATAAAGGTAGTCCTTACAACATTAGCTCCTCTACATTTCAAGTAGGAAGCGCCTTTGAAAGAGTAAATAAAGATTCCAGTATACCCATTCTAATTCGAGCCGCAATTGTACTTCAGACGCAAAAAATAAATATAAATATTGTAAACAAAGGAAAGTAATTATGAACTTACACTGAATGTTAGAACGTAGCGTTTATGGCTCTAAAAACACAGTTGTACAACTAAGTAAGGCGTCAACGTAGCCAAAAGAACCCCGATGAACGACACCCTGGTAATCGAGATTGCACCCGGATTGAAAGAAAAACAAATGACATCATGCGTTAGTGGTAACAGAGTAGATTGATATTTACTGTCAAGATACATCTTGGAGAACTATCTATAAACGCGCTCTATGTCTGTCTTAAAGGGGCGATGCAACGATATTTGTATTTTGCTCAAATACCGCTTAAAACGGATCCCTGACGTTAATGACCTGTGAAATACCTGTTCGTTTTTCACCACACGCAATCGAAGTCGCAGAAAAAAATAAAGAAAAACGAGCAGAGTTCACCTCCTCAACTCGCAGCCAGAGCAAGCGGCCACGTGATCTGGAGCCTATTATATGCCGCCAATGTTGATCATAGCCATGCGCTGGGGCTGGCAAGGCACAGGACACGCGCTGAGTTCCAGACATTGTTATGGTTCGGCTGTTGTCGTCATTACAGCGATAAGACACAGGACACTACCCAAATTCTTCTCGAGCTATAGATTATCACGAGCCCAAATCGAGTGCCCACGCAATGCTCGGGCCCAATCTATGAGCTGCATTCAAATATCGTCACTCGGCGGTACTGCTACCGCCCAGCTACGTCACCAGGTTTTGCGAAGAAGAGATTGAATGAAAACGCTCGGTTTTGTCCTCGAAATTACAGCGCAACAAAGGAGTTTCTTGGTCAGTGGCGTTGCGTGCGAGTATCCTTGTGTCCCACTAGTGCCAGTAAGCTTGTGTAAAGTGAAAAACATTCCAATTGAATATCGTTGCACCGCCCCTTTAAGGCGAGAGCAATGAGAGGCCGGCAATGTACAAAGAAACCGTTTTCCGTCATCTCAAACAGAATAGCATTCACGCCCCAACACAACAAACAGTACCATTCATCAACTGAAAAAATATAGGGCCAGCTCTTAACAGTTGTTTACGTATTCTCGTTTTTTGTTTCGTTTTCTTGCTCATAACAGTAGCTAATTTCTGTCTTCCTTTTGGAAATTTTGTGCTGTGTTTTGACTTCGGAGATTTAATGACACTTATAACATGAAACAATGTTTATCACAATAGATGGAGTGCGGTTAGGTAAGCTCGTTTGTTCTTACTATATTTAGGGTGCATTCCGTATAATAACAAGGAATATTAGTATCTGCAAATAAATAAATAATTACGAGATAAAGTGGTTCTAGGATTAACTCTTACAGACATTCGTTGCGATGAACTCGTTGGAATAGCATCGAATACACTAACAGAGCTTTGACAACCACTCAGGAGGTTATAAATCCAAGCAAGCAACTTTGTTTCTAAACCACGCAAGGCACGTGTAGAGTCATATTGTGTCCGCGTGTCTTGAAACCAACTGGTCATATATGTTACAAGCACAAAGTTTAACCTACAGGCCCTTATCTAAAATATCAAATTGAACTCCATATATCTAAGGATGCTACCTGTAAACAGAGTTATATGGTATGCCTTCACATGGGAGAGAAAACCCTGTCTTTGCTCCCCGACATGTGCATCACGTAGTAACAAGGTCACATCTTTACGCGGAGGCGCACGTCCCCGGGCAATAGAGGAGCTTTTGCTCGGGTTGCACTAACAGTTTCCGGTTTGGCGGGGGATCTCTTCGCATTGGTGGCCTTTTGTTCGCGTGTCTGACAGCTTTAGAGATCCTGCTCTGCACAATACAGGCGGTGGAACCGGGATCGCCAAACTCGTGGCTTGCGCATCTCGTCCGAGCCACCCCATGGTGTACTCGATATTCACCAGTGTCGTCCTCAAGTAGCAACTTATACAACTGCAATCGGATTTCACGTTCTTTTCGTTGCATCCGCCTTTCCACCCATCATCTCTTCTTAGCAGGAAACGTTTCGTCGTCTTCAGCATCCCACAGCGCTGCTATCACAATGGTATACCACCATTTGATGTACGCTTTATTTTTTTCTACTCTCGTCAGTGCGCACCGAGCCTTGCTGTCAAAAGTGCGAGCGCTGATTGCGTCTGGAAACACTGAGATCCCTCTTGGCTCTCCTCCGTCCGTGTGAATTCTAAAGCCGGGGAGGGAGTCCCGCTGATTCCGCCGATCGCTGACGTTCTGCACATCCTTCCCCGATGGCATCCCCAGTGGGAATACCCCGTAAGGTATCGATCGACTAAAGCCAGTTGGGTAACTTAAAGTGTACCGCGTACTTTTTCTACACAGCCATAAATAATTAGCTGATTTCGAATCCATGCCTTGTTATTGCTTTCTGACAGAATCTTAAACTCTTCTAGGCAAAGAGCATATTCGCGACTACAGCGAAACGGACGGCACCCTGCGGGAAAAGACTGAATTCGCCGGAACACCTCCTTTCGACATTCCTGCTTTTCTCGTAAGGCTTCCGTGATTCCATGTGTTCGGCGGCTGGCATGATAGCTTTCGAAACCAAACAAAAGAAGTTGAGCTGACTGTGTCGAAAAAAACAAAAATTGCTAGCACTGATAGAATGCAGGCGAGCTGGTAATCAATCGACATCTTGTAGAACCTGAGATGGGGAACAATAAAAAAAAACGAACGAAGACAACAAAATCTCAAGAACAGCTGAAATTTATTGATTTGAGCACACCAATAAATAGACTTCCAAACACATGAAGAAAGAGAAAGGGAAAAAAGAAACTCCAACGCATTACAAGACGATCAAAGAATTAGACCCAGACAGCATAAGCCACTCCCCGGCTCCACACTTTTGGAAAGGGAACCGAAACCCGTACAACAACCCCCAGGTCAAACACACAAGGCGACCTCCAAACCGCTAAAGCCTAAGCTCGATTTCCTACTTCCAAGCAACCGCTTCCCGTTTCCATCCCCCGCCCCCCCCCCCCCTCCCCCCAAGTTTACAAGCGCGCCTCACACAACCAAAAACTCTTTCATCCGATCACTGCTAGCAACACGAACCACGCGGACACAAGCCGCTCTTAAACTTCAATTCTGCACACCCCAAGTTGGTTGAGAGGGGCATCGTCAAACTTTGTCTCAAAACCTCAGTTAGAAAATCATTCAAACATCTCATAAAAACAAGCTTTTATGCACAAATGTGTCGTCTGTCATTAGCAGGGAATCCGACTTGCTCATTAACATCAGTGGTGGAGAACCTTCTCAGAGAACAGAAAAAAAATGTCATCTGACGAAAACCAAGAGACAGGTCAACTAGACCCATTGTTGTGCCTTATATTCACAACGTCTCCCATGGTCTTAAAAAAGTGGCGAACAGGGTCAACATCAACGTCATCTTCTCGGCACCAAACACTGTTTTCAGCTTATGCAAAAAAGTAAGCAATGCTTCACAACATTCAGCGAGCTGCACAAAAAAAAAACACCAGACCAGTTTCGTTCCGTGCACAGAAAGGTTAGTAAATTCCTTTCCCCTCTCCTGTGGGAAACGATATATCGGCCAGACTGGGAGATGTTTAAACGATCGACTCCGTGAACACAACAACATAACTAGAGCCAACTCAGGACATTTAGATCTAAATTGTCGTGATAGCGGATGCGCGGCACATCTAGGTAGGTGTACAGTGCTGGGCAGAAGCATAGCCAACTGACTAGATATATTGTGGAACCGGAACATATTGCCAGGAATGACGATAAACGTGTTAGCACTCCGTCGCTCACTTCATCGGGAAAAGAATTAGCTTATCTTTCTACTGTAGGATAAACGCATATGATCGTCATTTCACGAAACGTTGAGGGAAAAGAAGCTAATTTTCACGAATGTATCGAAAAGGAGTAGAAGAAAAAGGAGATTGAGTTGTGAGTCAGCGCTGTGTGAGTGTTTTGTCTGCTGTGATTGTGTTACTAAGTGTGGTTGTTTTTGGTGGCCCATGGTGACGTGTGCTTGTGTATAACTCCTTACTTGCACTGTTATTTAGAGACTCTGGAAGCTAACGCCATGAAAAAAGAGGGGGAGAACCAATGTGTCAGCGAAACATCGCTCCCTTTACATTGGTAGGAGGTTGCCTTCCTTAACACGTGCTGATAGACAGTACCAGTGTGTGTTGTTTTTGTTTTTCGCTGCTGTTAGTATTTTGTGCTCTTTTCCATTAAATGTTTCAGTTGAGAGTCAGTGCTTGTTCCCTGTTCTCGTCTTTTGCGTGCTGTGTCACAATTCTTGAATATATGCATCAACTAGACCCCATCGCCAAAATGAGTCCTCAATATGTTAGGTTTGCTTATTTTTTAACAAAATCTGCAATAGTCACTGCTACAAAATAATGATCGGTCACTTCTTAAAAAATAGCTTTTCCTTCGGGTTTTCCTCCTTTGGTCCGCACACGTCTGACTAATGCAGGATTGCGTTAGTTTTCACCTAATGTTTTTTCTCTTGTAAACTCATATATCATTGCTTCCAATCACAGATGTGCCATATCATTGAGATATTTATTTTTCTATTAGACGTGGTCTCGATATATCTATATAACTCTCCCCTACGACTATTATGTTCATGTATTAAATTTTTATTGTTTAACTTATTCATACTACCTAAAAATTCATTTACATTCCCCAATGGTGCTCGGTATAATCCTAGTATAGACGTGTTTTTTCTGTGATCTTCTGTTTCGATGTGCAGTGCTTCCGTTGATCTGAGTGTAATTTTCTAATGTTTGGCTATTTTTCTTTTTTATTGATACCTTAAACCCATATCCCCTCCTTTCGTGGCTATTATGCGAAAACGCTTCGAAATTATTTTAAAAAGAAGGTTTCTTTCTCAGCTTTATGTTTTATTGCGTTAATGCAATCACATCTATATTATCGAGATAAGGGTTGACCAAGCTATTTATTTCATTAAAACGTTTTAAGGCTGCGTACATTGTGTGTAATAAAATGAAACAAAACTGATTATATATTCCTGCCACTTTTCCGAAAAAAAAAATACATGTTTGTGTTCTATACATTTTGAATTCAATTTAATACGTATGTCACCACCGTAGGTTGTACGGTGGTAATATACGAATACAGAACTTTCATCCTCACTTCGTATCGTCGGGTAGCTTTCCTGCTTTCGCGCATAGGAATACCCTTCCCTAAGCCAGATAAACTTGTTGTTTTACTTTTGTCCTGATATCAAAGCCCCGCTACGAATATAACGCTATCGTATTTTCTTACTGATACATTTTACCTCCATTTCTGACGGTCCTAAATTTTTGTTTGTTCTTATTCTACTCATCTCAATCGTTCCGATTGATAAGACGTACAATCACCATGGGCGCTTTCTTTGCTTCCGTGGGAATGCGATACCCTGCTTCTGCTTTTCCTGCTGTTAGACTTGGCGATTTTATCTGGTCAGCAATAATGTTCAGTTTTTTTAGAACGTTTTCGTGTCAGGATTCCTCAAGTCGGTGTACTTCGAGGTTATTTCTGCGCCCGTATCGTACCAGCTTGTTTCTTTCTTTCACTGGTGCGTTTCGTCAGTCCTTCTCTACATTTCCAGTTTATTTACTCTCGTTCTAAGATGTTTAATTTTACTGTATTGGTCATTAATTTTTAGCACATCATCATAGTTATCCGTCATTGCTTGCAAAGGTTCTTCAATGGCCATCACGTTTTTTTTTTTTTTTTTTTTATTGTGACTAGCTTAACTACTTGTTGTGTGAGTGAGCTGAGTATTTTAGCATACCCACTTTTTGTATCAGTTGTTCTTGGACATCCATCTCTTTTTCTGTCCCTCATCAAGTCTACTGCGATTTCTTATTTTTGCTCCTTTACATGTTTCGTATTTCCAATATTTTTAATCCTAGTTTCTTCCCCTCGGAGGGCGGTTTCTGCTACTCCTGAACACGTTCCTATATGGTATTTGAAATGGCATTCGTTGCACTCTAGTACAGCGTCTTATTAATTCATGTGTGTTGCACACTCCAACCACACCCGTCTCACTTTCATTTGTCATCTCAATGGTACAGCCGGCCACAAAAGCTTACGGACCATGCGAACCGTTGCCGAACTGCATTAGCGCGCCACCTTGCGCCGCGGCGCCTAATGTCGAGACCCTTAATGCGCAAATGCGCGTCCTTCGGTACTCGCAGGCATGTCAACTCTCCCACTTCCAGCCGATGCCTCGTTATTAGGGTGTCCACGTAGATTGTTTCCGCCGTCCCGCAACGCTCTCTGCAACTCGCTAAGGTACCCTGAACTCTACAGTCAAGGCCTTCGGCGCGAAGGCGCAGTAGCCGTTTCTTCGTTGAGGAGGGCTTAGAGGAGAAGGAAACGTGATCTACGAAAACTCCCTATACTTGCGAATACGGCGCCAAGCGACGCTTTGGTAGCCGCCGTTGGTCACCGTGCCGCAACTGTATCTCGGTAGCGCGATGACTGGCAGAAGCTGTGATATCAATCATATCTTGCGCCGTTCGGCATGGAATTGTTTTGTCCAGCTCAGCAGCCAGGAAGAGGGACATGCTGCCATTTTTCTTTCTTCATTTTTTGTTTGGGTATTAATGCCTTTTAATTCATTTTAATATTTTATTTATTAATTCGCGCAATATATAATAAATTACGCTTTCGAGATTAATTGTTGTCACTGAGTAGTTGGCAGAGCAACAAAAGCAAAAAAAAAATTTTGAAAAACAAAAAAGCAGAATGGTTGTTTTTCCAGCCGCTGAACTGGGAAAAGCAATACCATGCCGGACGGCGGGAGGTAGAGCTTATATCTCGGCTTCTGCCAGTCACTGCGCCACCGAGATACATCTGCGGCACGGCTGCCAACGGTGGCTACCGAAGCTGCGCCCGGCGTCCTATTCGTGAAAATAAGAAGGTGTCGGCCGGGACAACAGCTCCAAGACAGCTTTCAAAGCCTGCGCGCCACGTGATATGACGTCGCTTCCCGGAGGCCTGCACGGGCGCTGATTGGATGCGAGTGCCGCGTCAGCCTTCGCGTGGGACTCGTTTCCTATCATAGTCTCACGCCAAGGCTGACGCGGCACTCGCATCCAGTCAGCGCCCGTGCAGGCATACCGGGAAGTGACGCCATATCACGTGACGCGCAGGCTTTGAAAGCTGTCTAGGAGGTGTTGGCCGGGAGCGGGGGAGTTGACAAGCCTACGAGTGCCAAAGGGCGCGCATGCGCACTCAACGGGTCTCGACCACAGTAGTATGGTTGGCCTGGCAGAGGTCCCCGCATCCTCAGATCAAACTCCGACCTAACGCCTGCAAAGAACGGCGATCTTGATGGTGTGGAATGCACATTGCGGAAGCACTGGAAAAGCTTTAGCATATAGACGTTTTCTGTTTTTTGTCGTTCTCAGTTACGTGGGTTCCGTATCCGGTATGCGGGACGCAAAAATAGTAATAAATTTCAGCCTGGAATATGCCAGAAAATTTAAGCAAAGCAAAACAAGAATGTTTGTAAACACGTTCCCGCGGGGTGCAGATATCAAAACTATCTTTTACGGCATACCAGAAGTGACGACATTCCAGATGGCTGCGCCCTTGTGGAAAATATGTATAGAACGTAGTAAAGGCGTTATATAGCGAAACCGAACCTGGACACCGAAGGAACAAGAGATATAGAGGAGGAGAGAGTTGCGGAAGTTACGTTGCTGTCCAATTTTTGTTTCTTATTCAACATATTTGCAGCTCTTTAGAAGCCACAAAAACGGGTCTCGTATTTCTTTTCTATTTTTAATATTGAGTGTGTGCCTTCAATGACCAACGGTTGATTATACTACGTGGTTGTGTCTAAACCATAGAAGACGGCACGTGATTACGGGGAAGAGAGTGAGCGCGACTCAGACCGGCCAGTTCTTGATCGGCGGTTTTCGGGCGGAAAGGAAACGAATTTTGAGCCGCAAATTGTGTTCTGAGTAGTCGGTCTCTCATATGTTATGTACAATTAAAAACCTTGAGCATAAATACCCTGTCAGTGTCCACCTAAATACCGTATTACGCTTAGTCACGGTTAGAACATGTGCACAGGTAGTTTCGACAGGTATACGCGTACGGCGACAAAGCGCACTGACCCGCATGCATCGTTTCTTGTATTTTGTTTTGGATTAGAATTGAAAGATTGTCATCAAATGAGTAGTAAAATCGGAATCCTGAATCCACAGTGTCGTAGACGATACAGCTGGTTGCTCACCAGTCACCACGCGGTCTCCCCGACGCAGCGCATCTGCAAGGCGGCCACGGGCTACCTGCTGGAGCGGGAGTCCACTCTGCCGGCGCCAACGGCCGAGGAGAGCGCCCAACTCGTGCCTCTGCTGCTCTCCAACTCGACGTTGGTGCACGTGCGCTACAGCGGCTTTATGACTCAGCTGCACGGCTGCGTCAACGCGAACGAGTCCTCGGCACAGCAATACTATTTGTGAGCTCTCTGGCGATTGTAATATTTCTCTTCTGGCGTGCTGCTTATTTAGTTAATTCTTCAAACCAATGAAGTCGTGTCTTAATTAAAATTGTTGCCATGCTATGTTTGCGACTACCCCGTAATGATCGTAATGTTGCTCAATATTTGCCTGCAAGTGTTATTAGCAATATTTTGAGATAAATACATATTAAATTTAAGACCCCAAACCCCAAAACAGCATATAACTCACAACTGGGGTGTTTGTTTAGACGAACTTTTACATTTTTAATAATGCAGGTGTTTGAGCGCGTTCTCTCTAACCATAGATCTATGCTCCTTCCATTTGTTTAGAATGTGTCGGTGTGTCATCCGTCAGTAGAAGCTTTTTATGGAAAACGCTGATATAAAAATGAACACAGTCACTTTGCCTAAAGTATAGCCACATGATGTTGTCAAGGTGTAAATCCTTCTGTTTCTCCTAATCTAACACCGATTCATAAAGAATATATCGAATATATACGACTCAGAACAGCTTCCCTCCATTAGAAACTAAGTAATGGTAATTTTGGCAGAATTGCTCCCGAAGCAAGTACCGTTTAGGTCTTGGACTAACACTTCTGTAACATTGTCGAGACTACAGAAACTGCGAGTGATGCTCCGATCATAAATATCAATTACAGTCGGCGCATAATGCACGGGGGCTCAGGACTCTTCAACGTGGACCTGCTGCTTTGCTATCTGACCGTGTGGACGCTCGTCTTTCTGGCGTGCACCCACATGCGGTTCTACATTCGAGTGAGCTTCGATTAATTTATGCATTAGCACACCCATGTGCAATCCATGATGGTTCCGCACGTCGCAAATAATCATATTTCGCTCGCGGCCGAGTACGTTGCCATATCTCGTGGATGAGCGAAGCATTAAAGTTGGGGTTTCGATTCAGAATTGTATCTGCAAGGTGGCGCACTTGTCCAACCCTACTCGCACGGGGACCGCTACAGGGGCGGTCCCCGAAGCCAGTATTCTAATATTCTGATATCTGCTAATATTTCTAATCCTATGATCGGAATATTGGCAGGTGCTTGTCGACTTGCGGCGTTCTTGTATTCCAGGCTGTTCTGAGCTGAGCTACGACAGGACTTTTTGTGAGCCGTAAGCCATAAAGAATGCCGAAAAGGAGAAACTGCAAGCACTGCTACGAGAAATTAATGTATCGTGCAAAGTGAATGTCTTCTGCTGGACATCAGTGAGTGGCACTGGTGCCACAAAAGCGAAAATGCCGACGGACCAAAAAATAATACAGTATCAGCTAAAATGTCCTAACTTGTGCAAGGGACAGCGGTGCGGTATGGGGCCAATACTTCATTTCGGATTTTTTATTCGTATTTTAGGTGGCACAGAGCTTTGGGCCAAAATATGACAATTGTCTGGGAGCTTTGGGCCGTGAGAAGCCCGAATAAGCCAAACTAGAGCCAAGTCTGACCTTCTTTGTCAAGAGTATGGGTATTTTGGCACGAATTCGGCAAAAGACTGCCGGAAATAGTCTTCACTCCCTCGTAGTTCGGCTGTCATCTGACTTCTTTGGGCCCAAAAGGCCAAACAAGTGCCAAAGTTAAACTTCCCTTCCTGATAGTTTGTCTGTCACCTGGCGGTCACTCGCAAAACAAGTGCCAGAGTTGGGCTTACTTCATGGGCCCATATCATCTTTGGGCACATTTCGCCACACAAGTGCCAAAGCTAGGCTTTATTTCCTGATGGTAGAGCCGTCTTCTGGCATTTCTGGGCCTAAATCGCGTAACAACTGACAGAGTTAGGCATCATGTATGAGCGTTCGGTGTTTATCTGGCGCCTTCGGTCCCCAATCACCTAGCAAGTGTCAGAGTTAGGCTTCACTGTCTAATAGCACGGTTAAGGCTCGGTTATACTCCGACGCTGAGTGCAGCAACGCAGCGTAGCACATAACCTGCGCCTTTCACTGGCCGGCGAGCGGAAACTCGATATCTGCGACCAATCAGTATATATCTGTGTGCGCTGCGTTAGGCCGGATGTTTGCTACGCTCGACGTCGGAGTATAAAAGAGCATTTAGCATCTGTCATCTTGTGACTTCGATTCTATAACAATTACCAGAGTTAAGTAATCAGGGCTGGTCCCGTTGGCGATGGTTTAGTTATGTTTGAAGGTAGATTACCGAAGAGGTGTTGGTAGTACGCGGGTGGTAAGCTTCTTAATTAAATAAAAATCCAGTTTATTTCTGCTCGCAATTTTTTTTTTTTTACTTTGCTTTAAGTGTATCTTGATTTCTCCAGTTCAAAAGCGGGCAGAAGGTTTCGCGGCAGCTGAACCAGACAATGGCGATTTCGAAAACTCAGGTTGTGGCGGATTATTGTACTCGCGCGTTGGTACACACGCCAATATCCGGACGCGCCCTTAAGGTTGGTTCGAGATTACCTCAACTGCCGCCATAGAGCGAGCGCTGCACGAGACTGGTGTGTGCACATCCCCTCAACATATGCCATTAGAAGGCGAAGCGTTGCAGAAGTGAGTGGAGCTCTGTGCGTGTCTTTGTATTGTGATCCACAACTGTGAAAGCCTAGAGAGAGCAAAAAGCAAACGCGGCCGTAGCTCTGTAATACCGCGTCCGCTTCATACTCGGAGGAACGTTTCAGCATTTTTTTTAGACGAAATTTTTGTGGCAAAATTTTTTTTAACGTTCACTTGGAGCATTTTACAACATCAACCCGGCCCTTGTTGCCCTCACAATCTTTCACACCCCTCCGCCCCCCCCCCCCCCCCCCCAAAAAAAAAAAAGACAACAACAACAATTAAAGGTCCCTCTGAAGTGTACTCACTTTTTCACAGAAGCTGTATAAATGCATCGCAGCTATCATTATGCTTCTTGACACTCAATAATGTTTTACTCTGAAAATATGGCACCATCGATGCTTTTGTCCTTCATATTCTTGTGTAATCTCTGAGGAAATTTGCGTAGCAATGCTCCTTTCACGTTTATCGTTCACTACCAAAACAAACAACCACCAAATCTCAAAACACGGAAGGCATAAGTTTTATGCTCATAAAGTAAACCTATCCTCCTTTAGAGTGAAAGCTGACCATGTACTTTTCGAATGCTTGGATTCAGTTCTATTGGAAACAAATCGTAAATCCACGTAGCTTCACACACGACGCAGCAATTATCATATAATATACACTAAAACTACAAATACGTAGTAATAACTTCACACTTAGACCACAATTTTCTCAAATCAACCTCGTATTTTTAGGAAAGGTATTTTCACAGTCAGGAAACCAAACAATTTCTCGCGTTGCAAACTCGCTTTTCAAAGAAAACGCGAACAACCGGAAGATGGGTTTCAGGAGCGGCTGATGTTTATTACACTGAAGCTAGTCTTGATTCCAGTCCCGCGTTTAAAAACAAAGGCAGACTGAAGATTCGGTCAATTTATATCCCGTTTAACCGAATGATGCTTACATTTTGTAAGGTTTGTATCACCGCTTCGGAAACACCAACCGCACAAAAACTAGTAACACTAAAATTTGCCATTTCCTCAGCAAGAGCGCTGTCTTCCCTATCTGCTCCCCGCCGACATCCGATGACTAACGTTCCATGAACCTAAAAAGGATGTGTACAGTTCGTCTCTCGCCACAGTGGCGTAAACACCAAGGGAACTGGAGGCCAAGTAGAAACGACGTATTAAGCCAAATACGTCTCACCTGACCTAAATGCCCGCCCGAATATGCGTATCTGAACGGTATTCCAGGTTTCATCTAACTCGCCCGTAAATGGACCTGAAGCTCATGTATACGGTAACGTAACGCGAACCTCCTCCCCTCAGGCCGGTTCCACCTCTTCAAGAGGGAGACCCTTCTCTCTTTTTTTTTCCTGGTAGACGACGCCAATTTCAGCGAAAGAATGAGGACGGCGGGGGTTGCCTTTCGAACGCCCGGTCTCTAGCTTAGTGCTCCATGAGTCGTGCCGTTCTCTGGCTGCGCGCTAGTGCTCGAGAGGCACGAGACGGCCAACCATTCTCGAAGGTAGGGAGCTCTCGAGGGCGGGACATTTGAAGTTCCTCCATGCCGTTCTCACACTCTCAGTGACTGGAAATAACAAGGTAGTACTGCAGAATTATCAACCACGTAAAGAAGCGGGACACGAGCAAGAGTGCTCTGTCAGAGTTTGCCCCCCCCCCCCCCCCCCCCAAACGACCACAGAAGCTAAATCCGGCTGGCCTCACTGAGTGACAATAACCTAGATAGAGCTCCACCCACATCCGTTTTCTGACTATAGCGGCTTATTTATTGACGCAATAGTCAGAAAAAAAATATGTTGAAAGAAACGCGTCTTCCCTTTTTCTTTGTTTTAATGGTGCACATTGTTTTATCGTGCGCTCAGCCTCTCTATCTGCCATCGCCTAGATGACACCAGAAAGTTCGCAAAAAGGGAGCTACTCATATCAGAAAAGCGTTCGCAATCTAACGTCGGACACTTTATACGCCGACTGGTTGTCTATGCGCATGCGTACTATGCCACCTGGCGAGACAATGGCTGGTGGATATCCTGAGCAAAACCTGGAGGCGCTTCCAAACCCAGGAAAAACGCTACGCAAATCTAGCAGTTGGAAACACTCGAATCTTTGCACACTAAAATACTTGATTAGGCAAGCGAATGGTGATCGTCGCAGGTGCTTCGGCTGGTAGCCCCGTCAACGGTGGTGGTGCTGCTGATGCTCCTCATGGGCGCCCTGAGGCTCCCGGGCGCCTGGTCGGGCATCCGCCATATGGTGAGTTTCGACACGGCCCGGCTCTGGGAGACTGCACTATGGCACGGCGCCACGTCGGGAGTGCTGACTTCACTCGGAGTGGCCACGGGTTCCATCTTCGTGTTCGCCAGCTTTAACCAGATCACCACACCCGTGATACGGTGAGCTTCCCGCGAAGAACCATACGACACGACCGTTGCCCTAGGGTTCAATGCATGGAACATTTGTACTGTGCACACCGCCAAAAAAAAAAAACAGTCACACGACACAATTGAACGTTCAAGGGGGCTTAAAACTGAAAATCAATGCTAAAATACACGATCAAAAATGCAATGACACGTAAGACCAAAAGCGAACTTAGAAGACACATTTAGAATTCATAGAAACCTGAAAGCACACAATGCTGAAAAAAACGATAGAGTAAACGTTGGGTGGGAGTAATGAGTGCATGTATTAAATAAAGAACAACGAAGACGATTTTATTTAATTTTTTTTTTATTGTGTTTTTATGCTTCTTGGGAACATAGCATGCTGCCCAATTTTTTGTAGACATTTGTGACGCGTATTTCTGTGCCTACGAAAGAAATAAAGAAACCGAAACTGAACAATCCCCATTCTCGTTTCTGGGCCTCCGAAAACGGAGGTGACGTAGGGAGTGACGTCAAGTGTGAATAGTCGGTATCGGTAGTACTTAAGAGATCGAGACTCCGGTTACCGCGGTGGGTTATAGCAGCGCGGTGGCGCGGTCGCTTCGTCGAATCTGTCAACATGGACGGCAATGCCGCTTTCGCGAGCGAGTTCGAGCTTCCGTTCAGTGACCCAACACAAACGGAACGGGAGTACGTGAGAGGCGGCCTCCGCCATCACCCGACGGAGACCGCCCAGCCGGCAACGAGCGGCCCGCATGCCGAAAGACAGGGACGCGGTGGAGATGCCGAGGAGAAAGCGGCAGCGATCCGGCCGTTCCGGGAACCGGTTCCTCCGCGGGGGACGCTCCCCAAGAAGGAGAAAATGAACAGCACCATTTTTGGTTTTCACCAAAGTCGGACGTCCTCTTTTCGTCGTCAAAGAACACGAACAGCAACCCACACGTGAGAACTAGCGTCGCCCGAACGAATACTGGTCTTCAGTTGACCTTTAGAACAGCGATCTACAGCGCGCAAATTTGGCATTTTGCAGAATCATTTCCTTTGAGTTCCGTGTTCTTTTTTTTATTTTATTTTGTCCGCCCATAGTTGCTCGTTGGCCGCTTCGCGTCCAGCGTAGCAAAGAAAAAAAAAATTATGCTGTTTTATTTACGATTTAGTAATCATTTGCGGTCCGATTTATACTTTTCGTGGATATTCAAGCGGAAATTAGAACAGTATGCCAAAAAATCGCGAACTAAAACGTGACCGAGGGCACGTCTGTCGTTTCGACCAATCGCTGACGCGTCTCCTGTGACGTCGCGCTTCTTGGCCCCGCATCGGTCACGTGAGCTCCGCTTCTCCTGGCTTCTCCCGCAACTCTCGGGGCGTCGCCCCAGTCGATCCCGGTACGATTATTACCGCGACTGTTTAATTGATTTGCGCGGCACACAAACGCCGGTTTCGGCTGAAATCTGGGCAACGTGGCCTGAGACGTGCCTCTAAGTCAATTCTATCGCCAAAAAATATGTCCGAAATTACCTTCATTGTCCCTTTAAGCTGGATGGCTCTCAGTGAGTGTGTTTGCGAGGTGGTAAGCTGGGAGGGTCGTGTAGGCAGTGTTTGCATTGACTGTTCGAGTTGCGCCTAGTGTTGTTTCGGGGTCTTGTAAAACTTTGCCTCATTCTGCCATGGGCGGGGAAGGCCAGGAGCCAAGAAGAGGGGAATAAGAAGCGTGCACGTAGCATGTGGTAGTATCTGGTCGGAAAGTATAGTGGTGCAAGGCCAGGATTTGACGGAGCCCAGCATGCAGGCCCGTGGTCATGCGGGCAGGGAGCGGGGCGCGTCGAAGGTTTTCAGCAAAAGTATTTTAGAGGGGAAAGATGAGGGGGGGGGTGGGGCGGGGTGTAAGGGGAATTATATGTGTCGTATATGCCAGCTTGTTGCAATAGCCAGTGGCCCTGCGTCAGTGTTATATTAAATACACTACAGAAGTATTTAAGACAAGATGCTAAATACCCATTTGAAATTGTATTTAGAGTAGTATTCAAGGTATTTTACTACGAGCTGTCACGAGTAGAGAACAAATACTTTTAAAAAGAAATTGAATTACATTCGAAGATACTTGGAATGTTCTCAACGCTGGTAATATAATGGTAATATAAGAATAAAAAGGCACAAAGGGGCGCTCTATTTCTAGTGACTTCTCTGTAAATAACATTTTGCTGTGATCTTTATGACCTTCAAGAACCACATAAGAACTATATAAGATATATAAGAACATATAAGAACCATATAAGAAAATAATGAGAAGTTTCTTATAAGTTTCTTATATGGATCTTATATGTTCCTATATATTTTGTATGATTCCTATGGGTTTATTGGACACAATAATTTTCTCATACAAACGGCTTTTTCACTAGAAAAGTAATTTAAAATCAAAATTATCACGAGCTGTTGGCTGTATTGATAGAGCAGCAAACCTTGTGTCTAGGTGACTCGTTTAAACATTGTATTACTCCCTATTGTTTCCCCAAAATGTTATATGGGATTCTTATCTCACGTACAACTATACTATCCGATTACAATAAGTTATTAATCCTGCAGAAAAAGTTTTACGCATACTAGACAATTATCGACGCAACTTAAGAGAACCGAGCACGGAACCACTTTTTATCAAGCACAACATTCTAAAAGACAAGCATGTATACTATTTCAAATTATTTTAATTAAATTATAAAAGACAGTTATATAATAGTCGCAACGAAACAGGAACGACGGCGTACCCGTTGCGTATTGTTAAAAGAACGGAAGCCTATACCAGAACAAAATATGAAAGGCAGTGTGTGCAATATCAGTCAATTGGATTATTAAATAACCTCCCCAATGTGAACTATATACACTTATTCCCAGTATTTGAAAAAAAATGCAGAACTGTACTGGTAGGCGGCGACATAATATTTCACCGAAATTTGGATCACACTTGCATTGTACGCGAATCTCTGTAACGCGAAATTAGAGCGCAGCTCTTGAGCAGGAGGAGGGAGGGTACTGAGGGGAGGGTATGCCCCTCCTCCTCCCTACATTCTCCACTTCCTCATCCTTCTCCTCTCCCCCTCCTTCCCTCCTCCTCCTCCTCTTTCCCTCCTCCTTTCCTCCTCCCTACTCTCCCCTTCTCCTCCTTCGTACCTTCCCATCCTCCTCCTCTCTACCCTCCCTTCCCAGTTTTCCCCGCTAAATCGAGCTGAAGATTTGACGCCACAGTGACCGAAAACACGGATTCATTTTCCCCGCTACATTTAGCGGGGAAAATGACGTCACATGACTTAATGTCACGTCACCTATGAACAAATTCAATTTCTCCTCTAAATTTAGTCCGGAATTGACGCCATGTGACCTCAACACCAATTAAATTCCCCGAATTTGGCGGGGAATTTCCCGCGAAATCTAGAGGAAAAACTGAATGTGTACACTAGCGCAGAAACTGAATATCTCCCCTAAATTTAGCGGCGAATGGAAATGGTGCTCATGTCACATGACGTCAATTTTCCCGCAAAATTAGCGCGGTTACGCCGACGCCGACACCGCGAACACGGAAACGGGCGCCTAAGAGTTGCGCCCTTACAGACTGAGTCGGCAGCCTCTAGGGAGATATGTTTTTCAAGGATGGGAGGTGGTACAGGTTGTGGGCCAAGAAGTAGACGGAGTAGATACCAAGGCGATTTGGTGTGCAAGTGTTGTTGATAGAGCCGCAGTTGCGATACCAGTTCGTAGTGGCGAGTGTAGTGCAATAGGTGAGAATATCACTGTCTAGGGTACCTAGTGCTTGTCGGAGTTGCGAGTTATCTGACGTGGAAATACCAGAGAGTGCATTAAGAATAACAACCGTTTGCATAAGAATATAACTCGAGGTGAGCTTCTCTCCGAGTCAGTCCGCGGGTCAGCTTTTCTCCGGTTCCACCAAAAAGGATTGAGCTTTTTTTCCGGTGAGCTTTTCTCCGGGATTCGAAAGTGGGATAGGGGCAAGAGATTCTCCAACATCGAGAGGACGTGAGCTTGTCCCGAATACTTAGAAAACGCTCCCGTAGCGAAAAAGAGAGGAAAACCAAATATGTACTTCCGATTTCCGAAGAATTAAGCAGCCTCACGGAAAGTTCAAAGTGTGTTGCATTTAGGGTCAATATATATATATATATAAAAAAAGCTACAGGTAAAGAAGTATTATGTATCTCCCGTCAAGCACTAATCTTTCAGAGCGCAGCTCCTAGGCGCCCGTTTCCGGCTTGAGCGGCGTCAAGGCCGACCCACATAGGGAGTATTCTCGACGAATTTACGCGCGTTTCAGCGGGCGTGATCACGGGCTTTGTCGGGCGCTTCTTTCACAGAAGGGAAGAGGGGAAGGTCGCCAAACCACACACGACGCTTTTCGTCGACGTCTCCTCGGCGTTTGGTGCACTGTGGCCCGACTCGCGCCTTTCATGAAAGGAGGCAAAATGTAGATCGGCTGCTATATTATTGTATCCCGCAAGGGCACACAAATAACTAAATGTTAATCAACCACAAAAGCCTAATATGCTAACGCCTGTTTCATAAATGTTCCTTGCTATCGCCAAGTTGCCAACAACTCCCGGCAGGAGGACGGCCGCGATCTCTGCTCAAAACTCTTCCTCTTATAATTTGCTTCACATCACCCGCAACATAGAGGGTATTTTCTTCCACCTCAGTCGTTCATCGCTCGTTTCAAAGAGATATAGCGATTTCGTACAGTTCTCCGATAAACCGTCAAACGCGTTAAGCGAGCTCCCATTTCTGCGGCTGAGTCATG
This sequence comes from Ixodes persulcatus, assembly GCA_013358835.2. NCBI lineage: Eukaryota > Metazoa > Arthropoda > Arachnida > Ixodida > Ixodidae > Ixodes > Ixodes persulcatus. The sequence goes on from JABSTQ010010541.1 coordinate 117,055, forward strand.
CCAGCCAGCCGGCCGCATAGCTAGGCAAGCCGATCCTCGAGCAACTTCCGGCTGTCAACTCGGGAGTTGATTGGCCGGCACCGCGCCGTACGCTTCCGGATACCCCACGCCGAAATACACCGAAGCGCCGAGATCTGTCTCGGTTGGATCGCCGAATATGCGCTTATTTACGCCGACCGAGGAAGCGCTCGTCCCGACGCCCGCTGTACGTCGGGATTACGCCCGCCGAAACACCCGTAAATACGTCGCAAATACGCCCTATGCGGTTCGGGCTTCACCGTCGCCGTCGCCGTAACCGCGCGTTGCATTATGGGACGTTTCCATAATGACGTCACACGTGACGTCACGTGTGACGTCATGCTCGCGACGTCATACGGCGCCTAAATTTACGGGAGTATTTCCCCGCCAATTTTGGCGGGAAAATTTTCCCCGCTAATTTTGGCGGGGATATTTTCCAGCTAAAATTAGCGAAAAAATTTCCCTGATAAATTTAGCTGAAAACTTTCCGCGCTAAATGTAGCGGAAAAAATCCCCGCTCAGTTTAGCAGAAAAACTTCCCCGCTAAATCTAGCGGAAAAAATTCCACGCGAAACATAGCGGAACATTTTGCCCGCAAAATTTAGCAAAAATATTTCCCAGAAAAATTTGGCGAAAAAATTTTTACCTGAAAAATTCCCAGCTAAATTTTAGCTGAAAAAATGAAAGCCGTTTACAACTCCCTGTAACGCCGAATTAGAGCGCAGCTTTTGAGGAGGAGGAGGGGAAGGTATGGAGAGGAGGCTATGCCCCTCCTCCTCTCCTGCTCGCCTCCCATTTAGGGGAAAAGTTTCCGCTAAATTTAGCCGAGACATTTTTCCGCTATATTTAGCAGGGAAATTTGTCCGCTATATTTAGCGCGGAGATTTTTTCGCTAGATTTAGCGGGAAAATTTTTCGGCTGGGTTTAGCGGGGAAATTTTTCTGCTAAAATAAGCGGGGAAACTTTTCCGCTAGATTTAGCGGGGAAATTTTTCCGCTAGCTTTAGAGGGGAAATGTTTCCGATAAATTTACCGGAAAAATTTTTTCGCTAGATTTAGCGGGGAAATGCTCTACTTAAACTTAGCGGGGAAATGTTTCCGCTAAACTTAGCGGGGAAATTTTTTTGCTAGATTTAGCGGAGAACGTTTTCCGCAAGATTTAGCGCGGAAATTGTTTCGCCAGATTTAGCGGTAAAATTTTTTCGCTGGATTTAGCGGGAAAATTTTTCTGCTAAATTTAGCGGGGAAACCTTTCTGCTAGATTTAGCGGGGAAATTTTTCCGCTAGCTGTAGAGGGGAAATTTTTCCGGTAAATGTACCGGGAAAATTTTTTCGCTAGATTTAGCAGGGAAATTTTCCACCTACACTTAGCGGGGAAATTTTTCCGCTAGATTTAGCGGGGAACGTTTTCCGCTAAATGTAGCGGGGAAATTTACTCATAATGCACCGCGCGCTTACGCCGACGGCGACGGCGACGCCGACGCCGCTCAAGCCGGAAACGGGTATTTAAGAGCTGCGCTCTAAAAACTCCAAGCTGAATTTAGAGGAAACATTTCCCTGCTAAATTTAGCGGGAAATATAGCGACAGTTTACCGCTAAAAGGGAGGGGAGCAGAAGAGGAGGAGGGGCAAACCCTCCCCCCGTATCCTCCTTTCCACTTCCTCAAGAGCTACGGTCTAATTCGGCATTACAGAAAATTGTAAAGGCTCGTTCACACACGTCGGTTGCATGCGACTGCGTCCGTTGCAAACGAAGCGACCGGAACGACCGCTCTGCGCAGCGCGTACACACACCTGCAACCGGTGCAACAAGCGCAGCGGGTCGTCAGCACGGCGACCGCTTCTACGCCGCCGTCAGCTGTTTCAGCGGCGCCTCTAAAAAGGGGACGCACTTCCACTCAATCCCGTAACAGAATATAGACAGACAGTTTTCTATAGCCTAAAGCTTTATTATTATTATTATTTCTTTTTCATGATAGGCTTGCAGGGTACAGTGGATGAAAAAAAGAAAAAGATGCAGTACGCCGTCTTGGACGATCAAGACCAATACACGACTTTGCGAATAGTACAAATCTCGCCACACGCCTTTTCTACGATTATAATAGACGACTGAATCTTAGCAGCGATATAGCAACGTAAAAATATGATTTTGTGATGAGACAGACGTTGCGAGCGTTCAGGATTGCTAACACTAATCCCTTTTCTCCGGTGATGAAAACGCGTGAAAATTTGCATCCTTTATACGGTACGCGCCAGAAATACCTTGAACTTGAGCACACGCATGAAATGCGCCAAATAAGAAATCCGGGCGATGTTCGAGGACACAAATGCTTAGAAAGCACCACTGTAGTCGATGTAAACAAACACGACGGCACGGGCGTTTCTGCTGTCTTGAGAGTGCCGCCACGACATCGCCGCACGAGTAGGTGGATCTTCCCTTCTAGTACGTGCTGGTTTATTATAGCGACACACGACGAAAATTCACAGTCAAGGGTAGCGCTTTTACGCGGAACGATGAGCTTTCACCACGCCGTCCACGTCGACGATCACCACCGACGCGGCGACGCCGTGTTTGGAGCTATAGTAGGTTACAAGTCAAGAAGGTAGCGGCAAATGCCCCTCAAAGGGAATCATATATCCCTCCGCCACCTCCGCATCCAATAGCGTCCCATCGTTTCCGTGACGTTGCGGCCAACGCGCGAGGAGGGTCGTGCCTTTCCGTACATATTTGCTTTATCTCTCGACTTTGACTTAGCATTGTGGAGGCCAGGAGAGGGAGATTAAGTCTTCCCCCTTCCGATGGAAACAAAGACGACTTTCGGGGATTAGCTTCCCCCTCCGATTGATACAAAGGATGCTTTCAGGGGCTCGGTTCCTTCTCCGATGAATACAAAGGCCGCTTTCTTAAAAAGTGGGGGTCGGAGACAAGTTGGCACCACTCTGTTGGCCATTATCTATCCATTGAAGCGGAACAAGGAGCGTTTCCAGTGAACTCTTCTTTCGATTGCGGAGGGATTTGAAACCGGCGCACCACGCTCGTGGGAGGAGCTTCTCCTACCTTCTTAACTTGTAACCGACTATAGAAGGAGCCGGCACGCGACCGGCATGCAACGCGCGCGATCAGTTCTCCTCGACCTGTGATTAGTCTGTCGTTGCGGTTGTTTCCAACGCAGTGGGGAAAGTTGGGCTCGCTCCAACTCCTTGCGTCGTGAACAACACTTGCGGGCGTCCCTCCGTCGCTATGGCAACTGACGGTTGGAGACCCTTGGAACGGTCGTTTCGGTTGTTCCAGTCGTTCCGGTCGCTACGGACGCATGTGTGTGAACGGGCCTTAAACGTCTTTTTTTATGTCAGGACAGTTTTAATTCTTGTTTTTTTTTCCCCCCCAGATTTTAATCAAACGGGACATGAGGTTAATTTTCGGGGTTTATCGGAGTGGGATGATCACCGATGAAACGGCTCTTGTTTTTACAGTTCCGGTGGTGTAGACGTGATTGCGTAGCTTTCAAATTGGCTTCGGGCAATACCAGCCCTAATTTCATGGCCCACGCCTTTCCTCCTTTGACGTCATCACTAGTGGATACACGCGGCACCGTCTTTCAGTGTTGCGGAGTTGCCACTCTGGAGTTGGAATGATTCCGGAATCATTCTGAATTTTCGCGACCTTGGAATGGAATAGGAATGGAATGGCGGCAAGGTTGAGGGGAATGGAATGGGAATGGAATTAGATGCCTTTTGCCCGGAATGTAATGGGTATGGAATGGGCCCAGTTCTTTTTTTTTTTTTTTTCAGTCATCGAAATTGAGAAAGTCAGCGAGCCAGTTGCTCAGAAATAAAATGAGCGGGCGGGAAACAGCTAACCCGCGCGGAGCTTTAACAGACTTATACGCAAAAAATGAAATACAAAAAACAAGCGTCAATGCAAAGAGCAGAGGGGGGTGGCGGTGGCGCCTTTCGCGCAGGCGACGGGCTTTGCTGGCGTTACACGAGAGCGAGCGAAACAAGAAACCAAGCATCAAGCAAAAGAAACGAAGGCATGGAGAATGAATACACGCGCGCACAGACTGAGATCTGGGAGCGGGGAACGACTCAGAAGTCGCAGAGCTCTGATAGCTCGTTGACTCGCGCGCCGCCGAAAGATGATCAGGTATTGTTTTCTTCTAGTTCGAGGAGCGTTGTTTAGCAGGCGGCCAACCCTGCTGCCTTCCACGTTCATCCGCGCGCACTCCTTTGAAGTGTGAAATCTGGGGTTACTTCGGCATTAAAACAAAGCGAGATTCACTTCTCTCTTCTCCTCTTGCGCTTTGCTCCGACACTTGTCTTTTTATATTGCATTTTTACGTGTAAGTCCGCCTTTTACTTGGTCTTTGTTCCGATGCTTGTTTTCTGTGTTCTATGTTTTACATTCAAGTGAATTAGGGTTAAAAGCAAGCTAGCGGATTCCCGCTCATTTCCTTTGACTTTAGACTCTGCCTACTGTGTTTCACCTTGTGATGGACCGCTGCGGACGCTACGAGCCACCCCAGGCAATCCACCACCGTGAGGGGGACTACACGCATGGCGCGTTCCTGCGCCCCAGGGTCACGCGACGCTCAGAAGGCACTGGATTGGCTTCGATGGCTTTTATGCTGTCTGTTGCGGTCCATCGTAAGGTGAAGTAGATTGTCGTCACCGCTCTTGTCGCGTGACCAAACTGACTAGACCTGCAGAAAGGCAGTTTCGTGACATTGTCTATACAGTCTCTCGTGCTCGGCCGTAAAGGTTGCACATTGTCAGAGGGGGAGGCACTTACTTGATCGAATGACTTTTTAGCGAACGACCACGTTTTACCGAATGACACTTTAGCGAATAGTCGGACGCCGCAAAGCGGCGTTTTCGGTTGGGCCAAGTGGGTTCACCTTTTTGAAAATGGGCCGCCGCAGACTGTCGCCGCGATGCGGATTAAGCGCAACGCGGGGGATGGGTTAACGCGCGCCCCCGTTATTCGCTAAAACGTCGATTCGATCAAATGTCACTGTTCGCTAAAACGTCATTCGCTCAGTCGCTTCCAGCAGCGTACTAGCCGTATTGCTGTGCAGGTATTTAAAGAATACAGTAATATACCTTATTTCTGCGCCACGCACGAACTGGATATTTTTATGGTCTTATCAAACAAACACGCTGGCCACGTATGTCCTAGAAGTACATTGCATTGTATTGCAGTTTACATTGCAGTACAATGTAAACAAACACTTTGTGCCACCAGCGCTCCGCTTAGTAAAATCAGTGCTTTTTTTAGGCATTTAGCATTTTTTGCAATTGTCTATCCGTTTGATAATGTCAGCTTTATGCTGCTTATGCCGGCAACACACTGCAGCTGTTAAGTGCCAATTTTTACGTTTAGGAATTAGAGGAATGGAATGGAACGATTCAGCCATTCCAGGAGTGGGAATGGGCCCAGTGTCCCCATTCCTAGGAGTTGAAAGGAATTGAATTATCGAAAACTCTAATTCCCCGGAATGGAATAGGAACGGAATGGCGGTGCCCATTCCGCAACACTGCCGTCTTTATGGCGTTGGGATCGCCACGAGCGCGCCTTGCAGTGTCTCCCAATGAGCGCGATGCCAACACGCGGCGACGTCAATACGCGTGAGTCTGCCGCTTTGCTGCGTACTTTCGTCGAGCGCTCGCGTCACTGGGCGTGGATCGGTGATCCCCCAACGATGACGCAACACGCATGTCTTGCTTTCTTGGTGGTATTGACTCAGATATCCCTCAGCTTAAAGGACGTCGAAACCTTGGGATATTTGCTGCGACTGGAAGGCTGCCGCTAAGGAGGCATCTGACGATTCCACACCGGTGGTACAAGAAAGATACTACACGAATGCTATACGATTAGCGTCATGATCATACACCTATTAGTAGCATGCGTTCAGCAGGCACTTGAGGCGTAAATAAAGATTTTTGTGCCCCAAGCTATGCTTAAGCGTTGGAGAAAGATGCTTTTATATTATCTTCTTATTCAATGGCTTATAAATGTTTCAACGATTTTATCGGATGAGCTCCTACAGAACCTTAGAAAAGAAGCCAGTGTTTTAAAAAAGGACATTAAGCTTTGCCTGCCTTCGTGTGTTAACGAAACATCCGCTGAAAAAATCTTAACATACACTTGCGAATCGTCGACCGCCATCCTGAGGTCCTTCGAGAGTTGTCGTTTCAAATTATTCTGCCAACTTCCGGAATGCTATGAGTTTCGTTGGATCAACCCTTCATTCATAAGTAGTTTTTATTTTTTTTTATTTCTGATTATGGCAGGGTTTTATGAGAAAGTCGGTTCAAACCGAATCGGATTGAAGATTACAGGTCCTGGAAACGCAAAATGTTTGCGTTACCAAGATTGCATCCCTCGTTGAGAGATGCACTCTTGGTAACGGAAGCCTCGAAAAAGTACAGGTAACGTCACACGAGTCGCAAACACTTTGCAGTTTTTTTGGCGACCCCCAACACGTCTTTCCGTTTTGCTAAAAAGGCTCTTCATTTGTTGCGTACTTGGCACCGTCCTTCGGAATTTCTGCGACCGCACTCTTGCTGCGGTGCAGCGTGGTACAGGGAGTGGTGTGGCTGGACCTGGTCACGAGTCTGGTGTCGTGCTTCCTGCTGTTTTCGGTGCTGGGAAACCTGGCACACTCCACCAGGGAGCCCGTGGGGGACATCTTCACCGGAGACGGCACGTCCATGATGTACGTGCTTTGCAGCGAGCTCATTGGCCAGCTCCATTTCCCGCAGCTGTGGGCCTCGCTCCTGTCACTGGTGCTTTTCCAGCTGGGGCTCAACCAGGCGGTGAGTTTGCAGCTCCCTGCCTGCAGCAAGCTGTTTTTCCTCCGCAGCATGGTGCCTGGAGCGTGTTTCCGACTGGTGTGTTCAGCAAGTCCTCAACAGTGGTCCCTCGATATCTGTTCGAAGTCTCTATAAAAAATCTCATACTGTTTTTTGTCTCGACCCTGGCGGTGGCACAGCCCTGGGGACGGATACGCCGACGAAGTTTCTGCTGCGACTGTCTCTAAGCTCGGCAGTCCACGGAAGATACCGCAGCAAAGACTTGCGATGTCGCGACAAGAACGAGACTAGCATTCGCTGCTCTTTTTTTTTTTTTTGTCAGAAATTCTACAACCAACTGCCAGGATCGTGGCATCCGACAACATGCGACACTACGGATACTGTGACGTCACTTTGGATTCACTTCTCACAGATGTGGATAGAGCGCTGCACTTTGGAACCATTTTTTACACATCTGGATAGAACGCTAAACACCCGCGTCAAGCCCGCGTTTGAGGTACTTTGCACGTAGCACAGACTGTTTCAGCGTTCCCGCCAGATTTCATCCACCATAACCGACCTTTTGTTGCCTCACCAAGATATCCAGCAAAAGAAATTGGCAATGACCAATGCACGAAAAGACTACATTGGGTTGCATAAAGTGTTTGCTAGGGCTAGTTGGTTATTTTACATTTTCAGGTAAAGACAGCGCAACTGGACGAGGACGAAGAACAAAGACAGACGGGGATCGTACTGGGTACTGAGTGGAAACAAAATAAAATATCGGTTAATAGCCAGCGCTGAGTTTTATCTGTTCTTGTTCTTCATCCTTGAACAGTTGCGCTTTTTTTAGCTCAAGATGACTACATTGGGGACTCGAACACTGTCGTATCTAGAAAGACAAGAAGCTGTCGTGAAAACCACGGTGATGTACCCAACGAACGGAATAAAAGGAAATTAAACGTGAAGGTCAGTTGGGGCTGTGCTTATATGCACCGCTGCATAAAATGATTTCTACATCCTCCGCCTATATCCACCTTTGTACAGAGTAGTTTCAAGTAAAACTATTTCACATGCGAGATTAATTTCATTCAGAAACTATGGTAACACCCTCTATTCGAACTATTCTAACCACATTGACGTATTCTTTGAGATAAATAGGTGGAGGTAGTGGTGGTTAAAACTCTTTTATTAATATCCAGACATCGGCCCTTATGGAACCTCTAAGTGAACCTGTTCCTTGAATTTTATGCGCAAGAATTGATACATCGATACATTATATTCTGTTCCCGAGATCTCGTCCCATCCGTGTGCAAGGAAAAGGTGATCGCCGAAATACTTTCCCGATGGCGTACTCGCGAAAAGTTAAAAAATATGGTTTGCACTAGACCACTTGTACAGGAAAATGCTGTGACGGCAAGTCGTATAATTATCTGAGAAAGCCTTGACCAACCAGGGACCACTAATGAAACACAGAAGTCGAGCATTTGCGTGTGCTTAGAATACGTAAAGCGACGAGCCTTAGAGGTGCCCCAAGAAGGTTTCTGAGATCGCATAAATATGGCGATAACTCACTCTGCGGGCTCTAAGCATTCTAGAAATTTGTAAATCATTACGATGCGAGGCCGATTTCCTGATTCAAAAAGCAGTCAAAGATCGAACACACCGAGGTTGTATCCGGCGATGGGAGGGGCATTGATGAGGCAAACAGGACGACATGTGGCCAATGAAAACGCGACAGTTTGTCGAGATTGCAAACGCTGTTATTAAAAAATGTGCATGCTTTTGTAGATGACATAAGCTAATAATAGTAGTCGAAACTGTTCAATTTTCGCGGAGAGGGAATATAATTACTGCAATATACCTTCTAAAAAAGTAGGGGCTTCAATCCACGCTGGAAGGTGGTTGGACAGCGAAGCTGTGGTATCATCTGCAACGATTGCCCACTGCACTGTAGGCCCTTTTTATGGCAAACGCCACCAGGTGGTGCTCCAGTATAAGACGTCCCAGAGAACTTCCGGTTTATAAAAGAATGAACCAAGGCCAAAGTAACACCACTGCTTAAAATGTAGATTACACTTTAACCACCAATTTCCGGGTGAACGTCTAAAGAACGAAGGAGTGCGAAATATGTTAAAATGTTTCCAGTATTCTTGTAAACTAAGTCGCCTCTTCCAAGATGCAATATTGTACAGCCTAAGGCCCTCGTTAAATGGTCAAATTTGTTGTCCGTGTAGCATTTATGCTTTCTAGCACTGGTGATATACGCGAGCTCAACAGGCTTGCAGAGACGGTGCGACCGGAACTCGCTTAAGACGAAAGCGGCAGATCATGTTTGTAAACAGCAGAAGGGTCTATACCGAATGATTGACGAAACAAGAGTAAATGCTCTGTACCGAACTTACCTTTAACGTGGAACGCATGCGCTCCCCGCGTGCGTTCCACGGTAAAGATTGCGGTTTCATAAGCGCCCGCGACAACGGCAGTGTACGAAGTCTTTCCTATTACGTGCTAGATATCGTTAGCCTGGCTAGTGACGTCACCCCCAGTTCGTACTCTGCCGTTGCCGCGGTATCCGCGGTATCGAGAAACGCATCCGGGGAGCTCTACGTGCTTTGCATTGTTCGCGCGCGCCTTATCATCCATCATGTGGCTCTGACACTTTTTTTGTAGTTTTCTTTGAAACAAGTGTCAAAACCAGGTGATAAATTATAATGCGGGCGTCATACACAGCTTCGCTGTAAAACAACGCACAATGTTTTTTTTTGTTTGTTTATTTCACCGGGAGTGATGTTTTCGGCCGTCGCCAATCGAGCGCTCGCTCTGTGGGTTGATTCGTAATACAGGCTGAAAGGGCAACGAGTTGCACGCATTCGAGGTACCACTCCTCGGTTCCACCGGACCGAGGCGCGAGGACCCTTCCCTTGCTATAGGCTGACAGTGGTCCTGGGTTTGGAAAAAGCTCCTCCCATCGCCGGAGATAATCTCAGTGTGTTGCGTGTCGGTTTTCTTAATACTAGATTAACCAGGCACAAACACAGTACAACCTTGTCCGATTATTCCTTTAAAAACGACTGTTTTCGGTACTCTTCCTTAGTAGTACGAGAATAGAACAAACTTGATCATTTCATCACTAGCAACGCCACAAAAAGCCAGCTCCTAGCACATCAAGATGCTTTGTCACACAGAGGTGAGTGATGTAAGATTACATTTTTTTTTTCTTTTGCATAACCAGGACTGGCATGCTGTAGTTTTTATTGTATATTTGTTTTAAGTCTAAATTCTGATTTGTTCCTTTTTTCGGCACTGTTCAATAGAATTTATGTGCATGTCATGACCTTCAAGTTCCACTTATAATGCATGCAATTGTCTTACATTTTGTGTCCTTTCCCGCTAAAGTCGCTCTTAGGACTGGCAGTGTTTTCAAATAAAGAAATCTCAGAAACCTCCTCACGGCACCTCTAATTCCACTTCAAAATAGCAAATTTAATATTTTGCACCATCCAACCAAACCAAACGACGAATATGTCTTCGCGTAATATCTGCCAAAAATATGACATACGCAATAACGCTTCAAACCCGCTTTAGGCGGTTCGCAAACATCGGTTTCTCAACGTATCGCGCTGAAGTTTCCTATAGAGGTGTGGCCAGGTGGTGAAAAAATGGAGTGGAAATTTCAACGGAAAAACCTACGTCGTGCAAGGTAGAGAATAGGTGAGCCTGTTTCGAGAAATTTAGGGCGGTATTCGCAGACAGCGTGTAACGCTGCCGACGCATGTCGGAAGCGTTGAGGACGCCCCGCAACGAAACTTCAGCCGAACTTCGGAAAGTTTTGACGACGCGTTCTTGGCGCGGCTCGCGTCTCTGTAATGTACAATTTTCAAAGTGCGATTTGTTTTTTTTAGTAAATTAAATACGAAACTAGGTATTTAAATCGCCCAGAGTTCTCCCTTTCTTGTACGGAAATGATCGAGCGAGGCGCCGCATCTTGTCTTAAAGATTCTAGATTTAAGAAAGGGAGAAAGTCATTCCATGACGAGCGTTTGCAAATTAATTCACGCCTTCAGCGCAGATTTGTCGCAAGTGCGCATGCGTTGGGTTGTCACGCGGCAAGACGGAAAGCGGACGGAGAGGCAGAGAAGCTGGCAGAAGACCGACGCTTTGGACTCCTCGCCCCTCGTATTGCAAATGCGGCCCTTAAACTACGGGACCCAAATCCAGTGTTGGGTAAAGTCCATCAAAAAATTACCTTAAGTGCAAAGTAAATGAGACGTGATGTACTTCAAGCAAAGTAGTAAGTACACTGGGTGCGATGTATTTCGTGTAAAGTACAATAAATAGAATGGACTTTCTAAGTAAAGTATAAGTACCTTTTAACACAATATTTCACAATGCGCAATGCATTACCCTATGCGGCTAATTATTTTTTAACGGATATGCATTGCCCCAGGGGTGATGAGTGCTGCAGAACTTATTTTCGGAAATGGAGTCGAATATTGGATAAAGTCAAGTGGCCAAAGAGTAGTTATTTTCAGAAATGACGCCAAATTTCAGAAGTCCCAAAACCTCCGAATTTGGCACCGCTTCCACTTGCTTGTTGCACCCGAGGGGGTTAAACGTACGAAGAGACAGCATGACGTCAGCACCGTAGCTTTCGCAAGCAATCCACTCGTAGAAGGGGAAGTGAGTGTGCCGGCGAACTAGTGATAATTAATCGTATTGTGTCATCCGGAACTCTGGTGCGAAGTAATTAAGAAACTTTTTCGAAGGAAGATACAAAAGAGAACGTCTCAAAACATGTATACATCTCCTGTGTTGTATGTTTCTTCGACTCAAACATTTCTTTGTGTTTCCGCAACATAGTATCATGTTCTGCATTATGATTAATTGTCTTTCTTTCCTAATATTTTTCACCTCTGCACTTGCGCTGACCGAGCGAGAAGTAACGAGCGTTCGAAAAGCTACGGAAAAGTCGCCCCAGAACAAACGGAGTGATTGGACGTCTGCTTACGTTTCTGGTGAAAGTAGAATATCCCCCCAGGTATTTCTTCAGTTAAGAAAGAACAAATGTCTGGTACAAATTTAACAAGACCGAATATGGGGAATGTACTTTGAAGTCGGGAGTGGCACTGTCCTCGGAAAGTACCAGAAAAATTACTTTAGGTAAAAACAAGTACATAACAATCACAAAATTATAGCGCGAAAGACTAGGATCGACCATTGTTTCTTCCTTCCTGCGCAAAAGAATATGATCGGCCATTCCTTCCTTCCTGTCCTAGTCTTTGGCGTTACAATTTTGTAAGGGAAAACCAGGTAGCCTAAGAGTTAATTTTAATGGAGTTTCTTACAAGTACATAGTACTTCAAGTAAATTACAAGTGTTTTAAACCTACTTAAAGTATTACTTTAAAGGGGCTATGCAACAATTATTGTACTTGGCGCAAATACTGTTTAGAACGGATCCCTGACGTTAAAGGGATACTGAACCATAGAATTTAGTGTCCATAATAAGTGGCGCACGTTCTTTCCACGAGCCAGCAGCCGCCGGTGTGCGCGAGCACTCGCAACAAAAATGACGTCAAAGACCTCCATTCACGCTTGAGGACAGTGAAATGCATGGGGTTCGGGCCAAAGGAGAATAAAGACAGGCTTTTCATCTCTACAAGTGAAAGCTACATGCTTGTTAGACCAATTAATCGCTTACCTTTTACACCAGACACCACTGTATAGATGAAAAACTTGTCTTTATTCTCCTTTCGCCCGAAGCCCATGCATTTCACTGCCATCTTAACCACGAATGGAGATCTTTGACGTCATTTTTGTTGCGTGTGCTCGCGCACACCGGCGGCTCCTGGCTCGTGGAAAGAACGTGCGCCACTTATTATGGACACTCAATTCTATGGTTCAGTATCCCTTTAATGACCTATGAAACTCGCGTTCGTTTTTCACCCCACGCAATAGAAGTCCCTGTAAAAAATTAACGAAAAACAAGCAGCGTTCACGCCCTCAACTCGCAGCCAGAACAAGAGGCCACGTGATTTGGAGCCGATTATATGCCGCCAATGTTGATCATAGCCACGCGCTGGGGTTGGAAAAGCACAGGACACGCGCTGAGTTCCAGACATTGTTATGGCTCGGCTATTGTCGTCGTTGCAGCGATTGGACACGGGCCACTACCCGAATGCTTCTCGAGCTAGTAATTATCACGAGCTCGAATCGAGTGCCCACGCAATGCTCGGGTCCCATCTATGAACAGCATTCAAATATCGTCATATGGGTGTACTGCAATCCCCACTTTACGTCATCAAATTTTGCAAAGGAGAGATTGAATGAAAGTGATCGCTTTTGTCTCTGAAATTACACCGCAACAAAGGAGTTTCTTGGCCAGTGGCGTTGCGTGGGACGATCCTTGAGTCCCACTAGAGCCAGTAAGCTCGTGTAAAGTGAAAAACATTCCAACTGAATATCGTTGCACCGCTCCTTTAAGTGCATTGTACTTAAACTACTTTTTAACACTTCCAGATCGAGCAGTTGGGAAACAATTTGTAATCTAATCAATCTAGTCTCTCGTACTTCATGTTGCACCCTCTTTAGGCAGCCCTTTCAATCGAGCAAGCACCGCTTGCGAATGCCGCAGTCAATTGCCCCAAAGAGGTTTTCTTATGTTTCCTTCTTTAACAAAGGAATGCCGTTCATTGATATTTTTCCGCCAACGTCCATCGCGAAAAACACCTCTGTAGTTAATCACAGCGCGATACGTTTAAGAAATCTAATTTGCTGACAGTTTAAAGTAAGCTCGAAGTGATAGTGTACATGATGTATGTACACGCTCACTTGCGAGTTGTAAAGCATGTACTGCTTTTTGACGAAACTGCCATCTCTGACATTTGTCCGTCCGTCCGTCTCTGCCTCTCCCAGTAAAATTTAGAGGGAAATTGGCGGCTCGTGACATCGTAACATCACGTCGGATGACGTCATAAATCACGTGACACCACGACGACACTGGAGTGGTATAACCACGCGCGTGATGTCAGGTCACGTGACGTGCTCTTTCCCACTCAACTAATAAAGAAATTAGCGTCACGTGAACGATGAGGTCACTGTGTGAAGTTGTGGTGTCACGTAAAACCGTAAAAGCAATTTTCGGGGTGAATTTAACGAGGAACGCCGTATACAATATGTTATTCACTACCCTTAGTGACTGTTTACCATCTTCCAAACAATTGTAAACAATCGCTCTTGAAATACCCTATTCCATGCGCACTAGGACCTTAAAGATGAAGGTCGATCAAAATGTTGTTTTTTGTTTTTGTTTTAGATCGCTGGGATCTGGACTCTCATTGTGTGTCTGACGGATGAGTTCACGCTTCTGCGTCCCTTCACCGTCGTTCTGATCTTCCTGTTCTGCCTGCTCGGCTGTCTGCTAGGCCTGCCCTTGTGCACGCGCTCGGGCTACCACCTCAGTCTCCTGGTGGGGCGCTTCGCCGTGCAGGTGCGTCCCACAGAGCTCAAGACCGCGCAACTTGAGTGTCAAAACACAAAGTGTCATTGGTTTCCGGTATCTACCAAATAGCGAAACGTAATTGTTTTCAATCGACGTTTTATAAAACAAAAAAAAAAGAGTTTTGGGCATTCACAGGACTTCTACACGCAGCGGCCAAAGCTCGAAATACGGTTGGCGTCCAGAAGCGGAGTTTCGCTACCTCTCCTTCCACCTTTCCGATTCAAATGAGTCACGGAGGAAACAAAGCAGGTATCCCAAAAGCTAGTCTGAACGCCAATCGCGCTTCGAGCTTCCTCCGCTTGGTGTCGTTTTTATGTGGAAAACGTTAAGGCACCCTTAGAAAAAGTCTGCTTCGTGGTCGCCATCGCCGTTTCGTTGACGGTATTAGTCGTCGCCGTTATTCATTGTGGTTAATGCGCCGGTCCAACAGCGGCCACCTTGAACAAGTCATTAGTTCAACCTCTAGATGGCGGCACCCATGCGCTTGGCTGAAAAACTGTGGCTCGTGGCACTGAGGTTACTCCTTCGCTCCAAATTTTCTCCTCTTTTGCGCAGTCCGTGCACATTCACCGCATGCTCTCGCTCGCGTTGTGCTTATTGTTGAGAACGCGCAGCCCAGCCGGCTCATCTATCTGAGCGTGGAAGCCCAGCTGGGTAGCTTTCATTATTTGATGTGGGTTCCTTGATACCCTATTGAAAAATATTTTCGTGAAACACACTGTAGTTCTTATATAGTTCTTATATGGTTCTTTCATGTCCTTATATATATTGTATGATTCCTATGTGTTCATTGGACACAACAAATTCCTCTTACAAATGTTTTTTTCACTAGGGTAAGCGACCTCCCGGGAAATATCAGGACTTTGCACTGTCCTTAACTTTCAAAAGAAGTCTAAGACTATTTCCGAACGGTGTACATGCAAAGCGTCTCATCCACATTCCGCGGCTGAAGCACATGCTTGAAGCTTAGGCTAGCTGATTTTGATCTGACCGCAAGTAGGCTCAAGGCGACCTCGTTAAACTTGAAGGGCACAAAAAAGATTTGCTGTTTTAGTTTAATGATATGCAAGAACTCAATCGCTCTATCGTGCTTCCAACCAATTTTTTTTATGGTTTATGTGCTCTGGTGGCTCGGAACCCATTGCCCGAGATTCAGGAGCGTTCCAAGAAGAACTCTAACCCCAAAGATGTCATCTTATGATTTTCTTTTTGCATTTTTTATACTACACAAAGGAAAACGTTGGAGGGCTCTAAATGTAAGGTTAAATGCTCGTCAATATTGCTGAGTAGCACGGTGTGAAAACTCGAATAGGAAGTTTTAAAAAATGCTTTCCAACAAGCGTACTTTGTCTCATTCCATCCTTTTTGCAGAGAGGAGTAGAACATCAACTACGAGGAATGAAAAAGATGTCAGATTGCACTGAAAATGAGTGCTAATGAACAGCATATGCCAAGAGGTCGACGTCAAACATGAAGCACGGTAGCAGTCTTTTTGTTTTTCCTTCAACTGTCTGCAGTTCTGGCAATTTTGACACAATGTCGGTCTTCGGTACGGTGCATATATCTACCTAAAGCGAAACGTGGAGCTTAAAGCTGTCGTTTTTCTTCCGTAATAAGTTCAAAGTGATAACAATGTCGTTAGTACCTTCAGCTCTACCGGCGAAAGCGATAACTGATATTTCTTTTCTTTGGGAAGTTTGACCTCATCAGTCTGCCAATAAATTTCTGAGAGCTCGTGAGCCCCATCGCCAGCAAAAGACACGTCACTTCGTTTTATCAGACCGAATGGCTGTTGTGCAATCGTCATCACTTGAGGAGTTGGACACTTCTCGAATCATCCTTTTATTCCTACGATGCTTCTTGACAGTTCCTTCCGTCCTGGACAGTTGTCGCATTTCTTGAAGCTTCTTTCTTTTCATCCTTTCATTGGTTGCTTATTCAATAGGAAGGTTTTCCAGGGAATCGGTCAGCACTTTGGTAGTCCCTTTTATTCATCCTCTTTGCCCTGTTTTGCGTGGTGCAGCCTTTGGATAAGAACGAATGTCGCTGGGAAGAATTGGGGTTGTGAGCTCAGTTGGTTTGTATGCTGCTTCCTTTTTTCTGCACATGTCGGCTTCACGCAGGTTGTTGATGCTGTTAGTTGTGTTGAAGAAAGTGCCTGCAATTGCAACCTCGGCGAGAGAATCACGCGAACAGCTTGCATTACTCATGATAATCGCTGTTTCTGGAGCTATCAGTTCACTGGAGGGTGCCTCGGGTCCGTTTGTAACAGAAGACATCAAGCAGTCCCCATTCGTGAAAGGTTGGCTATTGAATGGGCAAATACCAGTCCTCTAAAAGCCTGAAATGATGTTCTTCGGTGTCACTGCTGACGTTTACGCAACTCCCACAAACTCTCCAACAGTGTGGAAATGGATGGTCTTTCCTGGGTTGTTTAACAGCCAGTCGTTGGGCACCGCATTGTATCAAGATTCCAATCGTGCGAATACCGACCCATCAAAAGGCTGCAGACGATGGTTGCAGTGAGAAGGAATGTAAGCAGGCAGACACAACTTTCTTTCGCGTTGTTGATAACGCCGATGCTCGCATGGCTTTCGTGATTGTCGAGAACTAAGAGGATGTGGTCGTCCTTCGAGCACTTTCTGAGTCTCACATTGAGTTCCAGTGCC
The DNA here is from genome assembly GCA_013358835.2 of Ixodes persulcatus. Classification (NCBI taxonomy): domain Eukaryota; kingdom Metazoa; phylum Arthropoda; class Arachnida; order Ixodida; family Ixodidae; genus Ixodes; species Ixodes persulcatus. The sequence continues at coordinate 134,038 of JABSTQ010010541.1, forward strand.
AGTGGAAACAGTTCCACGGATATCTATCCCGATCGACGGAATAAACCCCGACTTCTCGCTGGAAAAGAATCTTTAAATCTACCTTATGGGAAGATGAAAACCTGAGGCACGGTGTTGTCTATAGCGTTCACAGTGCACAGCACGGTAACCAATTTAGCACGCTCCGCAGATGTCACTTGACCGACTTGCTCCCCTCCTTGTGATGCAACAACTTTTTAGTGAATTGTGTACGGTAGTAAGTTCAGTCTCATCGCAGTTGTAGATGAGGTAACTAGTGAATTCGTAGCGATCACAAAAGCTCTTCAGATTGCGGAGGAAAGCATCCAGAAAGCTTTTGGAGAAGCTTATGGCTTGTCCAAGACTAGTAGCTTCGTCGGATAAAAGTGACAGCACAGGGTGGCGCTCCATGAAGCCCATAAATCAGTCCTTGCCAGTCAATTTGTTGATTACTGATGACGCAGGACACTTTATATAAAAGGCGTTTGCGTACTGGTAAGGCAGTGACCGGACCTGCATGCTTGTGAGGGCACAGTGCATCTTTGTTGCTGTAGGCAAGTAGTCTGTCAGGCGGTTTTCGTTCTCTGCTGTGAAGGCTATTTCACAAAAAAGATTGGCCTTGAACACGACACTGTCACTCTCACCACTAAGCTCGTATTTCTTTGTATGTTGGGCAAGTCACGATTTTGATATTTGTAGAGCTCGTGCCACTTCCCGTGTTTTTTTACAGCGGAGCTGTTAAGGGCTAGGTTCCCGAGGACCGTGTCCGGTACAAAACACTTGTCGACAAAAACGCCTCCGGACAGCTACCGCCATCTATAAGCGACGGTGGCAAGCAGACAACCGGTATGGTTGCCGCCGTCGCTGGTAGATGGCGCCAATCTTCCCACCTATCATAGAAGAATGGATAGTTGGGCGGCGCGTTGGTGGGAATTCATCGTAGGAAACAGCGCGAAAAACAGACGACGACAAAGAAGAAACACACGTAACGAGCGCAACGCTCGTCACGTGTGTTTCTTCGTCCTCGTCTGTTTGGCGTGCTATTTCCTACGCTCTCATCAGTTTCGGTTTGGACTCAGGATGGGTCAGCCGCGTGCCCTTTCGGGGAAAGAAGACTGGCTGCGGAAGGAGCCGCGACGTACGCAGCAGCGCGAATGGGTCCGTAACCGCCGCAAAGCCGCTGTCGCCTCGACTTCCACTGCGTCGAGCGCTTCAGATTCGCTTGCCAAAGAAGAGCACATCGCTCGCCTGGAAAGCCGCCGCCGAGAACAGAACCAGCGATGTAAAGGGCGCCGGCGGGCCGACGCCACGGACGACGATCGTGTCACGGAGGCCAAGCGCAAGCGCAAGCGCGAGGTCCGGCGACGACTGCACTCCACGCCGGCTGAGCAGTTCCCGGGCGCGACGGCGATGTTCCGGAGGGAGTTCGTGAATTACCCGTTTGGCGTCACGTGCGCCGTGTGCGACCGACTCTGGGCAAACACCACCTAGACAGCAGGCCTCCGCACGCGTCATCACTGTCAGATAGATCGAGGTGTGAGATTGGGCACGAGTGCTATGTCAGTGTTCGGCTGTGGCTCGTGTCCAATCAGCGCGTCTAAGGTCGGGTTCGGGCCCAATAGCCGAGTTAGCGCGATCATACTCTGATGACGTTTCATAGAGGGAGAAGAGACCATGCGGAGGCCTTCTGTCTAGGTGGTGTCGCTCTGGGTCGCCGGAGACGTATCCACGATCGGCGGCGTGTCGGACGAGAAGAAGCGGGAAACGGGCGCATGCGCGTTGCGGCAGTGTATCGAGTACAGCTCTGCTGGTCTTCCTTCTTCACGAGAGCGGAAAGGCTGAACGTTTTTTGTTTTTTGTTTTTTCTTTTCGTTGCACATTATCTGCACTGCCCCAGATATCACGCTGTTTGATGCTGGAGTTCTCTCGAGATATTTATTTTTCTATTTCCTTGGCATCTTTCAGGAAATTAGAAAGAGTTAGATAAATAAACCCTATTTCAGTAAATATGCGATCAACTTTGCATCAATAATTCAATATTTTGAACAATTCTAAATAAGTTATTTTTACATAGAACTGTATATGCAAAAAAAAAACGTTTCCAATTACAAGAGTATGCCGTCGTAGAAAAAGTTATTAAAGAGCCACTGACGTCTCCCAGGGCAGTTCCATTTTAAATAAAACTAATAATTAGACGCCTAAATCCAAAACAAACAAATAAGATACTTCTAATGTATTACGAGTTAGCCGTAATACTGATCTGCGAGTCAAAGCACCAGTCTCGACAAAGGGAAGAGTGGGACAGTGTCCCTTACCTCCCTCCACCTCGCTGACCCATTCCTCCCAAACTGCTTCTCACACGGTACAACACCTCCCGCTCTAACCAGTTAGTCCTTAGGCTTGACATACCGCATCTTATTGCCACATATTTTCGAGGTCAATTTACTACAGGTGTCCGCCAAACCTTTCCAATTCAAGCATCAAGGAAAAAGATGTGTGCCGAAAGATGTGTGCTGAGTGACGAAAATGCGATTGTCGACTCACAACGGGAACACAACGTCGAGCAGGTCAACTATTACAACCGGAAGTACTGCCGCAGACGTGCCCTCTGTCCAGCAGAAAGTCAAATGTGTGGAGCTTTACAGTGAAAAACTATATCCACTGTCGCACACCTCCTGCCGTAACTTCCCTCCCTACTCTCCCTACTGCGGGATACTGAAGGCGAATACCAGAAGCAGCTAATTTTCCCCACGCCGAGGTTCCGTTCTTAAATCTGTCAAGATTCGGATCAATGCTCTGATGCGAGGCACTCTTCACAACAATAAAGGCGGTAAAATAAAAACAGCGTCCGACCCTGGCGGACAAACACCTCAGTTGATCACGATACAATTACGTGATTCTAGCCTTATGGCGACGCATAAAAAAGAAAAACATAATGAACAATAGCTCTAGCAGTAGAATTCGCTGTGGTCACAAAATGAAAATAAAGAAATAAAATCTTTTTTATAGCGCGTTCTTACTCCGAATTGTTATTTTTATAGCTCTTTGCACTCCTCAAAATAATTGTGGCCATTACCTTCTTTCTGGTTTGGTCAATAAGAAAAATGCAAAAAAAGTACTAAGCTCGAGATTTTGGACCAGAAGAATCAAGGTCGTGCCTGCTTGGCAACAAAAAATAGATAAGTGCACACTAACAACTGCAGTACTGACAAAGGCACGGGCGCAACGCGTAACTTTGGACTACAGTGCTTTCGATGCGCGAGTTCTCGTGCAAACAAAGCGTTTTGCTGAGCTAGGATCGCGAGCCCATGATTTGTTCCCCTCTGTAGACATTTGTGAGGTGGATATTTTTAAGATGGCTGTTAGGAGAAACTGAGACTGGTAGAGACGCCGTTCAGTTACTCATCCTCCGGCGCAAACTACCTTCCATCAATAGCACTTTAAAGTACGGCGGAAGGCAACCAACGCGTTCTAGATGTCGGGCTTCAGAAAAAGACCCCTGCAGTTCTCGTCCTGCCAAAGACTACGCGGAGAGGCTCTGGGGGAGAGGAGGATACGAAAGCGCGCGGGGACGTCTGAGGCCCGAGCTCTGATTCGAACGATTAGCGGGTAGCCGAAGACATACTGCTCGAACATTAACGTTCAACGCCGGACGCCTGCGTTCGGCGTTCATACGTGTTCAAACAGTGAGTATAGAGGGACAAAGGAACCTAACTTTGAATCTACACACTAATCGTTTCAATAAAAGCTTGGGGCACTGACATACCCGTGCGCTTATCTCCTGCTCCCCCTCAGTCCCTATCCATAGAGTTGAAACAAGAGCTTCTAGTGTGCGAGTGCTCGTTCCGTGGGGGAATTCTTTTGTTTAACATTCCGCCGGTTGTTGCGTTGTTGGTACTAAAACTAAAGCATGAGACCGGAATCGCTCAGTTGGCTGAGTTGGTGATATTGTGTAAAAAGTCGAATTCAGTACTGTCGTTACATGTTTAGACACAATTTCGCGATATATTTACTTAACATAGACGAACACGTTTGCCAAGGCAGTGCGTCTGCTAGCCTGGGGTCTTTAACCTGCATCACGCAGTAGTGATACACGACAACGTGAAGGTACGATGCTCCTCCAGATTGAAACGGACAGGGCTGTTGATTGAATTCAGGATCCCTGAGATTTACGCTAAGCGAATGCAAGAAACACCTTTACCGTTAGCATACAAAGCCGACGTAGCGACGGTATGGTAGTCTAGAAAGAGGGGGGAGGGGGTAGGAGGCAATCACTTGCTTCAACCGGTGACCGAGAGTGGTCCCACACTTTCTGTCTCACGTGTGACATGGTACCTCACCATGGTGTCATCTGTACGTCGGCAGCGGCGATACAACGAAGGAGACCAATAATTTCTTTAAAAACAGAGCGGAGCAAGCAAACACATACCAAACAAAATAAGAGGTCGCCTTCAAATTTACAGCTGAACGATACCTCTACACAGAGAAATAAAATGCCAATCTGTCCGATTTTAAAGATTTTATTTTTGTTCCTAGTCTTAGAATGGAAGGTGGCGCTTTTTCCAGAATACCGAGTATGCTGCGCTTTGAGGGCATGAATGGCGGGAACGCTCTCACCCGTGCGATCGACACCATAGCGACGAGATGCCCGAGTGTCCCTCGTGCCAACTGCTCGTGCACTCCGCTCCCGTCATCTGTTGCAGTCCGCTCTTTTTCAGTGAATATATATAATAACAACAATAAATACTGACACTAATGCATTGATTTCTTAATCGGACGCGCTGCCTGAGCCCTTAATTTATCAATAAACCGTGCCAATATTTTTGTGTACCGAGCAAAAACAACAGTGCCAATGATGATGATAAAGTCGTCAACGCCAAGCTCCACGATTTCCAGAACATTAGGAATCATCAGATTTTGGCCTCCTAGCAGGTGGCGCCACAAAGCATCAAAACATTTTTTGTGATTTTTAAGTTGCCTTTACACTTCCAAAATGAGTACTATAGGTATCAATTACTGGGGAAGTAACATACAATAATATATGTTTATTCAATACAACCCCAGTGGAAACGCTGTGACCCAACTATTTTCGCTGTTCCACCCATCTGCTCAACGGGTTCTGTTTCGCGTGGCCCAATGACTTACTGTTGTGTGCCCAAATTGCAAATCGACATCAAGGAACGCTTCTGGTCTGTTTTCGGGAGCTGCCCAGCGAAGATACGCTAAGCAGAGCGCGGGAGAAGAGGATACCATAGAAGAACCTTGAACTCGGGCTATTTCTTTCGACGTCTGGGGCTGTTACATACTTAAAAGATTAAAACAGCGCAAAAAGACGACGAACTGGATGAAGGAGGACACAGACAGAGCGCTAACTTGCAGCTAATTTTATTGGACGCAACGGTAGAATATTTATACGCACAGTTGAGAACAAGAAAGGAAGGAAGTCAGCCTAAAAAACACTAAACAAAAAGCACAAAAAAGTAAGTATCGCCTCTAGAAAGACATACAGATGGCACGCGCTAAAACCAAGCTAATCAAGAGGCCAGAAAATGAATCTCCTTTCTTCATAAAGCGAACAGAAAGACTGCTGACACACGACACCCAATCTTTCTATTTCTAAAGGCTCCAGAATTTCGCGGTGTCAGCTGGTCCCGGTGACGTTTAACAACCTCACACTGTTGAAACCGAGGCTGGCATCTGCAGTCACGGCAGTTTATGCAAGGTGACCAGAAATTCGTCGAAGAGACGTTGTAAGCATGTTTCGCTTAGCCTGTCATTGAGACAGCGACCTGTCTGGCCAACATAACGCCTGCCGCAAGACAGAGGGAGGGAATACACAACCCCCTCCACGCAGATGACGTAACCTCGGGCCGGCAAGCCTCTTCTGCCCTTTGAGTCCGCGCCTTCAAAAATTGTTAAAACGGGAAACCGCGAAGACCTGCTACACACATGCTTTGCGAAGGTCTTGCTTTCACAAAGTTCAACCTAGCTTCGATAAGCAAACTGAACGCCTCACTGCCGCTGGGTTCCCCTCACACGTGTTGACAGCTGTTGTTGAGTCACTGCTCAAAGAAACAAAAAACTTGGCCTCTGACGAGCGATATTCCTTCCAGCAGTGGAAAAGGACGAGAAAGAAGAAAGTTCGCCGTCATTCCGTATATGCACGGCGTGGCCATAACCTCAAACGTACTGCAGGCAGATGTGATGTGAACGTATTGTTCATCGCTCCTGACAAGCTTTCAAGATTGTGTAAAGCCGTTCATCACTCTGATAGGGAGGCGAGGGCCTGCACTACGAAGCATCGCAATTGTTACGCTCACCTGCACCTGCACTTTATTTTTTGTACTTTTTGTTTTGTGTTTTTTAGGCTGATTTTCTTCCTTTCTTGTTCTCAACTGTGCGTGTAGATGTGTTCTTTTTATTGTTTTGCGGGTTCGCCGCCAGGGGGCAGAGATAGAGCGTGGTGCCTGACAAAGCCTCGGCCTCCTCAAGTTTAGCAGCTCAAAGTAGTTACATAATAAACAGACTTCAACAAACATTATACAGTTAAAATAAAACAAGAAAACAAGTCAAAGAAGCAAGGAGAAAGAGACACTACACTTATTTGCATAAAAGCACTATAAACGTCAATGAGCGTTGGTCGTGAAAAACCAAAAACAATAACAACAAACAGTAACAACAGACAAAAAAAACTAGTATGCAATATTATATACCAGCGACATATCAGCATCAGCAGAAAGTTCACATGAAGGAATACAATGAGAACATATATCTTTGAAATTAGCTATACCCAGTGATTATGTTCTTGGTAAAATGCACTATCCAAATGAAAATGCGATTTCACTGCCCAACAAGAAACGTCTACAATCACTTTTGAAACCAGGAAACGTGTTGTTAAAGGTAATGCTGAGGTCCGTTCTATTTAGAATTTTAGGTGTTTGAAAAATTAAGGTTTGTCGACCATAGTTGGTCCTTATGGCCGGCATTCTTCGCTTTGAATTTCTAATCGGATATGCACTTAGGCTGTTCGCTGGTGTATTGTAAAGAATATTTTTATGTATTCATAGTAAAAGTTTGAAATAATTTATTTGATCTGCCTTAAGTATATTATATTTGATGAAGAGTGGTTGTGTCCTTAAATTTCTGGTATCCCGTTTATAATTTTCACACATTCGTAAGACTTTTTTTTGCAAAAGGATAATTTTAATATGATTTGCCGCTGTCGTCGTTCGCCAGGCCAGAATATCAAAACTAATTTTGGAGTAGAATAAGGAATAATATAATGCGTGGTTTAACCAGGTCGGTATCAAATTTTGTATTCTATAAATGTATCCTGTTACCCGGAGTAAATCAGCCTTCAGTTTGTTTACATGACGACTCCATGATAGATCTTCAGCAAACCAGACGCCCAAAAATTTTTATTCTGCTACCTGCTCCAATGTTGTGCACTCGAATATTACGTTAATGAAAATGTAGTCTTGCTGATTTGCTGGTTTAAAATGATATACTTACTTTTATTGGCATTTAATTGTAGACAATTTATTTGCAACAATTTTGACGATTTCGAAAGATATTCATTAGCCAACTTCTCGACGCACTTTTTCGTCGTACCAGAAAAGAATATGTTAGTGTCGTCTGCATACATCATTAGTTCAGGGGACCCTGGTATTGCCGTAATGTCATTAATGTACACGAGGAATAATAGAGGGCCTAAAATGGAGCCTCAAGAAACACCATGTCGTATTTTCACTTTAATAGATGAATGGTCATTTATAGATACATATTAATAACGATCTGAAAAATACATTTTTATTACTCTTAGCGCAACTCCTCGTACACCGTATATTTCAAGATTTTTTTTTCAATAGAATATTGTGTTGCACAGTATCAAATGATTTTTGTAAGTCCTAATATACTCCAAGAGTGAATAATCTGTTTTCAATATTTTCAACAATTTTATCCTTTATATCGATTAGTGCTCGTTCCGCAGACCTATTCTTCTGAAAACCGTATTGGCCTGCGTTATTATTTGGTGCTTCTGAAAAAAACTCGTTAGCCTGTCATTGATAATGCGCTCAAAAATCTTTGAGAAAACTGAAAGAACCGAGATCGGCCTATAATTATTAATATTTGAACCTCATTTGACGCAGTTGGAATTAGGATGATAGACTGCAGCTGATTCATCGTGGATACACTGCTATCTGCGGTGACAGTTTTCCCCGTGTACGTGCCTACGTTAATAAAATGCCGATTCATTGTGTCTGCTAGCTCTTTTCCAGATACACTTATATTGTCTATTAAGATTTCCTTCAAGCTATATTGTGTTGATCTTCTATTGGTTAAATCATTTACGGTGTCTCGTACCTTTCTACTATCATTGTGATCATGCTGAATCTTATTTTGATAATAATCGCAGTTCGCGCTCTTCAGACCGGAGTTCCGTTTGTTTCTAAACCTTTTGAATTCAGTTAAAAGACAGGGATCCCGACTTATGATTAAAGCATTATACATGCGGTTTTTTAGGGGCAAAGCTCCTTAGGGTCTAGCCTTGTCCGTCCGTCTGTCCGAGTCCGGCGTCCGTGCTCACATCAAAAAAAAAAAAAAATGTTTGCGCAGTCGACAGGATTCGAACCTGTGCGGGGAGACCCCAATGAATTTCTAGTCCATCGCCTTAACCATTCGGCCACGACTGCGGGACGAGTAGGGTACTCTGACATGCGGTAGTAACTCAAGAGCTGGGGTTTCTGTCATGGATGAAACGCTGCATGTAGCCGCTCAACGTCCATAGACGAGAGGGCGCTGCGGTCAAATGCTCAAATCTGTATTTAACCACGTTCCATACCACACATTCTCTTTCTGACATGGACCGTTGACTTAAGCGGTAGAGATGCGTTCCCACGGCTTCTAGCGGATCCAAGCTGATCCGCTAAAAGAATCACTGGCTCTGCATTTCACCGACCATAAAGGAGTAATAATGAAGTCGAAACGCAACCCGGAACTCAGCACTACCTATGAGCAATCAAATCAGTATCATCAGCACCACCAGAGCTTCGCCCCAATCCACATCATTCACCACGTGGAGGTGTCGTGATTTTTTTTCTTTTATTCTTTTATACAGGTCGCCAGATACCAAGGTTTTCTTATTTTCTTCCTTCGTTGTATCTCTCTCAAGGGAAACGCACCATCATAATTCGGTCTAAATTTAGTCTCAAAGATTTTAAAGGCACGGCCCGTCTCACGTTTTTCGTAGACGTCATACCAACTTTCTTGTTCTATAATGCAGCCAAAAGTTTGTAGTGAGTCGTCATTTATTGGGCGGTGCAAAGACGTTTGTTTTTCGTTGTTATGTTCCCCAGTTAAATAGGACGCAAAGCAGAAAATGGGAAGATGGTCACTAAGGTCGTATAATATAGCGCCAGCGGTAATATGACCAGTATCTAGGTTTGTAATGCAGACGTCAAGAGATGTAGCAGTGTCTGTAGTCACCCTGGTTGGCAGTGCTATCACATTGTTACAGGGATACTGATGGACGGTGTCGCGTAATTCTCTCGCATGACGGTCGCCCGAAAGCGTGTCCATGTTCACATCTCTGAGAATAATGAATGAGACAGATAACGACCCGAGATTGCATAGTGCGTTTTCAAGAAACTGCATGAATTCAAACAGATTGCCAGAGTGCGGTCTGTACAAGGCAGCGACTACAGTATTAGATGCTCTAATGAATAAGCTTTCGACATTTTCAACTATTCTTGTTAGTTCATTCATAACTTGAGACTGCAGGTTATTCTTGAGATAAATGACAATACCGCCGCCCCTTTTCCCTTCTTTTCTCTGATGTTCGCATTTATAACCCTGCAGGTACGGTGCGTGTCTTCTTTAGATAACCAGGTTTTAGTAAGTACTATGGCTTCGAATTTCACACTCAATGCGTGTAAACATATTTCTAGGTCATCTACCTTATTTTTTATGCTACCTGTATTTAAATGTATAGATCTAAACTGTCTTTCACCTTTTCCATATTTTTTTTTATTAAATGCCTGACAATCGTAATAGTTGCAATCAGGCTGAGTGTCCTCCATCACATTGACATTGCGTGAATCGCGTGAGTGTAGTCATCTTATTTAGTTTATTTTTTTTTTTTTTAACGTCAGCCAGGTTAGCAATCCTTAGAACATTTGCTTGCTCATCCTTTCTCGCAAATATTTTCCCACCCGAGGACCACACAAACTTCCAGCCAACTGTTTTTAAAGCGGAGCTGTTAAGGGCTAGGTTCCCCAGGATCGTGTCCGCGTATGTCGACACAAACCTACCTGGACAGCTACCGCCATCTATAAGCGACGGCGGCAAGCACACAACCAGTGCGGTTTCCACCGTCGCTCGTAGATGGCGGCAACCTTTCCAGCTATAATAGAAGAATGGATAGTTGGGCACGTTGGTGGGAATTCATCGTAGGAAACAGCGCGAAAAACAGACGACGACGAAGAAGAAGCACACAGTGTATCGAGTACAACTCCGCTGGTCTTCCTTCTTCACGAGAGTGGAAAGGCTGGAAGATTTCTTCTTGGCTACAGCGGCACCCAAAAGATTTTTGTTTGAACTCGCCAGATGTTAGTTGACGTTAATAGGGCTACTGTTCCCACCATAGTCAAGATTTTCAGTTGTCATTCTCTGCTTTTTGGCTTTCCGAAGAATTTTATCACGTTTCGTGCGTTGCACGAAACAAACAATTATGTTCTTTTCAGAGGGCTTGAAGGTGGGGACGCGGTGACATACGGCTCGTTCAGCAGACTCCCAATTCCTTTAACAACGTCGCACGCGTCACCTTCCTCTGGCACTCCTTTTATTTCAAGGTTATTACATCTTTGATATTGCTCAAGTTGTTAAATTTCTTCGTTTAGCCTTTGGTTCTCGACGGTTAGTTCTTCGTTTTTTTGTGTGTTTTTTTTTTGTTAGTTTCTGAACCTCTTTTCGGAGTCCTTTTATCTATTTTTTTATTTCGTTCACTCCGTCACGAGTGTCGTTACAAAACTTCACACTGTCTTTTAGAGTTCTGCGTTCAGCCCTCACTTCCTCATTATAGGTCAGGAATTAATGAAGCAGCACCTGACAACACGGAACCTCGTCACTCTCACAAAGACAGTTTCAATATACTAAGAGTTGTTGCTGTGTTCGGCAGCAGGGTTGGGCAGAAATACTCAAAAAAGTATTTGAAAATACAAATACTGGAATACATTAAAATAGTAGCTAAAATACTGATACTAAAATACATCTGTAAAAATGTATCGCGATACGTATCGGAAATACATTTTAAATAGAGGCAAAAAGTATTTGGAAATACAGATACAGGAATACATTCCAGGGAGGGCAAAAATACAAATACAGAAATACTGATACTGCAATATATTTTCAAATTTGTTTGAGACGAAAACTGAGATGAAGTTTGAAGTGGAAGTTTTTGATCCCGAAATACTTTCCCGTGGTTTGCCTTGAAAATAGTTGTTTCGGACGACGAGAAGTCTTCAATGGACTCAAGAAAACGTTTCATCAAGGACTGACCGCGGTCCCTTCCTGAACATCTTGTCTTTCTACGAGGGATTCGAAAATACTTCGACCTCTAAATAAATTACTCACGTCACCCCTAATCCCATGAATACGTCACCACGCCCCTGTTCAATAAGGACGCCCTTGTCAACATTGATCACATGCGGTCACGGTGGAATGAAACTGGTATTTTTCATCTGTAGTTGTGGCCTTGAACATTAAAATTTACCACGCTGCTGTATGAAAGGACAATACATACTTTCGTTGTGAGTTACCTGGTTGAAGATCGTGCAGGCAGTGTCATTTGGAATTTTTGAGAATAGTGGACCACCTGAAGCATCCTGGAACACATGTCTTATCTTCTATTACGGTTGAAAAAAACGATATGGTGGCATCTCTGCTGTGAAGGTTCCTCCTGCCGACCCTCCGCCACCGGCGCATGGATTGCGGTCCTCAAGTTTCGCATCATCCAAACAGAGACCTCGTGAATTGCGACCTGATATTGCCGGCACAAGTGCGAGCTCTCCGAGAAACAGCGAGTTCGAGACGAGTCGCAGGTGTGCGAAGTCTGAGTCGGCACAGCGAGGCCACGTCTGACCTCCTTCCTGGGTGTCGGATCACCAGAGCAGCGGGTCATGTTTACGTCGGCTGATGACGTACCCTTAAGCCGTGCAGTATTACGGGCGCAGCCACTGACGCATTCGAATAAGTGTTGAACTTCACAGCGTGAGTCATCCTACTATTTTAAGTCAACCACCGCCAGGTTCGTGCTGCAACGGACTGTTACTCAGCTTTGCCGGCTGTGTCCGCTAAGGCAAGATAGACGATTAGCAGCGGGCATTGGATGCCAGCAAACAATGACTCAAGAAATCCCTGCCTAAGGACCTGCGGCAGAAGATGCTCTGACTCCACTCCTGGCACGCCACCTGATTCGAGTTCCCGACTACGCAACACTTCTCAAAAGAGAGAAGAGGACGCATAGAAAAATATTTTGAAGAATCGGAAGGAAATTTGGTGAGCATAGTAACAATGCCCCAGCATCTCCTTAACCCTAGTGCCGTCAAAAGTTTTAAAACAAAATGCGTTCGGAATTTTTTTTTTTTTTCGGGGGCGGGGGGGGGGGGGGGGGGGGGGGGGAGTATTTCTCGAAAATGTAACGAAATACATTTCATCCTGATTGTATCGCGATACAAAGAAACGTTCAAAATGTATTTCGATACAGGAATACAGATACTGGTGAAAAAAATGTATCGCGATACAGAAATACAGATACAAAATGTATTTCTGAAATACTATCGCGATACATTTGTATCGCGATACTGCCCAACCCTGTTCGGCAGCAGTGTACAGACGCTTTACTGAGTGTATACAAGGAATGCATGGTTCTCACCTGCAGAAATACAGATGATTAGATGTTGCTTCGGTGCGCACTGCTGCCGAACTGAGGTCTGGGATGTTGGGCAGGCTTCCGTTGTAGAACTCAGCCGTCAGTGGCGCGCTGGTCTTGTCCCGACCAGACACGTGGCGTTGTCGACGTTGAACGATGACGGGCGATGTTTGGCGAAATCAATCCTCGCGTGCCAAGGGCACTGCAGAAATACAGATGATTAGATGTTGCTTCGGTGCGCACTGCTGCCAAACTCCGTTCCACCGTTGCGTCCAATACAATTAGTTGCGAGTCAGCGCTCTGTCTGTGTCCACCCCTCATCCAGTCCGTCGCTTTTTTGCGGTGTTTTAATCTTTTAAGTATGTCGTACCAACTCGCCCAAGCTTCAACTTTAGCAACATTTTGTTACATACGTATACATATGTTTATTGCACAATAAACGAGCACCTAAATTACTCCGGACCGCAAACGGACGTGTCAACTTGTGGACGGCGATGATTATCACAGTCCCACGCCTATGTTGCTAATTCGTATAGAACATTTTAAGCACGGAAATACCTGAAATTTGGTTATTTCTGCCATAGCTTTAATCCAAATGTTTTTTGTTTTGTTTTTTTACATTCATGGTTGCAGAGATTTTGGTCTTAAACTCTGCTCGTATTTCACAGACTCTCCAGCAAAAACGACAAACTGTCAAGCAATTGGTTCTGTGCTCCTGGTTTGAGTGCTCGTATTTAATATGTGAGCTGGTTTGGATGACGAGCTTAAAAGTCGACAGAGAAGAAAACTTCTGTGAAAAAGGGACTAAAAGCAGTAGGGCTTTCTTATTTTCGCTCCTGTAATTTGAAAATCATTTTTCTTTCCTCTCCCACGCTAGTTTTTTTTTTTTTTTTCTCGAACGAGTATGCAGTTGATAAAATTCAGATTTACGACCGTAAAAAATTATATTATTGTATATTTAACGGCAACGACCAGCACCGTTGACTAACGCTCGCAAAACAGCAACGGCGACCGTGAATTCAAATGAAGATCACGTGTAGGCCATCGTTGCGGTGTGTTCATCAACTCAGGCTGCCTTTGTCAAGCAGTCACACGCGGCTGATGAAGGCGAACAATGTGGTTAATTGATCTGTACTAGTTTTCAACTAAAAAAGGCAAGTTCGGCGCATAATTCATACATCGCGCGAAGTCGTTCTTACAAGATTTGGTTGTCGGGGGAAGAAGCGATGTTTTTGGCATTTGAAACGTTCACCTCATGATAGGATAACATATATCTAATCTAAAATGCACCTACGTATGTCCTAATTATCCATATAAAGGGTGCAATTCGTAAGGCTCCGAGCGCAGCGGGCGGGGTGTCGCAGGTTGACATTCCGCTTTACATTAAAAAGTTTAATACCACTTGAGGGATTAGGTGCAATCGATCGACGTGCGGAGTGCGGATAGTCATGTTGGAACGCTGGTCTGAACAGTAAGCTCCTATCGTACAGTGGTCAATGTGACTGTCGGTTGTCTCGTCCCCGAGAGCGATTGCGCTCTGGGGAAAGGACTGAACAGTACGAAATCGTGACGGAAAGTACGTATATTTACAGTGTGGAATTTTAGCATTAAAAAGAATAGGTAAAATCGAAAAAAAAAGCTACCCTTTATTTTTCTGTTTAAATATACTACGGTTCCTGGAGAAACTGCCCTCCAAGTGGCGCGGTGGGATGAGCGCTAGAAGTTTTCGAGCTAGCCACGGCGCACGGCGTAGCTCCGTACACTTAACACCTGCCGCAAGTCGCGGCTTTGACTGCATTCAAGTTGATCGAAAAGCGATTTCTCAGCCCGTGAAGCAACACTTCCAGCTGAGTGAATATCCGCTCTACAAAGATTAATTCAAGACGGCAATTGCAGCCTTGCGCGCACAGCACAAATACAAAAACAAACACTACAATAGAAATACAGGCTACGACATGCCGTGCGGGGAAACAAACTCATGGCTGCGAAACGCATTGGAGCGGCTTGATTTATTGGCTTTCAAATAATTACGGCATGATCGAGCGTTTGCTTTTTAATAAGAGATTCATCCCCTGAGCCATTCAAGATACTCTCAGAGGTATAACATTGCTGGAAAAAAAGCAACATGTTGGGAATATTTTTTATTGCTTATTCAGTCACCGAGAAATTCCGTACGTTAAAAACGACCACTATAAAAGACGGAAACGCAGAGGTCAAGTGTAATGTTCGGGTTAGCGTGCCGTTGTATTGATGTTTGCATGTGCCATGTATGTCTATGTGCTCAATGTATGATCACCTGATGCTTGTACTATGCGTAATGTGTATAGTAGAGGTTCCCGAAGATCCCGAAGCGCAATAGTGGCCTGAGGAAATAAAAATAACTTTTGTAAGAACATGAATTGGGCATTACCTAGTGCCACGCAGTCTAGCTACTTGCCATTACTCTGCTTGACCCTGCCATCTGGTGGCAAGCGATTTAACCTTCTTTCACGCTACGCGATAAACAGCGGCTTCGAGTTTGTTCTTTTGAGAGCGGCTTTTGGTTTCGCGGATTGAGTTTGCCATTCCTCCGTGATGTGCGGTTGACGAAGGAATTGTGACTTGAGGAACACCAAAGGTAAGACGTAAAGTGCGTGAAGTAACAGGGTATCGGTTGTCTCCGTTTAACATCGCAGTGCTGTCGACGAGAAGACTGAGTAACTGCTTTCGAAACGCAAGTTTCTGTACCTGTGGGGGAATCTGGCTTCGGAAATAAACACAGTTCGCGGAAAGCTCGTGTTACGCTTTTATTTGCTGCTCCTCTCGTCCCGTACAAGAGACGTAGCGTCCTCGTTAAGCCTTATTGAGCTCGATTTGCTCGATTCAGGGCCGCCATAATGAGATGCAGGCGACGGAGGAACTTTGCTCCCCTGCTTCAGGGACGAAAGTTTCTCTCTTTCTAAAGGAACATAGGTTACAAGACCGTTCCTCCCCTAAGGGAGGACTATCGATACCCTTTTCCTCTAAGAGTGAGGCGCCTGGGGCCTCCATATGGAGGTCCCTTCGGTTCGAGTTGCAAACCTCACGTGAGCCGAACATAAAACCCGACATTTCCCCCCCGCCCCCTCGCCTCCAAACCAATTTGGCGATTGGTTCAAACGATAGACGCGCTCTTGGTTTCGATTTCGGTGGTGAGATGTGATGAAAAAAGTTCATTTGAACGTTGGATAATCTTTTAAAGTTGTAGTTGGGAATTAATAGGTTTCATACCGTGTATAAAAGCATAATCTGAAGCGATCCCTCCGTTTGTCACTGGTTAAACGCATCCCGCACTGCTACCTCGGGCGCGTAACAAGCATCGAGCAACCATGAAAAAAAAAGAAAAAGGTACGAGCGCCGGGGGCGGCGGACTTTTGGTTCTGGTTTCGTGTGTCGTCTCGTGTTCGCTTTGCGAGCTGGTGTCTCACCAATCATGCCGCGTTTATGTGCAGTAGTAGGT
The DNA here is from genome assembly GCA_013358835.2 of Ixodes persulcatus. NCBI lineage: Eukaryota > Metazoa > Arthropoda > Arachnida > Ixodida > Ixodidae > Ixodes > Ixodes persulcatus. Next base: position 150,441 of record JABSTQ010010541.1, read on the forward strand.
TGCGCGAAAGGTCGGCTAAAGACGTGTGGTCGATCGGGCGAAGTTAGTTTGCATAAACTGCCGACCGATGCAGCAATGCGCAGCATTTGGTCGCGCGCCGTCGTCTTGCGTAGAGCTGTGGACAGCGGTGTCAGGATTTGTTCGCATAATGAGATGCTAGGCGACGGAGGACTTGCTCCCCTGCTTCAGGGACGAAAGTTTCTCTCTTTCTAAAGGGAACATAGGTTACAAGACGTTCATCCCCTAAGGTAGGACTATCGATACCCTTTTATCTAGAGTGAGCGAATGGGGCATCAATATGGAGGTCCCTTCGGGTTCGAGTGCAAAACCTCACGTTGAGACGAACATAAACCGACATTTCCCCCCACCCCCTCGCCTCCAAACCAATTTTGCGCTTTTTAAAGGCCCGTTCACACACCTGCGTTCGGAGCCACCACTATGCTTACGAACGAATGGAACCGCTGCGACTTCCCCGACAACTGTGCGCGACGTGTACACACATATGCAACCGCATGCAACCACACGAATTAACAGCCAATGAGAAACGAGCTTCAGCTCTTGCTACTAGCCAATAGTAAGCAACCCAGCTACGCTTACAAACATGGCGGACGGTTTCCGGCCCGACGCGAGGTCCTCACCGGAGCAGCCGGAGGTTTCGGCTACGGCGTACAGTCACGAAGATCTACTGTGCGCCTACAATAGCTCTGTAAAGGCTGGTTCAGACATCTGAAACGAACCAGTTATCCACGACTGCGTCCGTTGTGACCGAAACGACCGGAACGACCGCTCTGCGCCGCGCGCACACTCCTGCAACCACTGCAACAAGCGCAGCGGGTCGGCAGCACGGCGACCGCCTCTCCGCCGCCGTCAGCTGCTTCAACGGTGTCTCTAGAAAGAAGGGGACGAGCTGCCACTCACTTGCGTAACAGAAATAGACAGACCGTCTCCTATGACCTCAAGCTTTATTTACTTTTTTTCAAGATACGCTTGCAGGGTAGTGCACTAAAAAAAGAAAAAAAGATGCAGTACGCCGTCTTCCACGATCACGACTTTAATACACAACTTTGCCAACATCTACAAATCTCGCCACACGCCTTTTCTACGGTTATAAAAGACGATGTAATCTTAGCAGCGATATAGCAAAGTAGAAATATAATTTCTTGATCAGATAGACGTTGCGAGCGTTCAGGATTGCTAACACTAATGACCTTTCTCGGGTGATAAAACGCGTGAAAATGCACATCCTTTATACGGTACGCATTAGTAATACATTGAACTTGAGCACACGCATGGAATGCGCCAAAAAAGAAATCTGGGCGATGTTCGAGGACACAAATGCTAAGAAAGCACCACTGTAGTCGAAGTAAACAAACACGACGGCACGGGCGTTTCTGTTGTCTTGAGAGTGCCGCCACGAGATCGCCGCACGAGTAGGTGGATCTTTCCTTCTAGTACGTGCTGGGTTATCATAACGATACACGACGAAACTTCACAGTCAAGGATAGCGCTTTTAGGGGAGCGATGAGCTTCCACCACGCCTTTCACGTCGACGATCACCACCGACGCCATATTTGCAGATAGAAGGAGCCCGGCAGGACCGGCGTGCAACGCTCGCGACCGAGCTCTCCTCGACCTGTGATTGGTCTGTCGTTGCGGTCGTTCCCGAACGTAACGAAAAAGTTCAGCCCGGCTCAACTCCTTGCGTTGCGAACGAACACGAACGAAACGACCATTTGGCGCTTCGTTGCTATGGTAACTCGTCGTTCCAACCGGTTGCATTCGTTCGTAAGCGTAGTGGTCGCTCCGAACGCAACTGTGTGAACGGCCCGCTTCAACCAGACAGGACTATGGGCCATTGGCGCGCCGACACTGTCACCGACCACTCGTCGCCGGTCACTCGTAGGTGCCCGTGCTGCTGGTGGCCTGCCTGGAACTGCTCGCCTTCGTCTGGGGCTACGGGACGGACCGCCTGGTCTTCGATGTGGCCTTCATGCAGCAGGTGGCGCTGGCGCGGTCCTTGGTACGCCGCTGGCGTCGAGTGTCTCCGCTGGCGTCCCTGGTTGCTGCCGCCGTCTCCCTGACCGCCGTACAAGTCTACGTGGACGAGGTGCAGGCCATGGGAAGGCCCGTGCGGTTCGCAGCCATCGCCATGGTCGTGCTGGCCGTGGCCGCCGTGCCCCCGCTCGTCGTCACCTGGCTCTTCGAAAATAATTGGGTGCGACTCGTACGCGCATGCGCGCTCTCCCAACACCTCGATAATATGACGGCAGTGTTGGCGTTTTCAAGCGTATGCAAATCCTCTAATTACTTTTCTTGCTCGTGTTGCTGCGACCGCATCACGTCACAATATCACGTGACCGTCTCGGTGTCACGTGGAGTCCTGAAACATAACGTCACGATCGCACAGTAACGCGATCGTTGACATCACGGTATCATGTCATTCTTCACGTGACGGCATGGTGTGACGACGTCACGTGAAGGATGAGACGCTAAATTTGTATTGCTGAATACCGTGACGTCATGGTGTCATGAGGTCACAGGATTCACGAATCACGGGACTCATTGTCGCGTGACGTCATGGCGTTACGTGATGTCAGTCAGATGACGTCAGGATAGGACGCCACAGTGTCACGCGACGTGACGTCATAATTTCCCCGCTAAATTGAACCGGGACATATCACCCCTAAATTCCGATAAAAGGTGCTGCTCAATAAACATCTCATCAAGTGCTATTGCACCTTCATTGCATTTGACGGAATGTATAAGCAACACAATTTTTCACGTCTCCTACTGGAAGACAGACCGGGGCAAAACTTGAACAAGAGCACCGCGTCAGCGTTCGGCTCGGGCTCTTGTGCAATCTCTGCCCGCGCTAGCCTCCGGGAGATGACGTCGTTGATCCAGCACTACCCGGCCTCCTTATTTAGGAGGTCTTGACCGTAGAATTAACACAATAATCGAGAGGGAAAGGGCCTGCGAATTTGGGCCACTTGGAAACGGCGGTGCTTTGGCGCGGACATCGACGGACCCAGCTGGCTGTCCCGACGGGCCCATATCGCTGGCAAACCTTTAAGGGGCCCTGCAATCATATTTAAGTCTCTTTTTTGTGGTTTCCACGTCTCTTAGGGTAGGGCAAGCCAGCGGGCACGGAGAGAGTAACTAAATATCTGTGCGTTATATTTTAACCGGACGACGCGGAAACCTCTTCCACCTATGGGGGCTACCCGCGGTGCCGAAAGCGCGCGATATGTGAAGCTTTCGGTCCTGGCAGGGAAAGAGTAACTAAATATCAGTGTGCTAAAAGCTTCTTTTTAGTCGAAATACAAAATATAAGAGGCGCGAACCGTTTCAATTATTTATGAAGGTAGTTTTTCTTCAGTATTTTAGATCAGAAAAGAAACGAATGCAGTTTATAAAGTACGGAAACAAGAAATGACCCGTCGACATACCCGCCACCAAGCGATGGAAAAGGCGGCTCATACTAGAAAGGGGTAGTGGGATCAGGCACCGACGAGTGCCGAGCATAGAAAGGTCCCGGACCGGTTCCGAGCGTTCCGAAGGCCTTCGGAGCAGGTTTGACTTGCGATTTGGCCCTTTGGCGGAATGGCAGCGCGAAGTAGGCTCCCGTTCTGAACTGATCGTTACCCCAGTGTTTGCTGTCGTTTGTGGCCAATGAAGTGTCATGCCGAATTAGTCTTTAATCGCGCAGCAAATGCAATGTGAGCCGCCCTGGCCGCCCGGTTCATACAGCCTATCCAGAACATACTCTAGTGGCGCCCTCTCGAGCCGCCGACACGGAGTGCGGCAGCCGTGAGCGCTCGCTGAGCTCACTAACCCTCCTCTAAGGCCACTCAAGCGACCAAGGGCGTCACAAAGGAGGTTATTTGTTGCTTGTTTTTATAACTTTAATTTGCCTATAACCTTTAAAATGAAGCGAAATTCGAGAAAAGAAAAGTTACATTAAGTTATAGGGACAGAACGAGCGGGTTGGTAAGGATAATTAAACTTGATGAAGAAACGAGAAGGGTTTGTTTTGTCCTGTCCCTTCTCGGTTCTTCCTCATCCCGCCTCTTTCCACTATAGCAGAGAGAATGCAAGAGAGGAGGCGACCTCCTTTCCACCGTTCGCTCTCCTAAAGTGGGAACAGGTAGGAGGAGCTTCCACTTTACGCATAACCTCTAACAGACTTTAGCTACACTTGAACTTGCTCGCTTGCCGCGTTTTTTTACCCGCCTTCTTATATCGAGGTTCTAGTGTATTGGAAATAATATGCGATCATCGTAATTTATTAGAATGTGAAAACTTCGGTCCGTTCGATCAGTGGATGACTACTTGAAGTTGACACTGAAAATAGTAAAGCTCGGAAACGAACGAAAGCGAAGAGTAGGAAATTTGAGACGTATGTCCCTGTTTTGTTTAGAGAAATAATATTCACTCTTTGGGACTTTTCATGACAAGGAAACTTGCCAAAAAATAAAAATCATTACCAAACGGTCGATCAAATAACTATCCACACGTTTTCTCAGTGAATTATGAATATATAACTTGGTGTCGATTTATCATTATATTTCGACAATCCCCCCTTCCCCCGCCACAAAAAAAGAAATAAATAACGTATTTACTCGCAGAATGAACCCACTTTTTTTTCTCCAAAAAATCGATGCAATGTTGGGAGGGGGGGGGGGCGTTCATTACGCGAAGTAAAATTTTTGCGTCCGTATTTACTCGCATAATGAACGGACCTTTTATCCCGAAAAATCGACGTAACTTCTTATCTCTTTGCGCGCCGCGCGCGACTCAAAAACCAAACTGCGATGCGCAAAAAAAAAGCTCCTCTCCATGTTTTTTTTTCTTGCTTCCGTGTTTTTGTTTGTTTTTTTTGTTTTTTTGTTCCCAGCCTTTCGCAAGTTGTTTGTTTACCCAGGCTTATCCGCTTTTCTTTCTTATCTCTTTGCGCGCGGCGCGCGAACCCGGGACCAAACTGCGCTGTGGCAAAAAAAAAAAAAAGAAAAAAAAAAGGTCCCTTTTATGATTTTTCTTTTCTCTTAATTCCGTGGATTTTTTTTTTTTTTTTGTCGCTTTTCGCAACTTCTTTCGTTTGCACACGCCGATGCATTTGCGACCTCGCTCACCAGAATAAGAAAGTGCATTAATTTCTAGGGCTCCTCGCTTCTCTTTCCAAAGTGCGACGAGGAGGCGAGGGCAGGATGCCTTCATTATGCACGCTTTTACTTAGGCGAGGGCTTCTTCGCTTCTCTTTCTTATCTCCTTGCACGCGGTGCCCGCCCGACCCAAAGTCCAGACTGCGCTGTGCCAAAAAAAAAAAAAGCTCCTCTCCATGTTTTTCCTTTTGCTTCCGTTGGATCTTTTTTTTTTTTTTAACGCCTTTCGCAAGGCGTTTTGTTCGCCCACGCTGCCCATGCATTCGCGACCCTCGCTGCACCAGGAAAGAAAAGTGCGTTCATTTCGAGCCCGTGGGGGGAGGGAGTCAAAATTTTGATGTCCGAGTTGGGGGTGCGTTTAATACGCGAGTGAAAAAAAGTCGAAATTTTGAGAGCAGACTTGGGGGTGCGTTTATTACGCGAGTGCGTTCATTGTGCGAGTAAATACGGTAAACCTGGTTGAGATCAATTTATTTGCGATAATTAGACATTTGTAAAAGTTGTACGCGGCTGTCCTGCCTATAGCTGGCTATATAATAATTTGAATACTTCAATAAAATCGGAACCATCCCATTCTAAGTCGGTTCACTTCAGTTAAATCTTCCGTGTTTTCAGGGATGCCTTCGAGCTTGTTTACTGGTGTCTAATATTACTCACAGATTCGAGTTTCAACTTTTTTGTTTACTAGAGAACCGCTTTCTAACAGAGCCTACCTCGCATTTCCGGTGCACGCGTGTTGTGGCGCGACAGAGTGGTTCGAAGAAGGTAGCAGAACAGGAGAGGGCAGAGCTACTTTTTTCACATTTCCCCCTGTCGCTCTCTGCGGGCTCCATTCGCTACCTGCCAACCACTCGAGTGGAAAACCCCCGGCGCGTGCAGAGACCACTCATGTGAATGTCCACACGCTCCATAAATATGCAATGCCACCTAGAAGACCCAGGCCCGCGCAATATGTCATCGTCAGTATCCGTCCCAAGCGGCAAACATGCCGAAGCTCGGCGAGAGTTGACGCCATGCGGCAGACGCGTCCGGTGAGGCGTCGCCCCGCGCTAATGTCGCGCTCATTGTGTGACGGTGGAAGACGCGCCGTCGACGACGCTGACGCCATGGTAAACGCGCCGCTGCACGGATACAGTAGTGATGACATTTGTGGGGAAAGCCACCGGTAATTGGGCAATCGGGCACCCTATTGATTGAGGACCGGTGGCTTTGCTGGGCTTCCATAGGAGGTAAGCCTTTTTCTTTCTCTACCTTCCCTCAGGTAAGTTCGCTCTCTGCAAATTTTATACAAAAGATGCACCACCTGTGGGCAACGGTGCACAAATTCGTAGCGCGATTGGTTAAGAAACCGAATTTCGCGGTCGATTTAAGGAACCTGGCCGCTACTGGAGACAACCGGTAGAATAATCTAGTAGGCACGGAGGTATTTCACTGTCAGGCTTTATGCGGGGCGGCATTTCAGAAAAAACCAAGCCTTGACCCTAAAGAAGAAATCGTTGACGAGCCTTTTTTATACATTCCCAATTCCCTCACCGCGCGCCACGTTGCATATTATTATAATAGCAAGTGCTGCTAGTTAAAAACCCCATCAAGTGCTATCGGGCATTCGTTCCATTTACCCAAATGCTAACGCCAGGCTTCCTCTTCACTGTGCAGGACGTGGAGCTCTCCCTGCTTCCTTGCGCCCACTGGGGTCCCAGGGAGCCGCAGCAGTTCCGGGCGTACCACGAGGCCATGAAGACGTCAAGCCTGCCGGCGCAGAAGAAGGTGCATCGCACCGACCGCAAGGAGACCGTGGCAGAGCGCTTCACCCTCTACCTCGTCCGGCACAGCCCTAAGTACATGGGCAGGTTCATCCGCCCAGCCGCCACAGACACAAGATGGCGGAGACCGCCGCCGCCAAGACCTTACCCATCCACGAGGAGCCCGTTCCCCGTGCGAATAGAACGATCATACGCTCTAAAATCAGGTCTGTAAGTAGACAGTTCTTCTCAGAACACAAGTGAGCCAATCACGACGCACAATGAAAAGATCTAGCCAATTGTGGGTACCCCCTCGTTAAAAAAGCTCAGAATTTGAATGAAAACCAATCAAATCCGATGTGCGCAGGGCCACGGGCGTACCTTCTACTTGCTCTTTGATACGTGCCAACATGGTTTCACAGATCTAATCGCATTCTGAACTTCGTTATTCGCAGGGCCGTTCTAATCTGGTCGTGATAGATTTCTCGTGTTCTGCAGGAACATGTCACTCACAGACTCGTTTTACGAGTTGTGCAATGTCGCAACGACGCCTCCTAGTGCCGAATTTTCTACCACGCCCCTCCCCGGTCGGAGAACAGCACGGGCCTCTGATTGCGTGCGACTGCAGCGAGCAGCTGGGTCTTCGACCATTCGAAGACACGCCGCGGAGGACGGCTGCCGACAACAACGACGGCGCACCGCCCGAACCTCCGGAGCCTTCGGTGCGCTTGGACGACACCCGCTGGTAATTTTCTTCGTTAGGCGTTATGCATGTCCGCGTTCTGTTATGCTCCTTTGTATTGCTTAAATGTATCACATTGATGTACAATTTTCCCCCACTGTAATGCCACCCTGGCGCTGTGGGAAAGTGAATAAATAAATAAATGAAATGAAAAGGACTGCGTCGCTGCTACATTCTCGCGCGAGACGTCGCATGCTTTGACGAATTGGCCACTGAATGGCTCGGGTGGTATCCAAATTCCTCGATTTGTCAAGACTGAAAGAAAAAAAGTTAGTCTACTGCTGCTATTGACTCTTGCGATATTACGTGCAACCAGGTGCCGCTGCGGCCGCTGCCAGCTAATCCCGACGGCCCGCGAGTGCGTCTGCTGCCTGGAGGTTCCGAAGGTCGCCTCCAAGGCTGGTAACCGCTGCATCACCCATCACTCCGACTTTTTCAATGGCATCCTGAATCCAGTCGTGCTCCAGATCGCCTACCGGATGAGGGCGATTGAGTTAAATGACATGGAGCATATCGGACAGAGGAGCACCCATAAGTAAGGCTAACACCACGTCGTGTTGCATGCTGTAGACCAGAAAAGAAGTTGATGTATTTTTACTACATTATTTGGCCTGACTTAGTAAGCAGATGCTAGGGCATGACTGACTTTTGCTGTGATTGTAATTATGACCTTGCTGTCGATGGGGGCCTAGTTGTGTGGTGCATAGACAATCGGCAAGAGGAGCGATACTTGTTCACATTATGTGCATCTTGTTACTATCTGAGGTGATAAGTTAATTTTACTGTGGGTTGATTTGATCGCCTATAGTCCCTTGATGCTTTTGTTCTAGATTCACAACATTTCTGCTCTTCAGAGCAGTCTCTTCTTTGTGTTTTTCTTGTATTCTCATGTGTCACCTAAGTCATCCTTCTGGTCTTTCAACAGGAAGTACCGGTATGTGGCGTACCGGCAGTTTGTCTGGTGGATCTGGCGCCGTCTTGGCAGAGGGAACCGGACGATCTTGCCAGCTTGTGTTGTACAGGCTATTCGAAACATGTATCCATTTGATGAATACCGGGGCTTTGAAGCTCTGTGAGCCGCGGGATTTATGAGCACACAACTTCATCCCCAAAGTTACAAGCACAGTTGATGAGTGCTCCTCTGTCCCATGAGCCCCATGTCGTTTAGCTCCATCGCCCTCATTCGGTAGGCGATCAGGAGCACGACTGGTTTTAGGATGCCACCAAAACAGTCGGCGTGATCTGTGATACAGCAGCTACCAGCATTCGAGGCGACCTCCTGAGCGCGGGCCGTCAAACGAACTTCACCTCTTTTTTCTTTCAATGAAACCAGAGCTAGGAACTGCGTTTGACGATCTCAGTTATCTCTTTACATTTTTTTCACCCAATTCCAACGGCCGCTGCTCGGCAGTAGAAAGGATCGCATATAATTGTAAGAGACCGCCGAGGCGCTCAGAATGTGTGAGGTAATGCCGAGGTGGAAGAAGTGTACGAACGACAGTTCTGGTCCTGAAATTATTTTTGTTAAAAAAGTAGTTCCCAAGCTTTAGATTTTAAGGGTGATCACTACACAGCTAGTGTCTTGATGCTATTTGTTAACTTTTGAGTTTCGTACTCATTTATGTTATGCTGTAGGTTTTTTCTGTGTTTCCCAGTAACATGAAACGTCTTGCATTGCACTGCATGTCGTGTTTGCGAATTGTGGTATTCGGTTTTTTCCTTATTTCCCAGTAACATGACACATCTCTTATTGTATTCAAGAGGTTGAATTGGTGTGCAGTGTTGTGTGCAAATAAAGAAGTTCTGGGAAAAAAAGTCAGTGGAGTAAACTTTTATTGATATTTACACATGCAGTGAGGGAGGAGGGATGTACGTTATAGAAAGCCTCAGAATATGGTGGCATGTGGTTTGTATTACACTTGCCATTCATCAACGGCACACCAGTTCATGGTGTGGGGGGGGGGGGGGGGGGAGGGAAGGGAAGGGAAGGGAAGAAATGAAGGAAATTGGCGCTTGAAGCATTCTGAAAAAAGAACAAACCAGACGGGAAGTTACACACACTGCAAAAGTAACAATAAGATAGAACTGTTAAATGCAATATATTTCGACAAATCGCAAGAAAAAATTAAAATTGAGCCCGCACAGGACACATTTCCTTTATGCCTCGGGGTAATGTTTCGGCACGGAGGGTACACCTGGAACTTTCAGGAAAGAAAAGATCATTTCCCTACATGTTGCCTACCTCATGCCCGAGCAGAGACTCGGTCACGTGGAGAAGAGTGACTAGAGCACCTACGTGTGCCTCTGAAATACAAAAACACCACACAGACAAGCAGCACAAAGGCACTTACCTGCACTGCAAAGGAAGCAACAATGAAACAGCAATACAGTTTAGTTAAATAAATCGCAGCAAAAAATTGTGCCCGCAGAGGACACATTTCTCTATGCCTCAGGGTAATGTTGCGGCACAGAGGGCACACCTGAAACTTGCAGAAGGAAAATGATCGGTTCACTACGGGTTACCTGCCTCATGCCTGAGGCGCAGAAGAGAGCGACGTGAGCACCCATCGCTGCTTCTGAAATATAAAAACGCCACGCACAAAAGCAGCAGACAAGCACTTACCTACACTGCTAAGAAAGCAACACAGTATAGTTAGACAAACCAGCAAAAAATTGAGGGACGCACAAGACACATTTCCTTTATGCCTCGGGGTAATGTTTCGGCACAGAGGGTACACCTGGAACTTTCAGGAAAGAAAAGATTATTTCCCTACATGTTGCCTACCTCATGCCCGAGCAGAGACTCGGTCACGTGGAGAAGAGTGACTAGAGCACCTACGTGTGCCTCTGAAATACAAAAACACCACACAGACAAGCAGCACAAAGGCACTTACCTGCACTGCAAAGAAAGCAACAATGAAACAGCAATGCAGTTTAGTTAAATAAATCGCAGCAAAAATTGTGCCCGCAGAGGACACATTTCTCTATGCCTCAGGGTAATGTTGCGGCACGGAGGGCACACCTGAAACTTGCAGGAGGAAAATGATCGCTTCACTACGCGTTACCTACCTCACGCCTGAGGCGCAGACTTGGCTGCGTGGAAATGAGCGGCGTAAGCACCTACCCTTGCTTCTGAAATATAAAAACGCCACATAAATGCAGCAGACAGGGACACTTACTTGTGCTGCAAAGAAAGCAAGTCTAAAAGAAATGGTGAGCAAGGGCACTTCGGTTTGCTGCAACAAACGCAACTAACAAGTGTGCTGACATCAATTAAGAAAAAGGCAAGGCATGGCATGGTACAGGCACGGTATGCCACGGTACAAACTTTGCCCCTCAAAAGCGGGTGCTTAGCCTCTAGCTTCAAAGAAACATGTAATGTGGAAAGACATTCTGCTATACATCCCGTACCTCAGGCCATAAAGAAGGGACTAGCAGGGAGAAAGAGATCGAGGAACCAAAGGTGCTTCAGGACTGGTCCTGAGACGATCTGCAGAGAAAATTTAAATATTAGCAACAGCTAAAAATGCTTGTATTGCCAATTATCAACAAAAACAGATAAAAAAATGCAGCTGAAGGCTATTGTAAAAGGTAAACATAAAAGAAACATCTATCATCCCTTGGATCAAGAGGGAGCTAGGCTATTGACATATTTATTACTGACAAGGCTGTCTTGTTATCAGGAACATTCGGTTCTTGTTATCAGGAACATTCGGTACTTGTGTTAACGTACCCGGCATGAGAGCTGAAGCGGGATCGTCTGGCCGCAATCAGGTCACTCTTGGGGGGCCTCGGGTACCTGGCACACATCGGTGGCAGATGCTGCGACGCATTCGCCTCGAGGGCTTCCCTCAGGGTCGGCCACTTTTCCAGGCAGGTCATGACCTCATCCATGAGCTCATCACGGTACTCTGAAAGGCAGAATCTTGTGTCACTGTTTTGTCCCCAACCAACAGAGCAATAACATACCAAACGTTGCGTCGCTTGGGATTGGCCGTGCTGTGGAATGGCCCTTCCGTGCTCTGAACGTGACGACCATGAAGCGCCGTACTCCTTCCCGGGTTGTGGCCTGCTCCCGCCCAACGTTTTCATTGTAGTGCAGTGCAGCAACCAGGGTCCTGCAGTGAAAACAGACAAGATATGGGCTGGTGCTTATACAAAAGAACTTGGTTCCAATGTGGAGACCGAAATGTATACATAGGTACACTTGATAGAACAAAGTATAGACTCTGTATTACCCTAGTTTCACGGGCGCTCTCAACTGCTTGACTCAATCGCGATTGGCCGGAGTTACACGGCGGCGCCAACTGTCATCGAGCCGGTAATGACAGTTGAGTTCAAGTGAGCTCCCCTACTTCGGTTCAACTGAACGGACTTCCCCAACGGAGGTAAAATGGACCCTGTCCGCAGGACCGCTGCCGCCCACCCTCGCTTGCGAGGCACTTACTGTTTAGGAATGCAAGGGGAGGCGTCTAGAAAGAATCATAGCAGCAAAATATCCGGGAAGGAATAGGGTTAGGCGTCCGAGCTGCCGCTAAAATAATTCCAACAAGCCACCAAACGAGCGAAGATGGCGGCGGGACCAGCCGTATAAATGGACAAATAGTAATGGGAGCACCAATCGTAGCGGGCGGTAGCTTGCACCACCTAGCCTAAAATATGTGCAACCTTGCCCTGAATTTGCTTTGGTACTCGTGTAAACGCCGCTAAAAAGCAACAAGGTATTCAACATACTGTACAATATACTTATAATAAATAAAAGGTGTGTCTTTGAGTAAATTATTTTAACAATTAGACTAATCACGTGGCAAAAGAACTATTTTCGTTTTAGCTTCAACTGAGTTCTAGAGAGCCGTGTATCACCATCTCAGTTCAGTTCGGTTCAATCACAGATGGGGCCGATAACTGTGATTGAACTCAATGACATTTCAAAGCACCCGTGTAACTAGGGTATATGTTACTCACTGGTACAAAAGCAAACTGAAATTCGAAAAGCTAATTCACAGGTTTACAAGACTTACTAAAGACTTGTTCGCAGGGTGCTGGCTTGAACACAACAGACATAACTTTTGACCTTGTACTGCACATGTCTATCATGCTAATTCCATGAAAAGAACATTAATGATTTTTTTTATTAAATATTGTTTTCAGAATCGGCTGCAGGCCACCATGCCAGGAATGGTCATTCAATTAGAAGAGTTGTTTACCTCGCTTCCATTCCTTCTGGCGTAAATGCCCGAGACTTGGAGGCGAACCCAATCAGTACGCTGTTGAAAGCTTCCACGGAGGATGTCTGGGACCCGGGGGACAGATGCCTGATGTCCTTGAGGAGCCGCGGGCTTGAAACAATGCTCCGGAGCTTGTTGTACGCTGGGGTTCCTGGAATAAGCACACAGCTATGATGGACGCCATTCAGAAGTATTTTTATTTCTCCTACATCAGAATCGCAGGAGGGGTGTCCTGGACAAGGAACCGAGAAATGAACTTACCCTCAGTCAACCATGCACGGTCAGAAAGTGGCTGGTGCAGGCACTCGCTGAACGGTCCGTCGTGGCCATCGTGCTTGTCGACCACGTGGTTCAGTAAGCTGAGCCACATACTTACTAGGAGTGGGCCGTTGCCATTACCCAGCGCTGCACAGTAGTACAGGTGGTTGGCGATTGGCTGCACCCACACCTGCAGTTCCCTGGACTCGCTCTTCCGGCTCGCTGCTTGGAGCTTCTTCTTCAAGCCTTGAAAAGTGTACAATTGTTAGCTATACGTCAGAAGTGTCCACTGCCATATAGAAATTTGTCGGGTAGTCGGGTATGGCCGTGACTATTCAATGTCTGTGAACAAACTAAGTCTACGACATTATTTCCGGAAGACATGCAAATAGCTTTCAATTAATATTTTGACAGCTTCAGGTATCATGTCAGCTTTTACGCTCTTTGCAAGGCGCGGTGCTTTGCAAGTTCTACCTGAAAAAAAAATCATTCTCTGTTCGAAGTGTGTGGTGTGTGCTCAAGATTCCAATGTGTATGGTTCGTGCTCCAGAGTTCGACGGGTGACGCGTGGTGCATGGATTTTGAACTGTTGTTCTCTCGTAAATTTAAGAAACAAAGTTTAATTTGAGTATCGTCTTATTCTGCATGTAAGCAAGGTGTTTCTTGACTGGTGTCCTGTGCAACAGACTGGGTATGGGTTCAGGCGTACAATGTTTGGTCTCGTTCTCATTCCCACGGCGATAGCAGCACCAAGGAGCAACTATTCACGCTAGTGACTCACAATTGCTGTGAAATAATCTATGAAAAGCAACGTTTGATTATCTCTATACTAATGCCCAGTCTTGATTCGAACCACAGTCCAAAGGTTCCGTTTCGCTGTCTGTAAGCAAAGTGTTCGACAATGCCGTTGGCGTACAGGTCGTATAAATGACCTTTTGTGTCGGAAAACGCATCAATTTTGTTGCATCAAAGCCCTTGAAATGGTTATCTCCTTTTATTTCATTACATCCAGTGAGAACAACAATACTTCTACGAAGGACGTCACAATAATAAATAAACTATTTTGACGGGTGCACGCCCTTTGTAATCACCGTCATACACATAAAAGTAATTTATAATGTTATTTTGACCACGGATTGTCGAATTAGTCACTGCCTATCAGTAAATAAAATGAAAAATGAAATAATGGGAAACCAACCTTTGTCAATGTGCCACGTGTCGAAGTAGTGCTTTGTGTCCCTTTCTTCGGTCCTCATGTGGTGCTCGACGCCTGGGTGACGGTCTGCATATAAGGGCTTGTATTGTAAAGAACACCAAATAACAGATAGCTGGTTAACCTTACAGAGAGCCAGAAAAAAAACAATTAGGTGGGTAGCTTATGTTGAAAGTTTCACATACCCGAGATGAAAGAGCCAATGGTGAAGTCTTCCCTCTTGAGCTTGGTGAGGCCACGGACGAAGGCCACCTTTTCCATGGCGTTGCTGGAGGGCACCTCATCTGACTGATCACAATGTGTATGCATTCATTAGTACAACAGTCACCGTACTGCAGTCTGATTGTAAGGTTCTTAGAAATATCACACTTAAAGAGACAATAAGGATGATTTCTAATTATTCTAAACAAAGGGGTGTGTGATGCAGAGTAGGCCTTTTGTTTTGGTTAGTAAATCTTACCTCACCGACTTGCACCTGCTCAACGTGAATGACCTTTTCGGTGCTCGCCTCGTGGAAGCTGTAAGTGCAATATTTTGCACTAAACCCCGGCGAGTCGCAGCGCCCATCTCCAGCTAGGTCGATGGTCTTTCCTTGGAGTCCTTCTAGAAGCTCAGAGTTGTGCCGCTTGTACACCTAGCAAGCAATTATGTCTTGTAAGTTAGGTTATGCTATGCCATTTTTTTATTTTTAAACCCCTTCCTATACTAGCTAACCTGCTTCACAGCGGGCAGCAGGTAAGCCTGCTGGTAGTAGTGGAAGGTGCGCTCCGAGACTGTTGCGACGTTGATGGACTTGAGCAACCGCAGGGTAGTCGCAACAGGGGCTCCTGAAAACAGAATTCCCGCACAAATCAAGATATTGCCTGCTGCTTTGCCACTCACCTGAGGTTGGCTCCACCACCGCTCCACGTGGTTCTGTACACAGGTGCTTGTTTTCTTCACTTGAGTGCCCTGGACTACGATGGTGTTGCGGCAAGGGGCAAGGCAGGTGCGACACACTTTGAAGAGCTCCAGGAGGCAACCCTCAAATACAATAAATTTGCGCTCCTTCTGGGGTGGCACCTGTTCACGGTCACTGAAAATAAAAATACAACTGTAACACACACTTGCACTTCCCTAAAAGTGTTACCTCATGAAGCTTTCGTCTGCAGAAAGCAGGTAGGTGGTGTTGGGTTCACCAGGACCATCAGACTCGTCCATATCTTGGTCTACAATGTAAGGACGTTTGAAACGGTCATGAGTTTGCATAGCATAGTATGGACACACTTCCGAGTTGGCTGTCCTCTGACAGATTGCTAATGGCGAATTCGGGTGGTCAATCGCCGGCGAGCCCACGCCGGCGGCACAGGCAACGAAAACCGCGCCAGCGGCGCACCACGTGACCCTCTCCACCCGAACATAAAGCGCCTGCAACTGGCGTTTTCGTTTGCCTGGGTAGTGCGTGAACTTTGAACTTCTTCCTTGATTATTTATGATACAATAGGCACGCTGTAGGCATCAGCAACATATATTCGGACTCTGAAATGTTGGTAAACAAATTATAATATATTTTATTTGGATTCTCGAAGAACTGTTGCCATCTTACAAGAATCCCAGAAGGCTGACCAGCGTCGCCATTTTATATTCCATTTTCTTGTTATTACATTTTTTCCTGGAATACTCAGCATTTTGATTTTGCCCAGCCCACTTACACCGTGGCCCAGCCCTTTGAAACAGTAATGCGCGTTCAAGTGTCGAGCTGCAGCACTATCAATACATTTTTTTACAGCGGTGTAGTAACACGCTGTGTCCCATAGGAAACTGATCTTGCGCAAGCTTGCTTTAAAATATTTTATCTTTATGTCAGTTGTTTTTGCTGTCTTTTGTCGGACCACAGAGGGGTGTCTGTCTCAATGGCTTCGTTTTCTACTCGAACCCGCTATCGGCGACATTGTTTCGTTTGGTTCCCTTTCCGGATTCGGATATGACGATACCGGATACAGTCTGGCAGACAAGCTGCCCGCCCTCTTGAAGCTCGGGCGAAAATTGTGCCGGTAAATTGCCAGCACACGCCGGAGAAGCGCCACCCGAACGGCGCGCACTCGCCAGCCTTTGACCACGCGAACGCCCTTGCCGGAGATATGGCAAAATATTTTGCCGGGAAATGACCACGCGAATTCGCCATAAGTGAGAGCCAAGCTTTCGTCTCAGACCGTCACACCGATAGAAATGTCCGGTGTGACTGTTTCCCTCTGGTGCAACCATCTCATTCTCTTCATGTGCAGCTCCTCACCTGGGTCAGTGCCGCACTCGGCTTCGAAACGAATGTCCGACTCCTCCATGTCGGTGCTCGTGTCGCTCTCTCCGTCGGAACCCATGTCACTGTCTGAGGAGTCGTCCGACGTGTCCTCCAGCTCACCATCGTCTGCATTCCAAGGCCTATCCAGCTGTTCACTGGAGCTTACCTGTCCTGCGCTGTGGTTACCCTCAGGTGGTATGGCAGTGGACCTGCGACGGCTGTCGTGAAGATCACTGCTGAGCTGGTCCGGGGCTCGCAGGCTGGAGGTCGTGCTGGAGATTGGCGAAGGTAGCCGAGCTTGCAGTGTTGTGGCAGGTTGCACTTGACTGGGAAGCGCTCCTGGGGACTTTTCGCCTGGTTGTGGTGTGGGGGCACCAAAACAAATGTCCGGTGGGATGGTCCCCTCTGGTGTAACCATCTCATTGTCTTTGAAGCATGTGCAGCTCCTCACCTGGGTGAGTGCTGCTCTCAGCTTCGAAATGGACGTCAGACTCCTCCATGTCGGTGCTCATGTCGCTCTTTCCGTTGGTACCCATGTCACTGTCTGAGGGGTCATCAGACGCATCCTCCACCTCCCCATCTTTGTCTGCATTACAAGGCCTGTCCAGCTGTTCACTGGGGCTTACCTGCCACGCGCTGTGGTCGTCCTCAGGTGGTATAGGCGTGGACCTGCGATGGCTGTCCTGAACGTCACTGCTGAGCTGGTCCGGGGCTCGCAGGTTGGAGGTCGTGCTGGGGAATGGCGAAGGTAGCCGAGTTTGCAGTGCTGTGGCAGGTTGCACTGGACTCGGAAGCGCTCCTGAGGACTCCCTGCCTGGTTGTGGTGTGGGGACAGCCGCATTGCACCCAGGGTTGACCTGTACAGCTGGAGATAGAACACATAACTTAAGCTCAGTAAAACGCTTGCATGAAATGCTGCCGAGGCTGCGATGTATTCCTAAAACACCATACTTTAAGTATTCAGTTATACTCACACACGGGTATGACAGAATCTGCAGTGTCTGCATCTGTCGCCTCTGTTTGTGTGCCAACAGTTGCACGAGGAGCAGAGCACCTGCAGCAGTGAGCCTACAACATAGATTGCAAGAAGTACTAAGTATGGTCTAAATCTCTTGCATGCAGTAGCAACTGTACACATAGTCAGCTGAACAGGAGAGCATCCGACAGCCTACAAACAAATGCCAAGGTTTCAGGCACTTGAATGTGCTTCTTGACTGACATAGTCATTCACAGGTGCAGCCGCTTGGTCTTTGCTTGGTTCTGCCAGTTGCTAAGTGCAGAGGGCATTATAGTGAAATGTGCAGCTTACACCTAATGTACATGCACACTGGGGACCAAAATAGCGGCAGCAGAAAACTCACTGCAGAGGGGCTTCCAACTTGGCTGTCACGGTTAGGCACAGGTGCTGGCCTTGTTGGTCCGGTTATCAGCTGGTTGGATTGCACAGAAGAGAATGCGTTCTAAATTTTTGGGGACCAAAATAGCAGGCAGCAGAAACCTCACTGCAGAGGGGCTTCCAACTTGGCTGTCACGGTTAGGCACAGGTGCTGGCCTTGTTGGTCCGGTTATCAGCTGGTTGGATTGCACAGAAGAGAATGCGTTCTAAATTTTTGAGGACCAAAATAGCAGGCAGCAGAAAAATCACTGCAGAGGGGCTTCCAACTTGGCTGTCACGGTTAGGCACAGGTGCTGGCATTGTTGGTCCGGTTATCAGCTGGTTGGATTGCACAGAAGAGAATGCGTTCTATATTTTTGGGGACCAAAATAGCAGGCAGCAGAAAACTCACTGCAGAGGGGCTTCCAACTTGGCTGTCACGGTTAGGCACAGGTGCTGGCCTTGTTGGTCCGGTTATCAGCTGGTTGGATTGCACAGAAGAGAATGCGTTCTAAATTTTCGGGGACCAAAATAGCAGGCAGCAGAAAACTCACTGCAGAGGGGCTTCCAACTTGGCTGTCACGTTTAGGCACAGGTGCTGGCCCCAGCCTTGTTGGTCCGGTTATCAGCTGGTTTGATTGCACAGAAGAGAATGCGTTCTAAATTTTTTATATTTCTTCATTCAGTTCTTGGTGGCGTGGGTAAACAACACTGAAGGCAAATAGCCCGTACCCGTAGGTGCTAATCACTGGCCACAGTGATGTAGGATGTTTGTAATTGCTGGATGCAAAATATTAACTTCTGAGCTGAAACTCGCTTACCAGCGTTACAAAAATTTTCGGATAAAATAGAACAGTTCTAAAACGAGACAATGCGCCACCAGAAACCTTAGCGTAGGTAGTAAGCAATTATCCCTAGACGTTTGACTTACCGATGATGCTGCACTTGCTGCTGTTGCACTCGGTAGGAATAGCGTCGGGACGCCCCACGTCTCAGTCGTGGACGTTCGGTGAACGCGGTGCGAATCTCGAAGACCTCCGGAGCAAAGTGACGCGAGCATACCTGGACATGTTTGTCGCTACACGAATGCCCGATTGCCTCCAGCCAAATAGCATTCAGCTTGTCATCTTTCGGGGCGACATGGCTGCTGGAAGACTCGCTGTCGAGATCACTAATCCGGCAACGCTTCGCAGAGCAACGGAGCCGGTTTGCAGGAGCTGACATCTCAAAAGAGTCGGCATTGCACGCACAAGCAACAAAAAAAAAAAAGAAAACACGCTAAGAAAGCAAAGTTGACCCAGGAAAACGGAAGTAACAAATTGCGCTATAAAAGCAACCCGCGTCGCTTCCTATCACTAAAACTTGCGACAGCTGCAAAACACACACCACTTCACTTCAGGAAGTCTCACTGAAGCACCTGGGTCAACACGAAACACTCACTCAGACGAAACGAACGAAGTACGCGCGACAGCCGGGAGCAGACGTCGGCTGCTTCGGCGGCCACGAAAAGAATGGCGAAGCTTTTGTTGGTTATGGTATGAATTCAAACGGAAGTGCCCGTCCTGTAAACCTTTTGCAAAAAATGATGACTCTCATTACACGGGTTATTCTTTAAACGTAAAAATATGCCACTCAAAAGGAAATTGCAACATATAACAAAGGTTTAACAACCAAGATCTAAGCTGTCAATCAAACTCTTAGCCAATAAGAACCTATTGGGATTGACGTCACGTAATCACAACTTTGTGGCGCGCGATTTAAAACGGACGAAATTGCCGCAAACTAAAATCAGTCTCACGCAATAAATATTGCTGTAAAAATTTTTTTCTCGCGGAAAATTTGTTTTTTTGACATGCTTGTCCCAATTAGGCTATTTAAAAAAAAAATATTTTTTTTTCTTTGCAGTTACCCTTTAAAGCATTCCTTAATAAACCTTTCTTTCGCGTGACTTCTGTGCTAATTCCTTGTTATTCGAGACGTGTCTTTACTTTAACATTGGCGGTTGTCAACATGCACCAAGTTGTTCATAATGTTGTGAAAACGATCTAACCTTTTTTTTTTTTGCCGAGTTAAAGCATCGGTAAATAGGCTCTGTTTTACAGGAATGAAACCGATTTCTGTCTCCGATACCGAGAGTATATGAAACGCAATGCCCGTCGTTGTTCGCTTTCCAATTTTTACTCAAGCTTTTTACGTACGTATCCCAGACTTCACACGCATATTCCAGCCTTGGGGGCACAGACATCTTGTATACGATCAGCTTAGTTTTCAGTGAAGCAAACTTGAGCGTAGTCTGACGAATCCTAATTTTTCGTTGGCTTTGCCAATAACGTTATCAACGTGCTTTGTTCATCTAAGATCTGAAGTTAATAGTGATACCGAGATGATTCAATTCAGTATCATTGGTTAAAGTCACTTCCTGCAGTGTGTATTTAAACGCCGAAGGTCGATCTTTGCGCGTTATGGTCATGCGTACGGTTTTTGGCGTATTTCACGACATTTGGCAATTTGGACACCAATCATTTATTTTAGACAAATACTCATTTAACCTAATCTGATCGGCGACAGATTTGACTTCGGTATAAATAATACAGTTATCTGCAAATAATCTTGCTTAAATATGCGGATCAACTCTAAGGTCGTTAATATATACCAGAAACAACACTGAACCAAGTACCGAGCCGTGTGGTACGCCCGATTCAACATGACGTATTCCTAACCTATTTCCGTCAATACTTACAAATTGCCTACGATTAGTGAGAAATGACTCTATTCACTTAAAAACGTTACTATGTCCCTATGTCCTGAAACATATTGAAATTTAATTGGTAGTTTTTTATGACTTACCTCGTCAAGCGCCTTCTTAATGCCCAGATATATCATATCTACTAGTCCCCTACTGTCAACGGCTTCACAAATATAATGCACAGCTTCTAGAAGCTGGGTCACTGTCGATAGGCCCTCACGAAACCCATGTTGGTAATCACTCAGAAACGTTTTACAAGAAAGAAATCACCTGACATGTTTGAAAACTACATGCTGTAAAACTTTGCACGACGTTGAAGCTAAGGCTATGGGTCTATAGGAGCAAGATGTTGCTTCGCCGTCTTTCCGTATAGGAATATTCTACTCATTTTCTATTCCTCTGAAAAAGTTCCCGTTGCCAGCGATTTTTTTTTTTAATTACAAAGGTGTTTGGCCATCCATTCTACGTATTTCTTTAGAAAGGCATTGGCAGTTCGTCTGGGCCCATCAACTTGGAAGTTTTTATATTTAGTAAGAAAGCCAGTACTCCTTCCACTGAAAGTGCAAAGTCATCCGCCTCTGGAAAGTTTTTAGGTAATTGAAACTTTATTGGTTGATTATCGTGTTTCCTAAAAACGCTTGAGAAGAATGTACTAAACCGGTTTGCAATGTCTTGCTTGTTATTAGTATTGCCCTCCTCTGTACTTAACTCGGAAACAATCTTTCTTATTTTGTTAAGTACCTCCCAAACTTTTGTGGTGATTTTCTGACAAACATAAATTGTGACATTAAAATACTTACGTTTTGACTCTTTTATCCGACTTTTCGTTGCATTGCTCAATGCCGTGATTTCACTTTCTAAACCTTCACTTAGTTCCCGGCAGAACCTTCACCTACGTCGTTTCACTTCTTTTTTTTAGCTGAAAAACTCCTTGTAATCCAGGGATTGTGTATTTTTTTCTTTTGACCTTCAAAGGAACGTACTGTGTAAAAGGAGCTGTGCAACGATATTCAATTGGAATGTTTTTCACTTTACACGAGCTTACTGGCACTAGTGGGACTCAAGGATACTCGCATGCAATGCCACTGGCCAAGAAACTCCTTTGTTGTGGTGTAATTTCAAGGACAAAAGCGATCATTTTCATTCAATCTCTCCTTTGCAAAATTCGATGACGTAACGTGGAGATCGCAGTACACCCATATGACGATATTTGAATGCGGTTCATAGATTGGACCCGAGCATTGCGTGGGCACTCGATTTGGGCTCGTGATAATTGATAGCTCGAGAAGCATTCGGGTAGTGGCCCGTGTCCAATCGCTGCAACGACGACAATAGCCGAGCCATAACAATGTCTGGAACTCAGCGCGTGTCCTGCGCTTTTCCAACCCCAGCGCGTGGCTATGATCAACATTGGCGGCATATAATCGGCTCCAGATCACGTGGCCGCTTGTTCTGGCTGCGAGTTGAGGGCGTGAACGCTGCTCGTTTTTCTTTAATTTTTTTCTGGGACTTCTATTGCATGGGGTGAAAAACGAACGCGTGTTTCATAGGTTATTAACGTCAGGGATCCGTTCTAAGCGGTATTTGCGCAAAGTAAAAACATTGTTGCATAGCCCCTTTAAGCATTTGACTACCATTCCTCTAAGCCTCAGCCAAATGTCATTCACGCTTACAGCCTGTTAGAAAACCAGCGCCTCAAACGGTCCGAATCAAATGTCTAATAAGGTATACTTGCGCCGTCAGCAATATATAATTGCGCCGTCAGCAATATTATAATCCCTGTATAATAATAATGCTTTAGTTTCTTTCCGAATCGGGTTCAATGTCATAAGAAAACTAACAATGGAATGATCTGAAATACCGTGTATTACATAAACCACATAAGGTCTTGATACTAGACAATCTCTTAAAAAACAAGATCCAAAATCGAATCCCTGCCAAGCTGTATGCGAGTAGAGTCCCTCACTGTTTCATGAAAACCATAAATAAAACACACATATTATTCCAACCACTGATTCCTGCTCCCGTTGTCCCGGTAACATTTTAACCCATGCCACTATCGGGATGTCTAGGTCTCTCGCAACAATCGCGTGTGTGTGCGGTGTATCCGTAAACCCAGCATGAAGTCATTCGACTTGTTCACAACAGCTACTTCAGCCCCAGGTGGCAAATATACAGCGCCTATAATACCTTCTTGACTTCCAAGGTAAGTCTTCCACCAAGCAGATTCTATATCGGGGGGGGGGGGGGGGGGGGGGGTTTCATTCAATCCTTTACTTCCAAATTTGTTTTCAAAATACACAAACACTGTTTGGACCCATAGCCGTTAAGGCTAGTCCGAGGTCCAATCGTAGTATAGATTAAAAAAGCGGCAGAATACAATAGACTCATACAATGCGCAAAAAAACAAAAGAAATCACGTTCTAGAAAGTAATTAGCGTAACTGCATTTCATAATCACGAAAGAATATTTTTAGAAAGTTGTTTTCCAACTTTATATTAATAGGTATATCGTTCCAAACTAGAGCACCATAAAATTCAATCACCTTTGTCCATATGGCAGGAAATTAAACATATAATTCGCTGCAGCCCTTGTTTGTCTCCTGGGAGATCGAAATAAATTCAAAGAAAGGGGTTCATTAGACTCTCTGATTTTACGAACTGTTTGAGCTATTTTTGGTTTGAAAATACAACTGAAGGGCAACACGTTTAGCGATTGGAAAAGAGGTCTACTAGGGTTAGTGTTTCTTGAAAATGTTATAAATCGCATCGCCCGTTTTTGCAAGCGAGTTACCGGATCTAAGTATGTAGCATACGTATTACCCCAGGATTCAATACAATAAACCAGCTGACTGTGGACTTAATGCAAAATAGAGTATGCGAAAAATAAATAAATTAAAACATTCGTGTGCCTTTAATAACGTATAGCAACAATATGCAATTTTCGAACAGATGTGCTTAATTTGGCTTTTCCAGTGCATATCAGAATCGAACAGAACTCCTATATATTTATTACAAGTAACATGTAATTCCGTATTATCTAACTGTATAACTATCTCGTCGTAATTAATCGCCTTTTTCTTGGAGTGGAACACTGTATACTTAGATTTCTTTAGGTTGATTGTAAGTTGATAGCTCGTGAACTATGTCAGTATCCTAGTCAATTCCTCATTGATTTTATCCAGCAATTCGCCTATCGTATCTCCAACAAAAATCCGTGCCGTATCGTCGGCGTACACTAATGCTTCTGAGTATTTTAAAATCGACGGAAAATCATTTACATAAAGAGAAAAAAGGATGGGCCCAAGAACTGAGCCCTGTGGCACACCAGTTAACACCGTTTGGTGGGTAGAGATAAAATTATTTATTACTACGCACTGTTTACGGTTAGAGAGATAGCTATTAAACAGCTCCGACTTTTTTTCCCCCGAAAGCCATACTGATGGAGTTTATAAAGCAATATACTAAGATTTACTGTGTCAAATGCTTTTTTTATATCTAAATATACAACGGCAATTTTACTTTCATGGAGAGCTCTGTTCAGATGTTGAGTTAGGACAAAAACAGCTGAGGACGTGGATCTACTTGGTCTAAATCCGTGCTGATTGTGGCAAAATATTGAGCATTTAGTTATAAAGTCCTGTATATGTTTGCATATTATTTTTTTCAAAAACTGTGTTAATCGTACTTAAAACTGAAATTTGTCTATAGCTGGACGGTGCCGAAGAATCTCCATCTTTAAAAATAGGTACTACTTTAGCTATCTTCAGCTCGTTAGGATATATTCCACTCTCTAACGTGTCATTAAACAGAGGTAAAAGATGAATACCTCAAATATCAATATTATCCTTTAATAGTTTAATAGGAATTGTATCTAGTCCTGCGGCTTTACCTATTCTAAGATTCCCAACTACTGATATCTCATTAACTGCAATTAATTGGATTACAAAGCTATTTGTAATTGGTGTCAATGACTGCTAGGGATCAGGTACATACGGCAACTGAGCTGCTAGGAGAGGCCCTATATTAGTAAAATAAGCATTAAAAGTGTCTACCGTGTTCTGTTAGATTAAATCAGGTAATACATGTTTATTTGGACGAAGGCCAATAGCATCATTGACTGTGTCCCAAATTATTTTAATGTTTCCATCCGCTTGCCTAATTTTAGTTGACTAATATTCTTTCTTTCTTTTTCTCAACATAGAAACTGATCTTTTCCTGAAATGTTTAAATTGGCTTAAAAAGTAATTATTATTTTTATGTTGTGTCCATTTATGATACCATTTATCTTTATCTTCTAGTGCCCCTAAAATTTGGCTTGCACTTTATGTCACAGCGGTCATTTCACATCACATTATAACCGGGTGGGCAGACCTCCTGATCTTAGATCTCGGAGTGGCGCCACGTTTCCGTTACCACAACGACATCAGGTTCGTGTTCGACTACAACATGCTCCAAGTCCACACTTTTGTTGACAAGACTACATGCGTTTATATTCAGCAACTTAAAATTGTTGGGCAGTCTATGTCACTCCTGTGTGTGCACAAAAACTTCGGATGCGTCGCTGGTCATTTGTTCACGCACCAGACATTGTTGGCTCGTGACGTCGTCCCATGCGTACGTAGCACCCCCAGTCTTTAGCTTATCAAAGACAAATGCAACTTTTTGACCACTCTTTTTGTTATCAGATGCGCTGAACCAAGGATTTCGCCTCTTCTAACCTCGCTGGAAAAATCGTGATCAGTAAAAATAACAGCCCTTTCAGCATTTTAGCATTGTGCAGGGCTTCTTTCTTTTCATTGAAGTTTAAAAGGCTCAAGATGACTGGTGTAGGTTTATCCGAAGAATGTCCGTCCAATTCTATGGATTCATTCAAAGCTCGTGAATGCTACATGTAATATACCCCGAAAGATATTGCCGAGCACTTCCTCTGGCAGTTTTTCTTCCGTTTATTTGTTATCTCATTAATGCCTTTTATAACTAGGTTATTGCTCCGACTCAAATTTTCTATGTTGTCAACTTTTTTTAAGATGCTTAAGCACTGATGCAAGTTCAATTTCTCCTTTTCAGACTCTGCAAACCTATTTGTAACCTCCGGAATTATAAACACCGCTTTTTCAACATTATCAACTTTCTGCTTGAGGTCCGTGATGTCTATCCTTATCCCTTTTAGTTCAGAAAGAATTCTCTCGAGTAAAACTCTGTCGCGGCCTAGATTTGTTTTAATGTCGCCACCGCTTAGTATTAAGTGCACTATAGCATTAAAACATTCAACAACAATGACGCATGGGGCTCGCGGGTTTTCCTTACAAAAAATCTCTAGTTAAATTCTTTTGAATTTCTGTTGAAAATATTGTGGAATCGTATTGAATTTCTTTTTAAACATTTTTGATGTTTTTTAGACTTTATTTTGACAACCTATTTACTCCTAGTTAAAATTGGCCACTTAATTTTTTTTAGAATTCCTTCTTCCATACATTTTTTAGAATTCCTTCTTACATAAATTTTGTTGATTTCGTTTTGACGGAACCGCAGATTGCGGTTGAAAAAAAGACTAAATTTTTTATATATATTTCGAGTTTTTGTTAGGAAATAGTGTTCCTTTGGTACATACACATCCCACAAATAAGCACTGAAAACAAACACAAACACCATAAAGCACTCAACACCAGAATCACAGTTTCGTTTCCTGCTCGAGAGCCTTACATAGCCTACATATTGAAGGTAATCATTTGGCCGGTGACCACCTCAGCACTTACTAAGGTTCCAAGTGTCCGATCTTTTTCTCGAAAGTCTTTCAAAGGGAAGACAGTGTTTCGAAGTTCATGGACTCTATCTCTTACTAAAAAGCATTGGTACAACTAATATTAATTCCGCGTAGTCGATAAAACAACATCCACAAAAAAGGCGCCTAGAACAAATGTTATCGCTTCTCTGCACAGCACCACTCAGGACGAAGCGAGTCAAGGCGGTTGCTCCACTTTAAAATAGTTATTTTGCTTTACTTTACTAGTTGACTGGTTGAATAAAGTCAATAAAGTCACGATAGTCATTACAAAGTGAAAACGGCAGGGCGTGTTTTCCGAACGCCTGGCTTCCAGCTCGCGCCCCATGCCTTCCGTCGTGCTTTGACTGCGCGCTCGAGCTCGAGGGGCGCGAGACGTCGAAGCGCTGTCATTGATAGAAGGCTCGCGCTGGAGGCAGGAGAACTGAAGCACCTCCCTGCGGTTCTCAACATGTCAGAGAGTATTGAGAAACTTAGTGACTTTTGACATTTAGTCAAGATGTACCATGGTCAATAAAAAGTCAACAGGAAGTCTGTAGCGTTTCTGTTGACACTGGCTACAGAAAGTCAACCGAATAATTTCAACACGAAGTTAACAGAACGTCTGCAGTATTTCTGATGACACTTTCAACAGGAAGTCAACAGAAAAAGATCAACGTAGAGTTAATAGAAAGTCAACAGCTTTTCTTTTGACTCAGGCGGAAGAAAATCATCAAAAACGTTTCAACACAAAATCCGCAAACTTTTTGTTGACCATGTCAACAGGAAGTCAAAGTCAAAAGAAAGTAATCAGGGTGAACAAGTCAACACATTTTCAATAAAAGTCAAAAAAACATTTTTATAGGGGTTTGTAGAACCATGTATCCATCGCCGTCATGCCGGACCCCGCACACGACCGCAAACCATATAAATTTTTTTTTTAGAAAATAATCTACAAAAAAAATAAATTTTTCTTTTAGAAAATAATCTACAAAAAAAAAGTTGTTAGAACTTCTTTTTAACTTTTTTATAAATAAGTCTATAAAACAAAATCTTGTTTTTCCTTTTCAATTTTTTTAGAAAATAACCTACAGAAAAACGTAATTAAAACTTCTTTTTAATTTTTTATAAATAAGTCTACAAAAAAGATTCAGTATTTTTTTCTTTTGAAAGTTTTTTGACAATAATCAAAACAAAGTGCTTTAAAAAGGAATTCAATAGGATTCCGGAAAGTCAATAAGAAGTCTAAAAAATTAAAAAGAATGTTGAGACCTGTTTTTGTAAGGGTTGGCAGCACTAGTAAACCAAGCCAATCGTATTTAACAGAAGCATAGAGACGGTCTTCACCAACCTGTGTGAGAACGAACAGCGGATACATCAACTCGGTAAAGCCAAGCCCATTGCCGATGTGGTGAAATTTCAGCGGCGTGGAAACCGCTCAGTTGATGTCGATGATCTTAATGCTCCAAGTCCAGGTTTCGGTTTCTGGCAAAGCAACATTAAATGTCGCACCCCAGTCCGAAGCGTTCACGTCGTTGTTGCACACGACGCCCGGTAGCGTGCAGAATCCCACTTCAACAGGTTCTTGCACCGAACAGGACAGCATCGGCGTCTGTGTGAAGAGCAAAAGCGGAATCGGCAATCCTGTCATACCCGAGCCGCCAAGCCCACTCGTATAATAAAATGAGTCAGTTGAGCTCTTTCCTACAGCTTTAATACCATAGTTGTCTCTGAATCTCTTACTTTTTTCGTTTTTGTATCTAGTGAGTGTTTTGATGATGTAATGAACACTGTCATATTGAATTATTTACGACTACAAAATTTCTTTCTACGATCTTGTAGCTTTTATATGGCTCAATTTTCTTAAAGCGCATACAAATCAGAAAAAATCGCCCGTAAGGGGATTAGAGTGTTCTTAGAGTCCAGCGAGCTCTTCTCCGTTTTATTTACGCGTCCGCTGAAAGGTGTCACCCAAGCAGCGATTCGGGGCAGGGTTGAGCTGTGCCGTGATAGCTTCAAAAAAGAAGCAAATGAAGGGGATAACGCGTGCAAACAAGCCTCTATATTTTTTTTTTCGGAATTCTATAGAAGAGACGCGAAAGGATCCCAACAGGGATTTTAACAAACTGTTAGCTAGTTACAGGTACCGAACTACCGGAGCATTTCGAGCATCCATTTAAGCGCGCGCCCCGCGGTCACAGTATCACCTCGACGCTCGCTTAAAAGCATGCTTAAAAGGCTCCCGTAGTGCGGTACGCGGAGCACGGTAACGGTTTGCTAAACGTTTTTAATATCGGTACCGCCGAAGTCGCTCGGAGCAAATCCACCGGCCGATTTCGATGCATGATTGACACTTGGCATTTGTTGTCTCGAGCCACTCAATTACGTGTTTGTTAAAAATTAAAACTCTTAAATTTATTGCAGAGTAACTTCAACAAAGCTCTAGAATGTTTGTGATTTGAATGCTAGATTTGGCGCTATAAAAGATTAACATAACCGCGATAGCTCTTGCTAAGGTGCATTGAAGCCACTTTAGCTCTTGCCGTTCCGCCACCCGGGCAGCCTATTTTCTTTGTTCCGTTCGCGAAGTCCCTTCACAGAGCAGTGGGTTCAGTGAGGAAGGAATAGGTCGTATTAGCTGGGACCCCGAGAAAAGCACAATAGTGCTTTCCCTCTATATTAGAGCGCAGCTTTTAGGCGCCCATTTCCGGCTTGAACGGCGTCGGCGTCGCCGTCACCGCGCGTTGCATGATGGTAAACGTCCCATAATGCAACGCCCGGGTCTCACTCGTGACTCGCGCGTTCCATTATGGGACGTTTCTGATAATGACGTCAAAGACGTCACTCGTGACGTGTGACGTCACGAGGGTCATGCGCGTTACATTATGGAAAACATCCCGTAATGCAACGCGCGGGCCTCACTCGTGACCCGCGCGTTGCATCATAGGATGTTTCCGATAATGACGTCACACGTGACGTCACGTGTGGCGTCATGAGGGTCACTAGTGACGTCGAGAGGGTCACGAGAGTCCCGCGCGCTGCATCATGGGACGATTCCCATAATGACGTCACACGTGACGTCACGAGGGTCCGGAGGGTCACAAGTGATGTCACTACAGTCACGAGTGATGTCACCAAAGGCACTCGTGCAGGTCACGACCTTCACGTGATCTTCACTCGTGAAGGTCACGACCTTCACGAGTGAAGTCAGCAGGGTCACTAGGGCGACGAGTGACGTCACGAGGGAGGAGGAGGGGAGGAAAATGAGAGGAGGAGGATGAAGTTTAAGGAGGAGGAGGGGGAAAGAGGAGGAGGAGGACGAGGAGAGGAGGAGGTGACGAAGGAGGAGGATTAGGGGTGGAAAAGGGGCATGCCCTCCTCTCGGTACCCTCGCCTCCTCCTCCTCAAGAGCTGCGCTTTAATTCGGCATTACAGGGAGTTGTAAACGTCTTTAATCTTATTATGAGGCCACTTTGTCCCCCCTCCATTTTTTCTTTCTCTCCTAAGGTGGCAAGGAAAAAAGGAGAAAGGGTTAAAGAAAGGTTGCTCTTCGCTTGTTCTTGCCACGATCGAGACGCCACGTCGAGACGATCGTTGCAACTAAGACGGGGTGTCCAGAAATCCTAGCCTTGAAAATGCACCCCGGTGAGTTGTAAATAAAGCGCCCTTGTTTCCTCCAACCTCGTGTCTCCGTGTTCTTCCGGCGCTTGTTTGATCATCTATCTAACCTTGTTTGCCTTTAGAATAATAATTTTGTTGAAAGCCCAATCAATCAGTTGTAGCAAGCCGTCGGTAACCTCCCAATATCTTCCATTATTATTAGTATTGGCTACAGGCTACTCAGTGTGTTCAGTACCTACACTCATCTGTCGCTCCTATAAATACTCCGGAGACCTACAGCAAGGTATCGGGGCTCTACATTACTTCTATCCATTATAACAGAAGTTTAAGACACTTATTTTGTTAACGTTTGTAGAGATAAATGCCAGGAGTAAGCTATTCCTTCAGGGATCCACGAGACAATCCTTGACGAGGCTTTTGAACCGGTGAGTGTCCAGAAGGGGCAAAGAACGGTTGCCCCGCATGCAGAATCCCTGTCGGAAAAGCCCCACATCACTAGCCCCGCGTTTTCAAAACATCGTGTTCAAATACTCCGTCCCGCATTCCGTTCGCGCTTCAACCAGCATTGTTCCATGTCTTAACCTAATATGTTAAGGGTCTGCAGAGGGTCTTTTAATTGAAAGAAGTAACATAATAAGGTTACTTGAGCTGCCGAAAAATTTACAATGACGTACCAGTGGCCAATTGCATAAATCGGCATCGCCAGTGATGCACTCTACTGTCAGAGGTATACTCAGACGCAGCATTAAGTTTAATCCGCATGTAAGCGATTTGGCAAGCGACGAGACAAGCGACGGCGACCCGCTTCGCCGTCACTCGGACAATCGCCCGACGAGACAAACCGCGTGAAACCGACGAGATAAAGCGACCAATGCGTTGAGCGACGTTTTCTTAAAATAAAAATGAAAGACGTTTACAATTTTCTGTAACGCCGAGTTATTGCGCAGCTGTGGAGGAGGAGGGGAGGGTACGGAGGGGAGTGTTTGCCCCTCTTCCCCGCCAAATATAGCAGGGAAAATTTTGCGCTAAATTTAGCGGGAAACTTTTATCCTAGTTACGTCACACGGGACGCCACGAGGGTAAATTTAGCGGGAATATTTTTCCGCGAAATTGAGGGGAAACTTTTTTTCTATTGGCAATGTTATAGCGTGTGACGTCACACGTCACATGTTTTATATATTGACGTCACACGTGACGTCACGTGTGACGTCATGCGTGACGTCATGGTGGGAAACGTCCCATAACGCCACGCGCGGTTACGCCGATACCGACGCCGCCGCTCGAGCCGGAAACGGGCGCCTAAAGCAAGGAACACATGAGCGAAAAAAACGGGCGCCGCGCGGCAGTTTCCATGGCAACTTGCGCGCACGCTGTGACGTGGCGGCTTGGCATAGGTCCACGTCACGGTGTCCTCGGCTGTTCCTGTAGGAATCAGCGCGCGGCGCCCGTTTTTGCCGCTCGTGTGTCCCTTGCTTAAGAGCTGCGCTCTAAAAATCCGAGTGACTCGACCAGCGACAGTGACAAATACCCGTGGATCTTCGCTGACCCTCGTCGCCGTCGCTCGTCTCGTTGCTCGCTAAATCGCTTCCATGCGGTTCAGTCTTTAAAGACTTAATGTAAATACAGTCAGTGACATGCTAATGGCGCGTTCACACTGGCGACATGCGACAAGCGACCACGGACGTTCACACTGCGGGCGATCGGAGAGTCGCTACCGGCGAGTCTCCCGTCTCTTAAGCTCTCGGGAGCCGCCGTCGATTCAGTGCACCCCGCCACCGATCAGGTTCGCGTTTCGCTGCTTTTTCATTTGTGGAAAAGTCAACATAACTAGCGTGAAAAATGCTTGTTATGGTGACCTCGGTCCTTCGAAAGTGTACAAACACAATCACTAGATCGGCGTGGACTCGCTCGCTCGAACTACAGCGACCAACATACCTGTCAAGAAGAGGCGTAAATATGTAACCAGGTTGCGTTTTTTTTTTGTTTTTTTTTTTTTCTTTTTCGGGTGCTTGTTTAAATTGGGGTACTGCGTTTATGAAACACTGACCCGGGTGCTTCCGAGATGCCGTGACTGAAGTGCGGGCGTGCAATGTCTGCTAGAGGGTGGAACGAGCGATTGGGGCTCAGTTCGTCTCGATCCTTGACCTAGTTAAAGAGTACTGGCAGGTTCCAATGACCGAGGCGAGCCAGTACGCCGCTTTCATAAACCCACCTGGAACGTTTCACACGACTGTGTTGAGTTTCGGACTAAAAAATGCACCCTCTTGCTTTTCAAGATCAACAGACCGAGTGTTGACGGCCGCTGAAACATACGCCCTCCTGTATCTAGACGACATGGCGATCTTCTCAGCCACTTGGAAAGACCATTTCAGTCATCTGAGTGCATTTTATTTCAACATCATTTACATGGTAGTTGCTTCGATGAATATATCGACATTCATCGAAGCAACACTTGTGTTTGGCTTTTGTCATTGGATAAATTAGTAGTGTTAATGGCAATATGAACTGATACAAGCGCCTTCCCTTGAATTTAGCAAATTTTTACACCCGGATAATATTTATTTTTAGTTTTGGAAGACCCACGACAGTTCAAGATTTAGCTTTGAATTTGGGGGAATCGTAATTGAACAAAAATAAACTCCGATAAACACTGAAGTTTCCGCAAGAAATGCACTCCAAGAAACACGGAATTTTACTTATAGGGAATCGACGAGGGAATCTGTGCCTTACGTTGCGTATATTTATTGGCAGAATTTAGCGGGGAAACTGAATTGCTGTCTTGAGTCACAAGACGGGAATTTCCCCGCTTAATTTAGCGGAAAATGCCCGGACGGACGGACCAAATGTTAAGGTTCGGGGTAGCGTGAAAAAGCGTTTTATGCTTTAAAAACACGTTTCTGTGGAAGCTGGATGCGTGCACATGTGTGCACGCGTAACCAGCTCGGTATTGCATCGCGGGGATCGATGAAAGACCACCTGATAACAAGGCGTCCGCAATACGTCATCGCCAGTCAATCCCCGGCACGCCCTAAGCGGCAAACACACCGAAGATGGACGAAAGTCGAGTTTGAGTGTATTCCTTCAGAGACACGGGAGGTACACTTCGGAAAGACGAGCTTCCGAAATGGCGTAAATGGGTGGCAATAAGAAGGGCCGTTTCTGGCTTGAAGGTGCACACTAGCCCCCCGTGTGCGCAGGCGTCCACGACCCCATGTTTTGGAGCAGGTCGAACGTCCTTTCGAGCACCGCCATCTCCTCGGCTGGCGTCAGCGTTTCGTCCCGGCTCTCGACTTCGATAAGTCGGGCCAGCTGCAGTGCGTCTTCCACGCGCTTCTTTAGAAGAGGGTGACGGCCGCCACGCTCCCCGCTGAGGTAGTCGTCGATGAGGTCCTGGAACTCTTGTAGGGTGCTGCAAGCCATCGTGGTGCTGGAGAGGAGGGAACAAAATGGATTATTACTCTACCTGGGGCTATACGCTGCGTAGAGAGCCGGGAAATATAGATTCCGGGCGCTCCACAAGAAGACACTTGGTCTGATTGTTTTGAACCAGGATTGAAAACGCTTAAAAGTTGACTGGACAGGTATTGAAAAGCAATAAAATAGAAGGGAAAAACTGTCAACAATTAAATTATGCAGTCCATAAAGAATTAGGAATAACCAGATGGATCTTATTATTCCTGAACTAACATTTGGTCAGAAAAAAATACTCATACACTTTATGCCAACAAAGTTTCTACGAAAATGACACAAAGAAAGAGAAACATGGTCTCACCTGAATCCAAAATTTGCGCCGTTGCCGGGAAGATGACTGATGCCATACCACGATGCGCAGCTCCTTTTATATAAGGCCGGGGGCCTTGCTTCTTAACTTCAAGGTCACGCTATTGTTCAGGTCTTGAAGAACATCTCGAGGTCAACATTTTAGACAAAACCCCGAGATGGGAGAAATGAAGCACAACACAACACGAAGTCTTGTGTTGTGCTCAACTTATCGAGATCATATAGTGTAACAATAAGGAGACCGACCGGGAAATGGGGCCAACACACAATACATCTCAAAGGTAGCTGACAAAACTCTATTGACCCGCTTTGTTAAACACGGCCCTCTTACAAGTCTTTCGCCACCTTTGCTCACGCTCCTGCGGCCACCCGCCGCAACACTACATCACTACGCCCACCACACTACGAACCAAGGGGAAAAAACCACAACACTCCATACAATGACAGTGTCAAGAAGAGTCTCGTATGGCTGAAAAAAAGACTCAAGACTGTGTACGATTTTTTTCTTTCCAAGACCAACTTTGGGGACACGGCAGTTTAGTTCCAGATTTTAGCGAGACGTGCCCTCTCGACCTTTGCGCATTTTCAAATTGTAGTTTCGGGCGCGCGTTGATCACAATCTCGCTTATCTCCGCCCCCCCCCCCTCCCCCCCCCCCTCCCTCACCGTCCTGCTACGGTCCGCCGGTGATTTCTACCTCTTCTTTTCGCGCCTTCCATCTGCTTCTGCGGCAGCGTGCTGCGTTATGTGCCAGAAGGGTTGGAGCGATCAAAAAAGAAAAAAAAAAAGTCTGCTTATCGCGGAAAATAGGCGCTAACGTCGCGAAATAAAAAGAAAGGGTAAAGAAGACACGGAAAAAATAAAAACTTCGCTGAGAAACCAGATTACTCCTAGAGGCCTACTTCACTGTTGTGTCTAACCATGTTAGGAAGATACTGAAAAAGCGTTCAAAACCACTCGCTGAGGGTATTCAGTTGTAGGGCTACACCATTTCTGCGCGGCTTGTCCTGGCACTGTGGATTTCCAATCCGCACCGTTCAACCTCCTTCATTGTCTCTCCCCAAGTTGACTCCTCGGCAGAAGCCAGGCAGCCATCTTCCATGGGGGGCCGCAGTTCCGGGCAGGTCACCGGCTAGCGGCGGCAATCAGAGCCCCACGGTCAAGAAGTCAGGCAGCTGTTGTCGTGCGTCCCGCGCAGACGAGAGCCTTAACCGTCGTCTCTCCGTCCCTTTTGTAGCTTGTCATCCTCGGGCAGCGCTGCTGTATCCACGAGATTGTCCACTTCGGCAACGCCCCTTTAGTGTTATCGCCACATGGCGTCAGCAGCGCACGATGCGGTGGGAAGGAACACGATGGGTTTCCACAAGGTCCAGTATGTTGCTGCTCTGAGCAGTGATTCTTGCTGGTTGATTAATGAGCTGTTTGAGGTTGAAATGTAAACACGTATCCATAAATTGTTTTGATTCATTATTTCTGGTAGATAAGGTGTCCCAATTAATGGCGGGATAGTTAAAATCACCGAAAGGTACAGGAGTTGCTTCGGGAAATTTTGAAAATAAGTTGCTAAGACACTCGTGTAATAAAGGAACAAAGTCTCTACTCATGTCTGGTGGTCTGTAAGAAAAGCCCAGCAGCTTCTCTACTGTCACACATGGATGCAATAAGAGTAACGGCATTGGCAAACTAAGTATATACAGTTTGTGCCGAGAGAAAACCTGACATCTGTTGTAGTTAACACTATTTTACCTTGTGGCGAGCTGGCAGTAATTCAGGACAGATAAAACAGCTTGAGGCGATGCATAGCCTTCCGGTGACTCGAATTTTGCACAACTGCTTAAAGGAGTTAAACAAGATTTTCAGGATCATGAGAATGTAATACAGGTTCACTGACAAAAGCAAGAAAAAAAAGCAAGTTCAATCTCTGGAAAACTGGACAGCAGACACACAGAAACTATAGCTATTCAACCTCATGTGCTTTGAACTAAGCCTGCAAAGCCATACATTATGCTTAAGAGGGCATAGTACCTCCAAGCGCCATAGAAAATACATGTAGATTTTTGACGTTTTCAAAAAATTCCTACATGAGAACCGCTATTTGTATTTGCTTGAAACTTTTACGATAAAGAGATTAATACTCAATTGGTGCATTAGTGCAGTCGTGTCTCTGAGTGTTTAGTACATATATATTTTTTTTAAATCTTGAAATCGACTGAAAACGGCTGTTTTGACACTTTCGGGTTCAAAGACGTTTTACATATTCCACTAATTTAAAAAAAAAACACTTGTGTTCGCACTAGTGCCTCTAAATTTTATTACGGAATCGATTGGTACAAAAATAAAAATTCCTATTGAACTACCCAGTTCATCAATTTAGAGCAATCCTTTTTATATCTCTTTCAGGTTTCGCGGCTAAACGACGAGCCCTTTCATGCCCATGACAGCGGTTCTGGAGACAACGACCGTCATCTGGTTTTCGGCACACCAAAAATTTTGAGCGCCTTTCTACTACGAGGGCATGGGTCATGGACGAGGCTTTCAAGGTGACGCCGTCGCTTTGAATGCTCGGACCAGTGGCGGTGACGCCAATGGTCCGTGCATGACGCCGTGCAGCAGGATATGCCACGCACGAACATCGCTGTCGAAGCCTGGCATCGAGGCTTCCAGGTGCTTTACAGTTGCTTTGGGAGTCGGTATTTTCCGTCATATTTTATGTTAATCTGCACTTTTTTGTTTCTTGCTGCAGTCATACTTCGACTGCTGTCTTCCCAACTTACGGGCTTTCCTGAGGTGTCTAAGGGATGAACAAGCACTACAAGAATTGAAAATGGCCCAGCTAGACGGGGGGACAACCGCCGCCGCGTCTCGCACAGAAATACAAAGATGTGAATGAGCGCCTATCTAGAGTTCTAGAGGAGTACCTCACCGGATCTCCTCTCTCCACGCTTCGAAATATTGCTAGGAGTATCTGGTCTTGAGTTCCATGCTGAAATTGCCAGTGCAAGCTCAATAAAATCGCATTTGTCATTTGTTGTTCCTAAACCGTGTCGTGGTATCTAGTTATGGTTATTTCAATTTCAGCGCCATGTTTCGATCACAGCTGCCAACACGTTGAGTTAAATAATTATTAGGAATAAACAAAAGTAAATTCGTAGTCCTACAGTCAAACTCCAAGCCGTGACACGAGTGTTCCTTGTGACGATTATTCCGCGTGACGACAATTCCTCGTACGAGATGCCCTCTG
Organism: Ixodes persulcatus; assembly: GCA_013358835.2. Classification (NCBI taxonomy): domain Eukaryota; kingdom Metazoa; phylum Arthropoda; class Arachnida; order Ixodida; family Ixodidae; genus Ixodes; species Ixodes persulcatus. The sequence goes on from JABSTQ010010541.1 coordinate 187,589, forward strand.
ACGAGTTGGCGTCCTTGACGAGTTCACCTATGACCAGTTGGCCTGTGACGACCGGGCTTGTGACGAGTTCTCCCAGACCCCTTCGCCGCACTCATCGAGTGAGCCGAATCCCTTTTGCCGAACTTTTGCCGAACGTTCGGCAAAAGTTCGGCTTTGCCGAATCCCAAGATTCGGCGCCGAACTTCCGATTCGGCAAAAGTTCGGCCCATCACTAGTAACAACGGTGCCAGTGTGCAGCTCTGAAGGTCATGGGTGTCTAACCGTAGAAAGGCAAAAACCACACCAGCACGAACGGCTAGAAAACGTGCTTCTTTGTGAAAGAAAAAAGTTTTGATATCCTACTGACTGTTTTGTCCTATTTTCAAAGGTTAACAAAAGCTTCAAAGAGAATTTCAGGCACCGCGTTGTTGCGCATGCACTTTCGCATTTTCGGCATTTACAGTTTTGATTTTCAGGTTTTAGGCAGACATTATTAAGTTTTCAAACTTTTTCCTGTTCTTCAAGCTCATGAAAATTTGAGTTGGGCCTTCTTTGCCTACAGAGTAAGCCACAGAAAACACTCGCCCGCAATAATTAATTTGGGAGCAACATATCCAATAAGCTTAACAAATAATACAAAAAAGGACATTTTCTTTTTTACAAAGCTGACGAGTTTTAACGATAATAAACTGATATAGGTTACGCATGATCCAACAGCCTCCATATAAAAAGAAGGAAAAAAATCGGTGAGCTTTTCTCCGCATACGCTTTATGGCCGGTGAGCTTTTCTCCACATCCGCCGGTTTTGCGGTGAGCTTTTCTCCGGTGAGCTTATCTCCGGGATTCACGCGCTACACTCGAAAGAAGCTTGTCGACTTCGCTAAAAATCAACCCGGGGCACCTCCCTTTCAGCTAAGATATAACTAGGCTGTATACTTTCCGGTTTTAACCGAAAAACACCGATAAACATCCACCGGTGCCAAAAATACAAAATCGGTTAAAACCGAAAAACACCGTTTTTTTCATATTTTCGAGCAAGCGCTGGTTTTTTTCACCGAAAAAGTCCTGTATACTTTACAGTTTTAACCAAAAAACACGAATCAACATCTGCCGGTGACGAAAATAAAAATCGTTCAAAACAAAAAAAAACACCGATTTCTTAATAATTGTTTTCTAGAAATGTTGCTTTTTTTCACCGAAAACATGCTACAGAAACTTCCGTTAAACACATTATCTTACCCGGAATTGTGTACTTTTCCTGTCTTTCTTTTGTGACCTACGTTGTCTTGGACTCTTTGAGGACACTAGCTTTGTTTCACTGTTCTCCAAGGTCGACCAGCGGTCCTCCAGGGTTGCCGAGCTTGAAGATCACCATTAGCGGCCTGAGAGGCTAGTCACGGCTGACCAGTACTGTCCCAAGCCTCGTTGGACGGTTTGGGGCTTCCCGTGTCCAGAGCAAATGTTGAGCGAGCATTCTCGAAATTTCGCGTCGTCACCAGGAAGGAGCGGGCGTCAGTGACAGACACGAGCCTATGCATTCATATACTACAATATTCAAGCGTGAAAGAGGCTGCGTAAAATATGTTAATAAATTTGGGTATGTTTTTCGTATTCAGTGGTAGTTTACCTTCGCAATTTTTGCCCCCGATAATCACCGTTTTTAGCGTCTGGACAAGAGAATTCACCGAAAAGCACCGGTGTTGGTGAAATAAATAAACACCGATAAACATCCGCCGATATTTGCCATAAATAAACACCGGAAAGTATGCACCCTAGATATAACAAGGTTGTCTTAAACAAAAAGCAATACGCCTACGCTGCCGAAATTGATAACGTGGTTGAACTTATGCCCAAATCAACACAAGACAACCCACAGCCCAGTTGTTCAACACACACAATGACCTAGCGGGACGCGAGGGGCAGTGGACGTTCCTTATCTCGCGCATCGATTGTTTTCTGCAATATTCGGAGTGTTATGAGCAAGCGCGATTCTTTAACTTCTGCCATCGATACATGCAATGCTGATTTTATCGTACTAACCGAGACCTGGCTGCATCCGCATTTTCGTGATCATGAAATTTTCCTATCTGCTCGGCATTTCTCGATTTATCGCTGCGACCGCACAACGCGACAAGGTGGTGGTGTTTTACTGGCCATTTTCAAAAAAACTTTCCATCCCAGTGTTTTTATTCCCTGCGACTTTGAGAATGTTTGGGCTGCCGTTGAAATAAGTAATATGAAAATCATTCTTGGTGTTTGTTATCGACCCCCCACGGTTTCTTTTAATTTTGTAGATGAACTTCATGATGTAATTAATATAGTTTCATCTCGATACCCCACGCTTCCTTTATTTCTGCTCGGTGATTTTAACATTCCGAATATATCATGGAACAGTGAACCGCCCAGTATTCACCCCTTCTCCTCTTTAGCCACTGAATTCTTGAACTTGTGCTCTGTATTTTCCTTTACACAGCTTATGAAGCAACCTACAAGGACAACACAATCTGTCGCAAACACCCTTGATCTTGTTTTGACATCCCAGCCTGATCTTGTCTCCGAGATTAGTTACTTGCCTGGCTTAAGCGATCACTGTTTGCTTACTTTCCAGATTTGCTTGTCGCGACCAAAGAACCTGAAAAACCAAAAACTATTCGTAACTATACAAAAGCAAATTTTGAAGCAATTAATTGTGAACTGTCTATTTTTCTTGATAATTTTCTGAATGGTTTTGATAATCGCACTATACAAACTAATGGGGACATTTTTGTGGCTAAAGTGAATGATTCAACTAATAAATTCATTCCCACTTTCACTATCGAGGGATAGCCGTAACCTCAAACGTTTATCAAACAAAAAAGCGCTTATATAGATTAGCTATACCATCTGGTAATGGTGCCCGCTGAGCTGCTTACAAACATGTCTCCGACAAATATGTAGCTGCACTAAAAATGCTAGGGAAGAATTTCATCAAAGCGCTTTGCCATCAATGTTAATAAACGACATTAGAAACTTTTGGCGTGTTATACAACATAAAGATGAAGATACGATCACTTTAGTCGACAGAACTGGAAACGTAATTGCTTCTAGCCAGTGTGCATTGGTGCTGAATGAAGTGTTTTCATGCAACTTTTCTGTAACTTCAGGTGTCCACAAAACCGATATTCATGGCTTTGACTTTCTCGTCATGTCTCCCATACTCATTGAAGCTACTGGTGTAAAGAGCCTCATTAAAACTTTTTCGTCTCCTAGATGGGATTCAATTATTCCCAAGTTTTTGAAAAGTACAAGTGTCTATTCTTCTATTATACTTTCTAAGATTTTTCAGCAGTCGCTCGACAACGGTTATCTTCCTGGTGAATGGAAGGTCGGGAAGGTGATTCCATTCCATAAATCAGGTAGCAAGTCTTCTCCTTGCAGAACACGTTACTATCAAAAGAAATAAGTATCTTCGGCAGTCGCGAAGTAACTGATTAATATACTAAACGAAAGCGAAAGCACGAATGAAAGAAAGCAACTGAAAGCTATTTCCGCGCCCGATCTCATCATGGCTGTGTTCCAAAATTTACTCGATCCGACTCCAGAGTAAAGGTTTCGCACCGTGGCGTTTCAAAACTTACTCGAGCTTACTCGATGACGTCAGAACTCGCGTTTCAGAAGCGGGTTGTTTACTCCGGAGTAATTACTCGCGCTACCCTCCTCGATCGGGGGGTAACGTCGGATCAAATCGAGTAAATATGTCACGTGATCTGCTCGTCGTCTGCTTTCTGCGCTAACAGCCGTCAAAGCTTGTTTGCGTTGTTGCGTTCGGTGACAGATTGCAAGACGACCGCATTTTAAAGACTTTTAGGTATGTGGATGATTATCTTATTGTTTTAATTTCTAGTCAAGGTTTGGGTGATAATAGAGAGGTGGTCACGGATATGGTCGACCTGTTTTCGGGATGTTCCCCGGGCCTGAGGTTCAAGCCCGAGACCCCTTCTGAGGGTGCCATTCAATTTTTGGATTTGTCTCTTAAGATTCAGGCCTCTCACATTTGCTGGTAGTATGAACCCCGGTCAAAGAAGGGGCTATTGAGATATGATTCTGCCCATTCAAACCTTGTAAAAAGGGCTATTGCTGTGTCATGTCTTCGCTCCTCTTTGGTGAAATCTTGTCACCACAGCTGCGAGAAAAGCTTTTTGTCTCAGGCCGGCAGGTTGCATTCTGCTGGCTTCCCGTTGGCTGTGGTCGTGGGTGTTGCAGAATCACTTCTCAAACTGTTTAGAGGTCTTTTGAGTTTGAGGGAAAGGAGGAGGATGCCCTCCAGGCCGGTTGTTCTGCCGTATGTGCACACATTTTCACATAGGATCAAACAGGTGGCTGAGAAGTTTGACGTGCCTGTTGTGTTCTCAGCTCCTTCAAAGTTGTCCCGTCTTTGCGCCGCAGTTAATCGTTTTGGGTCATCTGGGCCTCGGTGTGAGGTTAGCCACCGAACCCGGTATGTTACGTGCGCGACGGGTGTCGTGTATCTGATCCCTTTGTCGTGTGGCAAGGTGTACATAGGTCAGACGGGGAGGTGTGTCAATGTTAGGGCCAGGGAGCATTCCCTTTCCCTTCGGTCTTCACCGTCGGGACACCTTGCAGTTCACTGCGATAGGTGTTCGTGTTCTCCGGTTTTCACGGAGATTAAGATTCTGGCTCGTCACCGCAACAAAGTGACTAGAGAAATTGATGAGGCGTTTTTCATTTCTACCTACGGAGCGGACACGTGTGTTAGTGCCCCGTCCGTGGCTTTGGTGGATGACGAAGTGTCTTTCATTAGGAAATTCGGCAGATTTGTTTAAGTGCTCGGGCGTGCCTCAAAGGGGTGGATCATGCTTTATCTATCTTGCATCTTTTATGTTTTCCTTTCTATTCCTCGCGGGAATAAACTTCAGTTGCCAGTCAGCGTTGTGTTCGTCCACTTCTCGTTCTTGTCCCTTGTGTTTTTGGCGCTGTTTCTAAGTTTGCATTATGAACCAACTAGCCCAACTTCACGCCTTGTTGCAGGATTGGCCATTCCTCGAGGAAATGGATGAAATCTTCGGGCGAAGGCCGGAGGTGGTCCTTCTGGCTGTTGCAAGCACCTCAGCTGGTCTGAGCGTCAGGGAAACTGGACAGGAGCCGAAGGCGGAGTGCAGCCGAGGAAGCAAGAGAAAGTCCCAACTCTCGGAGGCACAAGAATTGCTGTCCAAAAAAATGGCCTTAGAAGAAAGGAAAGTCAAGACCCTCGAGGATTTTAATTGTTTTTTTTTTTAAGATTTTTTAGAACTCAAGAAAGCAGAGAAAGCCAGAGCGGAAGAAGAGCCATGATGTTTGAAACTTGTAATCTTGAATTTAACTGACTCAAGCAAAGAGCTGCAAAGATGAGTACTTACAATGTTATTTCTTTTGTGTGAGTGTGTGAAGATATAAGTCACAATGATTAACATGTTCGCGTTACCACGGGATCACAAACAAATGTGAAAGGTCCAACTAGTTTTTAATTATTAACAGTAAATTGATGAATATGCAAAGAATCAAAAATAGGTTGGTGTCCTATTCTTGTGAATAAACATGAACTATGTACATATACCGGGGCTTCATAGGCTGTGCATGATAAAGTCTCTCTTTGCCTTGCCCCTGGCCTTGTCGCGACTCGCCGTGGGTGCGTCGTCGTCCGAGGAGGACCCACCGGACTCGCTGGAGTCGCTGTCCGTTCCGTCACCTGCGGGTCCGTCGTCCTCGGTGTGTAGGGGACCGTCGTAGATGTCCCGCCACTCCATGCACGCGTTGTGCATGACGCAGGCTGCCACAATAGTCGTGACGATGCGTTCTGGGCGGCGGGCTTCAATGTACTTGAGACGTCAGTCGGCCGTTGTTTCTGTAGGGGACAAGGAGGCTTTGCCGCAGCGGGTACGCGCCATCTCCGAGCAGGTGGCTGTCGAAGGGGAACTTGTCCGCAGTCAAGATCGTCGGTAGCTCGGACCGCCTGTACATGCGTGCGTCGTGCACGGACCCGGGATCTCCTGCGCTGCAGTGAAGGAACCTCGCCTCGTGGTCGCAGATAGCTTGAAGGAGCACCGATGGCAACCCATGTCGGTTGATGTACGACTGGGCATCCTTGCCCTGAAGCCCCTTGCAAACGATGTGACTTCCGTCGATTGCTCCCAGGACTCCAGGGAAGCCTGCTTTCGCCTCGAAGCCGGATATAATATGCAGTGCCTTTTTCTCCGTCGGCCACGACACGAAGTTTGGGCTGTGGGTCAAAACAGCTGGACCAACTCTGTGCACTACCCTGCACACCGTAGACTTGGAGAGTCCAAAGCGGTCTCCAATAGACCTGTAAAATATAAAAACAGCCAGCATCTAAATGATATATAACAATGAACCACCTTGAGTTCGTTCTCATATACAGTACGTATATGCTTATTTTGTCATCTGAAATTTAAAGCGATGAGACCCTTTCAATAGCGCCGAACAGCTAGACATTCCAGAAATGTTTGTAGTCAACGAAACATTTCAGAAATTTTAAGTAAGGAAATCCTGCCCAGACGACTTGCTCTCCGCATAGCTATAGATATATGCGGAGAGCAAGTCGTCTGCTTCTTGCGTAGGAGTTGCGGTGACGTCAGAAAGACGCCGAGCTCTGATTGACTTTGATATGAAAGGATATAGTGGGTAAATCTCAACGCTAAATGCCTTGAGGTCAACCCACTATTTTTTCAATCAGCCAAGAAGAGCTCGGCGTTCTGACATCGTCGCAACCCCTGTGCAAGAAGCATACGATCTTGCACTCCGCATAGACAAACAACGAGTTGGGGATATTCATTATTTGGTTCAAGATCGAGAAATAACCCGTTCCTACAAAGTCACCTGAAGCACTCCAGGTTGGCAAGACTCCACACGAATATCAGAGTCTGCTTGGTAACGTCTATGGCCGGCCGGGCCGCGAGGAACTTGCAGCTGAGGGGCGAGCAATGTCACTAGGCGCTCAACAGAAGTCCTTCGGAGCCGAAAATGACTTTTGAAGTCCTCGGGAGACTGGCGCGGGGGAATGGTTTCCGCATATCCTAAAATCTTGGCCACTTTGCGCCTGAAATGATAAAAAAATATATTATGTAGGATTTGTTTTGTTTTGCTAGTGTGGAGGGTCATAGTACGTTATATAAAAGCTAAAGAAATAAATGAAGCCCACACGCAAGACATAATTTACTAAAATACCTATGACGGCCAAATGTTCTTTTATGTTGCCTTTCTATATTTTACGTCCAACGCAGCTCATTGAATAAGATGGGAGTGAATACGTAATTCACTCTCATCGGAGTGAATAGTTTCGCTTTTATTTGTGTACAATAACTAATATAAGCTTCAAGTCGGCGTTGCAAGGTGTGCCAATGAAGCACGCTCTGGATACTTTTTCGATTAACGCGCTAGATGCCGCTTTAAAGTTTATCATGAAATGTTTCCTTACCTCTTCTTCGTTGTAAAACTCTCTAGGATTTCCCACTCCTCCGCCGCGTCGTCACTATCAAAGAAAAACTTCGCAGCGGTTAATATCATCGTTTCTTCGAGTGCTTCCTCCATGATCAAAACAGATCGTCTGCTATTTTCCACAATCGAGCCTGCTATGCTTTCGTTTTGCCGTAGCCCAAGACAAAGCAAATCCGCGTAGTATCCAGGTGATAACTCCGGCCGTTCCAAAATTCAGACGCGGATCGCTTACTCGCGATGTCACGTGGTATTACCCGCTGACGTAGGAGACAGGTTACTAGGGTAAGATTTGGAACATACCCATCATGTACAGTCCCCGGCAATATGAAAGACCCACTGGGAGCGCGTGGCCGAGGCGGTGGCTCGCGGGGGCGCTGCGAGCGCTCTGGGCAATGCCATTCTGCATTGAGGGGAGGACACCCATTCGGGGCTCAGCTAAAGGTGTATCCACACGACGGACCGGGCCGCGGACCGATTGATCACGTGATGCGCGGCCCGCGGGCCGCCCGGCTGCAATGAGCATCCACACGGCGGACCAAAAGAGCAGACGACAGAGCGAACGGGCCGGTCTAACCCTCGACCTCACAGCTCCGCCAAACGCATGCAGCGAGCTGCTTTGAGGCTATTTGTAAGGAGCTAAGAAGGAGGTTGAACGAAAGAGAGGTTTGGCCAGTTTGGCCGCGGTGGCCCTGGCGTTGACTATTGAGGACGAGGACTCGAGTGAACAGAAAAGGGCAATCCCACAGAGCGGGGAATCGCTCCACGAGCGCGATGATGTAAAAGGCTGCATCGTCGCACCATGCCGCCATCGTCGCACAACAAAAGGTTCGTCTTCTTCGTCTTCAACAGTTGGCGCCAAAAGAAAACAACTTTGGATTTGGATTCCAATCCAAACAACAAAAGTCAGCTTGTTGCCAGACTTAGCGTTTCAATTATACTAAAAACGCCGCGGTCCGCCGCCAAGGTCCGGGCGAGAAAAGTCGCTTGGCATTTCTCAGAAGCGCGGGCCGCGGACCGCCGGCGGACCTCGAAAACCAGTGACGTAAGATCACGTGATGCGCGGCCCGCGGACTAAAACGGCAATTTGGTCCAAGGTGTGGATACACCTTAAAGCGCAACGCGCTTATCAGTTTGCGCTGAGCCCCGATTGAGCTTCCTCCCCTCGAAACAGAATTGAAATGCCCGGAGCGCTCGCAGCGCCCTCGCCAGCCACCGACTCGGCCACGCGCTCTCAGTGGGTCTTTCATATTGACGGGGACTGTACTTCGTGTGCGTAAAGTACGTCCTGGATGGCGTGAAGAAAACAGTGCTTAGTTCCTCCATCAAGGACTTCAACCCCCAAGGTGTCGACGATTTTGATGCCGACCGAATTTACGAATGTTGGTGGCGTGGGGATGACCGTACTCGCGCAGGATTTTATGACGCCAAAATTATTACCATGACCGGTAAGTTCAACTTTACTAATAAGCTATTTCACGAATGTATGGACTCTTGGATTGCTCGAAATTTTTGTTCATTTCTGTGCCTCGGTCCACAAGTACGGGCGAGCGATGAGGTACGGAGACGAGCAAGCGTAAAGACAAGCATCGCGCGGTCTTAGCATCTACACACACAAATCAATTTCTTTCTGGTAGGTAACCCGCGCAAGGCAGTTATTTAGCCAGTAAAGAGGCTTCGGTGGCTCGGGGGCAAAGCGCCGGTGTTCGTACCCACAGGTGGCAGGTTTAAACTGCGGGTGAGGTGCCGGAGACTTGTTGCGGATAATGAGCCGTGTAAGCTTTCGGTTGTACGATCTGTAGACACCAGGTGGTCCCGATGTCGGGCCGAGAGCTAAATACATCACAAAAAATTGGATTTGTAAGCTGCGACGCTGTAATTTGCCGCGTAAGTTCGGCTAGGTGGTGAATTCAATTTGTGAAATTATATTTTAAAAAAAATAATACTTTCCTCAGTCAAAAGTTACAAAAGAAAACAAGACACATCTTACGTATCCTAATGAAACCAAAAAAGCGTCGTCGTGGGGACCAATAGGACTGCAGCAAAGTGGAAAGTTCGGCCAGTTCGTTCATGGTTCTCTCGCCTTGTGTCGTTCCACTTCTTCGTCCTTGTCTTATTCGGCGCTTTTATTTAAAGGACAAATAGGACGTTTGATTAAACAAAACAAGTGCAATGGAAAGAAAAAGTTATCTTCTTGCTATCCTTCCCTGTTTGTCTATCAAATGTTCTAGTGGCCCACAAGAACTTTTCTAGCTTTGTGAGGAAAACGCTTAAAGGGGCCCTGCAAGGACTTTTTTACAGGCTTTTAATTTGCACCGAACCTGAGCGCACTGAACGTAGTAACTTAATGAGACTTTTCTTTTCTCGAATTTCGCTTTATTTTAAAAGTTATAGGCAAATTAAAATTACAAAAACAAGCAAAAATAACCTCCTTCATGACGTCCTTGGTTGCTTGCGTGGCCGAGAACTAGAGGTGGGGTAGTGAGCTCAGCGAGCGCTCACAGCTTCCGCACTCCGTGTCGACGGCGCGAGAGGGCGCCACTAAAGCGTGTTCTGGATAGGCTGTATGCAGCGGGCTGCCAGAGCGGCTCTCATTGCATTTGCTGCGCGATTAAACACTAATTCGGCATGACACTTCATTGGCAACAAACGACAGCAAACACGGGGTAAAGATCAGTTCAGAATGGGAGCCACCTCGCGCTGCCATACCGCGAAATGGTCAAACCGCAAGACAAAGCTGCTTGCCGAAGGCCTTCGGAACGCTCGGAGCCGGTCGGATCCTCCAGTCGATACGACCGCAGCGCCGCCGCGTACATCCGGGACCTTTCCGTGTTGGCGCCTGATCCACTACTCCTTTCTAGTATGCGCCGCCTTTTCCACCGGTTGGTGGCGGGTATGTCGACAGGTCATTTCTTGTTTCCGTACTTTCTAAACTGTATTTGTTTCTTTTCTGATCTAAAATACTGAACAAAAACTACTTTCATAAATAACTTGAAACGGTTCGCGCCACTTATATTTTGTATTTCGACTAAAATGAAGCTTTTAGTGGCTCTGACCAGTAGTAAGCCCAGGACCTAAGACGTCACATATCGCGCGCTTTCGGTATTGCGGGTCGCCCCCGTAGGTGGAGGAGGTTTCCGCGACGTCCGGTTAAAATATGATTGCACTGATATTTAGTTACTCTCTACGTGCCTGCTGGCTTGCCTGAACCCCAAGAGACGTGGAAATTTCAAAAAAGGTGGACGCTTAAATGTGATTGCAGGGCCCCTTTAAGCTTATGTTGGCCCAGAGAAATTTTATTGTTTTTTCTTTGACATTTTCGCAAATTAAATTCACCATCTAGCCGAACTTGTGTGGTAAATTAGAGTGTCGTAGCTTACAAATCCCCCTTTTTTTGCAATTTATTGCAATTTATTTAAGTCTCGGCCTGACGTCTGGACTACCCGGTAGTATACTTCGTTGATGGACTACGTAAATCACCCCATGCCTTTTTTTTTGTATATTTTTTTTAGCTAGCTCTTTATCTACTAAACTGTAATCTCAAGACAGTATTTAAACAGCGATTTTTGGTCAAAGAATTGTGGGGGATCATTGGTGCTCCGCTACCATTCAGAATCACCACTGGCTGTTTAGCCAGTGGTGATTCTGTGGTTGCTACTTGAGCGACTGTAGAGGGCATAAAGTGGCTCTAGTTGCTACTAGCCTCACTGAGGCATCGCAGCTCTCCTGAGTCCGAATGAATAATAATAATAATAATAATTGTTATTACTATTATAATTATTATTATTATTACACCACCATGGAAGCTTGCTGTCAGAATATGGCAACAAAAATTTTAGGCAGGGTGATCGGGAATACTGTTGATGCATTGGGGCAATCTGCAAATGAGTTTTTGGCGAGTAGACAGGATCTGTTTAATCAATAAAAACAGTTATTCTTGTCAAAAAAATGCCAACAGTAATTGTTATTGCTGCTTTGTAGTGTTCACATAACTACAGTATACTACTCTCCAAATTAAAACGGAAACATAGGGTGGAGGATCATTAAAAAAATTATTTCCGAAAAGATCCCCAATGGCACCAGATCATTTGTTGGGACACGTCAAGCTCGTATCATACAGCTGGTACACTGCAAAACGGTACTGCATTTCAAAATATGCATTGTGTGAACATCCTCTAGTTTTGTGGCAAGCCAAGTTGTTCGCTAAATTTCGGCTGCCGTTCTGAGCTTTCCCAGAACTCGCTTTTCCAGTATGCTAGAGAAAATCTGACTGACCAAGTCGTAAGAGCTTCAATTTCGAGGTACTATTTTAGCTATTAGTTGCTATCAAAAGTTAGTCACTCCTTTTCTACACAAACGGTTTTTCTCTTATTTCCATGTGCTCTCCAACTTTTAAGATTCAAAAGAGGAAATGAACGAGTATCTTGAAAAGAGGCGAGGTGCAGCTCCGACGAAACAGCGGAAGACATCTAAACAAGAAGCGGTAAGGCCATCATCTGTTAAGTTATAGAAGGGGTTGTCTGGTATACCTCTGCATTAAGAAGGGTGCTTACTTTGACAACAGGTTCTACTGCAGAATGCAGAAGGCTGGTAATGCGTCTTGCATAAATATGCAAGACGTCCTTAACAGTATGTCTGCCAAGCCGTAGAAACTTCTTGAAACAAAGGCATCTCTGAAATTTAGAAAATTTGGCGCTGTTTCATGAAAGCTGAAATAGCAAAGCTACAAGCAGTCCAAACCAACTTGCAAAGTGCTATGACTGAGACAAAACAAAATCACATTGATTTGTTCTACTCGCGTCTTTTTTTCCCCCTGTTTTTGATGCTTGAAGTTGGGACGCACTTTTAAGAGAACACGGAATGGCCTTTTTCGTCGTGACGAAGTAATGCAGCCGTCCGGTTGGTTCAATCTGGTCCAGCACCAGCGACGGGGAACTGGTCATGTTAGTTCGCCCCTCAGATGACAGTGCATCGAAGGCTTGTGTCTGATCACTGCTCTTGCGAAAATTACCGAGCTCCAACGATTCTTGGAGCAGAGCATGTGTTGCCTGCATTGGCGAACCTAGCACGTGGCTATGATGAACACTGGTGGGTAAAAGCATGGCTGTGGATCACCTGGCCATTTGATTGGGGTGCGAGTTGAGGAAATAAAAACTGCTCATTCTCTCAATATTTTTTTTTTAGCAATTGCTACTGTGTTGAGACAAAAACTAACACAATTATTTTTTAAGCAAATTGCTTCATGAAGCAGACGAGCGGACACATCACTCCCTCCGAGGAAGGCGAGGAAAAACAGAGTTCGCGTGTATTTTCATTGTCAGAGGCTTAATAAGTGGTTTTGTCATTTGAAAGTTGGAATGCATAGCAATTGGTACCTACAACACTATATAAAAGCAAAAACAAGTGTCTTCAGAAACCTCTTTAGTGCCCCTTTAACTGTTCGCTACATCACGAATGCAAAAAGAGCATGGAGGCTTTGACGAGGGTAATGTTTATGAGATGCGACTCTCATTTCTAAAGCGCTGCACATTATCTCTGTGCCCTTGCTGTGAATTATTGGGTGCGTTAAGTACATGCTCCGGAGCACGAGAGTTTGGCGCTCCGTTCACTAAATGGTCAGAAGCACCGTGTGCGATTCATTGAACGGTAGTGTACTAATCAGCAATCATATACCAGTCTTCTTCTCGCAAAACATTCAATAACGAAGTTTATAGCGCTGCCGACTTAATTCGCTTTAAACTCTGCGGTTGCACACATTTATGAGCTGCTTTTGTATTTTTTCTCAAGCAATTGCAATCCTCGCCACCCATTTCCATAACATTCTACGCCTGTATCTTAATTCTACATCCGGAAGTGACTGTGTGGCTTGTCAATAGTTTCGGTATGTATGCAATGTTCTGTTTAGTTGCCGTGCTCAATGTATGAAACTTGTAGCGTCGGAGCAGGAGTGGAGGAGCGCGGACCTAAACACCCATTAAAGCATGACAAAGGCTTCACAATATGTTTTCCTTCTTACACTGACGGCCTAAGAGCTGAACATAGTGCTGGGGAGCCGTTAACCTAGGCAGCGATTACGGAGGCCAGCTGGCGAGCTGGCGAGCTGGCTTCAGCTTCAGTAGTCATTTCTTTGGGTCATTTTCTCTGCTTTGACTGCGACATCATGACTTGCCATTGTTAATAAAGAGTGCGCATTGAATTATCTATCGCTTCGGGCCCCAGAACTGCAGCCCGTTTGTCAAATAGAACTTCTGCAGGTATTTTTCCTACCCTTGTCCTTACTGGTTAGTCGCGTGGTTTTAAAACCCCCTCCTAGGTACTATGGTTTACTTGTAACTGTGGTTAAAGTTAGCCGTACTTCGAGTAAACAGGACCAGATGGTCAAAATTATTTTTCAAGCTATGAAAGCTATGACACTCGGAAAGGTGCTGAAATATCGTCCTTGGCCTACGGCCCTGTTTCCTGTGGCCCCCACCCTGGTGGTTGTTCAGTGTTTACCTCTCAAAGATTTCTGGAGAGAATGCTGACCCACACCATAATTGCTTTAGGAATGTAAACCCCCAAAATTTCAATCATGTTAGAAGTCGTGCTCTGTATGATGTGCTGTTTTGAAGTCGTTGCACCTGAAATTCACTTCTTGACTGGGGGATGTTTAGTGCTATTCTGCTACCACCGGTCCCCTCTGGTTTAAGGATGTGCTCAATGGGCTATTGACATATTTGTTTTAACAAGCAGGCAACTTTCAACAGGTTCCCAAAAGCAAGAAGCGGAAGCGGCAAGACGCTAAGCAGATGGCAGAGCTGGAGCTGCTGGGGACACTCAGCAGCTCTGGTGATGAGGACAGCCCTTCAGAGAAAAAGCTCAAACTGGAAAATAAACACCTACGGCACCTAAATTATAAGCTGCAAGAAGCACTCTGTGCCAAGGTGCTTGCAAAAGGTACAAGCCTACTTTATTTCGTACCATCTTTGTGTTTTTAAATCATCCTTTATATTTGGGTTGCAGACAGCAGAGCCAATAGGAGTACGAAGAGCTTCCATTCCGCATCCACAAGTCATCATGTGCCAGAGGGTTAGTTGTTTCTTTTTATGTAATCTAGCTTAAACAAGGTTCCACTCTATGAAATAGTTGTTATTTTATGGTTATAGGCACCTCTAGCTTAAATTAACTTTTCATTGATTTGTTTGCATGACAGCTTAGCAAAGCATATATCTCTAATTGTAGTCATCTCTTGTCCCAGAATGAAAATGATGACTACTACCATAATTACCCTGGCTGCCTTAACATTGGCTAACCTAACTGCAGTTTGCGAACTGAGATGCTCTTACCCTTGATCTCAGTTAAAGCCAAAGTGAAACCCAGTGTGAAAACTTGAAAGGAAACATTTGAGGGGAGTCTTTCTGGTCAAGGAGCTACTATAAATAAAGAGATATGCACCAACCGAATTCTCAATTAAGGAACCATACGTTTCATGACCTACACTGTCTCTTCATGAGGGGTTGACGGTGGTGTCTTACCATTGCAAAAAGTGAGACACCACCGCAGAAGAAGAAGAAAACAAATACTGCTCCTCGGCGGCCTTGGCTGCAGTCAACTCCTGAAGAAGAGACCGAGTAGGTCTCGAAATGTAGAGTTTCCTTATTTAATGATTTGGTTGGTGCATATTTTTTTATTTAAACCCAGCGTGGTGTTATATGATCTATCTAGATATTGCAGAATATTAATTATCAAAGTACATTTTACTGTTATAAGCATTTAATATACTAGTGATAATAGGCATTTCTCTCTTTTTAAGGTATGAAAGCATTAAAACGCTTTAAACAAATGACAAAAAAGCGCAGAGGTTGCATTGTTATTGGCGTTTCGGCTGCAGTGCGGCTTCGGTGCTGGCTCTGGGAGAATTCTATAAGTGCTTCCATCGGCAGCTTTAATAGCTGCCGATGGAAGCACTTATAATAGCAGCCGATGGAAGCACCCCATTGCAGGGTGTGTCTCAATCATTATAAAAGCAGCTCCCACCCTTAAATATGGCTACTTGAACAATATTTTGAACTACACTTGTTTCTACATGGCACCCCCAACATTCTGAAAAATTAAGTGCATCGTCGATGCTCACAGATGGTGGCGAAGTGCCAGGTGCCACTATGCTCACCTGGTTAGCAAGCACAAACTGAGCCTGCCATAACGTCTCCGTTTTGACCCCCAGGTGGTTGCAGGCACTTGCCTAGCAGTTTGTTGTACTTGTTGCTCCGCTGGACTGCCTTCCCTTTGCACTGTCGTTATGTACAACGCGGGAGAGTCAGACGAATGTTTGGCATGCTTAAAGTCAATCGCAGCAGACAGCCCAGCACTAAAATGCTCAGAGTGTGGGAACACCTACCACATCGGGAAGTGCGCAGGCATCACAAAAGCACCCCGCAGGGGGCACCTGTGAAAGCAGGTGTTTGGAGAGTGGCGTCTCCACGGACCCCGAGCTCCGCAGGGGGCGCCTGCACACTGGGTGCTAGGTGCTTGGTGAGTAGCGTCACCACGGACCCCAGCCACTTTGACGACACCACAGACCCTGAGTAAAAAGTGGCTAAAACCCACCCACTGTCTGGCTGTGCGTGGCGAGCCCGTGTCCGGGGAAAAGGGCATCCTGGTGGTTGAGCCGAACCCGGGGTAGGTTTAGACCCTTCGGGGCCCCCCGGGTGAGGCAACACACCACTTTGGCCCCCGCTTCTCGTAGACGGGTGTCCTGGCTTGGCCCGACCAGGATGATGCAGTCAGTCGCCATTTCTTCTACTATCCCCTCTCTTCTTTCTCTTTCCTTTTCTCTCGCCTTTTTCCCATTTCAACTTCTTTGGCGGCAAGGGCTAACCTTGGGTGGCAACAGACCCCTGTCTAGCACCACACTGGGTTATAGTGCCTGGGCAGCGCTGATAGTGTAATGTCGTCAGCCAAGCCATTCTTGTTATGGCGCATTACCTATCCCCGTGTTGGGCTCCGTGGTGGGTGGCGCACCCGGGGCACCAAATTTCCTTCCCATTTCTATGGGTTCCAAGCTAAACAAAAACTCTGATCGGGCTCTGAAAAGGGCCCGCACCGAAGGCAAACTATGAAGAACCATACCACGGTGCCGGAAACTTTTCCAAAATTTTTAGTCATGCACTCAGACAACGAGGACAAACCGCTCGCAAAATTGTCCCCTTTCCTAGTAGCGAAGACGTTGGAGATGGTAGTTGGAAAAAATTTCAAAGCAAAGAAGCTTTTCTCTGGTGACCTTCTTGTTGAAGTCCATACCGCAGAGCAGAGTACTGCACTACTTGCCCTCAACGAAATCCAAGACTATGCCGTTACTGTGACCATTCATCGCTCTCTCAACAGCACGCAGGGCGTCATCTCCGAGGATGACCTACTTGGAAGCCCGAACGAAGAGATCCTTGAAGGTCTTAAAGATCAGGGCGTCATCGCTGTACGACGCATCACTCTTCGTCGTGATGGCCAGGAAAGGGATACTAAACATATAGTTTTGACATTCAACTCGACAAGTCTCCCCACCGCAGTCAAGGCCGGCTACCTTAACTGCAAAGTGAGGCCCTACATCCCCAATCCAAGACGTTGCTTCCGCTGCCAACGTTTTGGCCATGGGTCAACCACGTGCAGAGGAAAAACGACATGTGCCAAATGTGCAAGCAACGATCACCCCACAGACAACTGTTCTAGTGACTCACACACTTGCGTGAATTGCCGAGGACCTCACCCGGCATACTCTCGTTCGTGCCCTAAATTCAAACAAGAAAAGGAAATAATAACTCTAAAGACAAAGGAAAACTTAACTTACCAAGAAGCACGTAAGCGTCTCTCCTTCCTGCAAGGAGGCACGTATGCTGGGGCGGCAGCCAGGGGGGCGGCTCTGCCAAAGACCTCTGTGGGTACACAATACTCTGCTCAGGATATTGTTGCCCCATTTCGCTCCCCTTTCCTTACAAGACCAAGGGTGGATAACACACCCTTACAGACTCCCATGACGCAAACAACCGACACGTCGGTGCGTCTTGGTGGTCTTTCGCAACCCCGACAGCGTGCAGAGGAGGCACCTCGGGGCTCTCCATCCTCCTCTTCTCATCACTCTGGGAGCGCTGCCAGAACATCGGCCACTCCCAATGACAAGGTTCAGGAGAAGGTGAAATCTAACAAGCCACCTTCATTTGGACGCTCCCAAAAGGTTGTGTTCAACCTCCCCGTACAACATGACAAACAACCTAGTACACCTCAATCAAATGCTCTGGATGCGCCCGAGTGTAATCGTGGTGCATCCTGCTCGCATCATGAACCCCCTGGTGTACAAGGAGGGAAGTCTGAATCCTGCACTGATCCTGCAGATCAGGCTACCCCTATGGAAGTTGACAAGCAACCAAAAAAGAAACAGAGCCCCCGCATAACAGGACCACCCTAGCATAATGCCAGTGAATATTGTGCAGTGGAACTGTAGAGGAGCACGCTCAAACATTGAAGATTTAAAGGATCTGGTGCAGGCCCTAGACCCAGAGGTGACCTGTCTTCAGGAAACCTTCCTTTCTGAGTCGGCCTCGTTCAGATTTGGCAGATGCGCAGTATATCGCAAAGACCGTCCTCCGGATGTAAGAGGTGGAGGAGTGGCTCTCATTGTGCAGCCATCGTGTCCTTCAGAGCAGATTCCTTTAACCTCAAACTTGGAAGCAGTTGCTGCACGTATTTACATCGGTATCATGGTAACTGTATGCTCTCTTTATCTTCCACCTAATGAACAGATCACGCTGACGGACCTAGAACAGCTAGTAAGTGAACTCCCAAGCCCTTACCTGCTTCTTGGAGACTTCAATGCTCACAATAGACTATGGGGAAGTCAATCAGATGACTCTAGAGGCAAAGTGGTAGAAAATTGTTTGCTCAAAAATTCAGTGAATCTTTTAAATGACAAGTCTCCTACGCATATTACCCTGAGCTTGCCTGTGAAATATTCTGCCATAGACTTATCTTTTTGTTCAGCTTCTCTTTTTACGAAATTGTCCTGGCGGGTTCACCAAAACCCATATAACAGTGATCACTTTCCCATTGTCATCCAACACTCGTGTGCGACTCCTTGTGTTCCAAAAAGAGTGCCCCGTTGGATCATTGAGAAGGCAGACTGGACGAAATACAGTGAACAGGCCCAGATTCCTGAGGATGGCTTCACTGCACTTCATATCGATGAGGCCACGTCCGCTTTGACAACTGTCATAATTGACGCAGCAATAGTTTCAATTCCAAAAACATCATCACGGTTTCCAAAATATCCAAAACCCTGGTGGTCTCCAGAATGTACAGAAGCCAAGAAGGATAAAAATAAGTATTGGGGGAAGTTCAAGAGGTATCCCACTTCTGAGTGGCTGATTGCCCTTAAAAGAAGCAAAGCTGAGCTCCGCCGCATAATCAGAAGACAGAAAAAGAACTCCTGGTGCAAGTACACCTCGGACGTCACCCAGGACACATCAATAAAAGAAATCTGGAACAAAGTCCGGAAGATGGAGGGCTTATATAATGACACCCGACTCTCTATTCTCAAAGATGGAACCATTCAAGTGTGTTCTCCCGTAGACCAGGCAAATCTTTTGGCACATACTTTCTCAGTAGTATCCAGCAAGTCTTCATATCAAAAACCTTTTCTAGCTTACTGCACGCAAGTAGAAAGAAAATCACTGCCAATAAAACTCAGTAGCGAGGAACCTTACAACAAACCTTTATCTTTCCGAGAGCTAGAGTTATCGACCCTGCATTGTCGGAATTCTGCAGTTGGCTTAGACAACATACACTATAAAATGATTGCTAACTTATCCCATGATTCCAAACTTGCTCTTCTGAAGTTCTACAACAGAATTTGGGAAACGGGCGTGTTCCCAAAATCCTGGAGGAAAGCAATCGTTATAGCCATTCCAAAGCCAGGCAAAGATCATACAAATCCTCAGAACTACAGACCAATAGCTCTCACCAGCTGCCTCTGCAAGGTGCTAGAACGCATGATAAATTCAAGGCTTGTTTTTTGCCTAGAGGCAAAAAACTTACTATCACGAGCTCAGTGTGGCTTCCGCAAAAACCGCTCCACCCTTGATCATCTTGTGTCTCTGGAGATGGAGGTTCGCTCGGCCTTTGTGAGGCGTGAACATCTGGTGGCAGTTTTCTTTGATCTTGCTAAGGCATATGATACAACATGGAGGCATGGTATTCTTAGTAACCTGGTGTCAATGGGTTTTAATGGTAACATGATGATGTTCATTAAGAACTTCTTAACAGATCGCACCTTTCAGGTGCGCCGGGGAGCTGTTCTTTCTGACGAGTTTATGCAGGAAACGGGCGTTCCCCAGGGGTGCATTTTAAGTGTTACATTATTCTTGGTTCAGATAAATTCACTCTCCCGTGAAATTTCCCGCCCCATCGAGCACTCTTTATATGCCGATGACCTTAAAATTTCTATCAGGACTTCATCTCTGCGAGTTGCCGAGCGACAACTCCAGCTTTGCATAAACAAACTGGGCAAGTGGTGTTTTCGCAACGGATTTCAATTCTCGGCAGAAAAAAGTGCCATAGTACATTTTACGCGGAAACGTGGACTGTACCCCAGTCCCGAACTGTCACTAAATGGTACACAACTCACTTGTAAAAACTCTCAAAAATTTCTGGGAGTCATTTTTGACCGGAAACTAACATTTGGAGAGCATATTGCCAGTCTTCGCAAAAACTGCCTAAAAAAACTAAATATTCTTAAGGTGCTTGCACACACATCTTGGGGAGGACACGTGGAGTCTCTTCTGCATATTTACCGGGCTACAGTGCGTTCGAAACTGGATTATGGTAGCTTTGTTTACGGATCGGCTAGACAAAGCACAATTCGACAGCTTGATCCTGTTCATCACCAGGCAATTCGTTTGTGCACAGGAGCTTTTCGGACATCACCAGTGGAGAGCCTATACATAACAGCCCATGAACAGCCCCTACATCTTAGGAGAGAATTGCTAGGTCTATTCTATGCGGGTAGAATTTCAATGTACAAGGACAATCCAGCCTACACTCATGTCCTAGCCCCATCTTTCACTGAGCTGTTTGCTCGACGCCCATCAGTGGCCCAACCATTTGGAATTCGTGTGCAGCAAGTTTTGTCAGACACTAGGGTTTCTATAAGCGAGGTTGCATCTTTCCGTCCACCACTCCCCCCTTGGTATGACCCAAGCATTTCTTGTGATCTGCGGTTAACTGAATTCCAAAAGCCATATACTGCACCTCTAGTGTACCAACAGTGTTTCTTAGAAATCCTTAAAGAGTTCAAGGACTACCGGGTATTTTACACTGATGGTTCCAAAACGGGTAATGCTGTTGGAGCAGCCTTTGTTTCTGGGACCACCAGAAATGCTTTCCAGTTGTCTCCAATAGCATCTGTCTTCACATCTGAATTGTATGCGATTGTTGCCTCGCTTAAGCACATCAGAAAGTTCCGGATCAAGAAATCTCTCATATGCTCCGACTCTTTAAGTGCACTAATGTCTATCTGTGCTATAGGGCCTAAGAAACACCCGTTTATTGCAGATATTCATACGCTGTTACGAGAAATCCGGTCAGTAGGTGGACATGTTCAGTTCCTCTGGGTTCCAGGGCATAGTGGCATCACTGGAAATGAGCTTGCTGACAAAACTGCCCGAGAGGGTCCGTTCGAAGACAGAACTCGCATGCCTTTGCCCTTAAGTGACATTCGC
The DNA here is from genome assembly GCA_013358835.2 of Ixodes persulcatus. Classification (NCBI taxonomy): domain Eukaryota; kingdom Metazoa; phylum Arthropoda; class Arachnida; order Ixodida; family Ixodidae; genus Ixodes; species Ixodes persulcatus. Next base: position 208,798 of record JABSTQ010010541.1, read on the forward strand.
CGTGAGATGTCCAAGAGTGTTGCGACAAAATGGTTGCGGCAATGGAAGAAATGTGAAGGTAACAAGCTTCATACTCTTCACCCTACTACAGATAAATTTCAGGACCATCGTCACCTCTCGCGTCATGACAGTGTATTGCTAACACGACTGCGCATTGGACATACACGCTTAACACACTCACATCTCCTAATGGGCAATGAATCTCCTACCTGCGAAACTTGTGATTCAGACCTTACAGTAATGCATCTCTTTGTTTGCAGGAAGCTCGAACCTTTCCTTAAACCACTTTTAGCACCACTAAGAAGATTTAACATTCCATTTCATCCGTGTTTGGTTTTAGGTCCTGAACCTCAGATTCCGCTCAAAGACTTATTCACGTTCCTTCAAAAAAGTGGCCTCAAGTCACTTCTCTAATATACATGAACTTTTGGAGCCCTTTACACTCTATAGGCCTCATTACCCGTTTATGCATAAGCTAAACACAGCACATTAGTTTCACCCATATGCACTAACATACTACGTATTAATTAGCTAAACAGGACCTTGGCGCTATTTGGCCCTCGTGTTGCCCTTGCGCCATAAAACATCAAATCATCAAATCATCATCATCATCACAAAAGCAAAGTTAAAAGCCATGGAACCAGAGGGACTCCCGTCTTGGAACTGTGCCACCTGTAGAGTGCATTCTCAACGGCAAGCTCCCCGAAAAGATAGCCAGGAAACAGCAATGGAAAGCAAAACTGACGAACAAAAACACACAGCTATGATGGAGCAGATATTGAAAACAAACCAGAAGCTAGGGCAGAAGCTAAACATCCAGTCTCTTAAGCATGACACCACGATTGAAAAGCTCGATAAACAAGAAAAAACTATTCAAGCGATAGAAACCTCGATGACCATGCTTTCCAAGCAATATGATGACCTTATAAAAAAGGTAGACTCATTGACACATGTCACGACCGAACAAAAAAAAAGACAAATGAGATGGAACAGCTCGGGTATGAAAGAGATGCAAGGATCAAAGATCTTGAACGGGCAGTGGAAAATGCGGAACAATACTCGCGAAGAAAGAACATAGAAATTCATGGAATTGCAGAGCACGATCGCGAAGACCTGACAGCAGTCATAAAAAACCTGGCAACAAAACTGAACTTATCTGTGCCGCAGCCCGATAAGATTGAGTCTATACACAGACTTAAAGCGAAAGATGGTAAGATACCTCCTATCATTATACGCTTCAATGACAGATCGGAACGAGACAAATGGGCTTCCAAACGTACAGCATTGAAGGACGAACACGTGTACATCAACGAGAACTTGACCAGGCTACAGCGATGGTTGTTTTGGAATACAAAGGATTGTGCGAGGGAAATGAGTTACAAATACGTCTGGATGAAGAACGGAAAAATTTTTGTGAGAAAGAGGGACGGAGCGGCTACAATACGAATTGATGACGAAAGTGACCTGAACAAAATTCAATAATGTCTTTCGATACATTTGAAGAATGGGATAATCATACCAAAACGTTCTAACTGAAGAAGGAAAAAAGAAAGAAGACCAGATCCTACATATCGTTCAAATAAATGTTAGAAGCCTTAAGAAGCACAGTGATGAACTGAATGTTTACATAGCAGATGCACTGGTTGATATCGATGTGCTTATACTTACCGAAATAAATGTTGAGATAAACAAACCGCTGCACTTCCCCATACATGGGTACCATGAAATGTCTGTACGGCGCGAAGGCAGGAAAGGAGGGGGGATACTGATATACGGTAAAGATAGCTGGCTTTTCGACCGTATGGAGGTATCTTTGCAGCATGCCGAAGCTCTTGTGATTAATATACATAAAGCCGCTATATCGTTCACTATATGTGCTCTTTATAGACCACCCAGTGGAAATCTACATTTATTCTATGAAGAATTTGATAAACGGATAAACAGATTTAACAACAACGATTATATAGTTATAGCAGGCGACTTAAATATTGACGTTTCGAGTCAAGATAAATACGGAGTCTCGGATTACCTGAACATATTGTCCAGTTACGGGCTAGAAAATGTAATCAATGGTTACACTAGAGAAGAGCACCTTGCAGATAAAATTACAAAAAGTAGCATTGATCATATAATAGCCCGAACAAGCAGTTTATTCTTTATAGGTGGCATAATTAAACAAAAAGTAGCAGATCATTACTTCGTTGCTCTAAGGATACTTAAGGAAAACTGCACACAACAGATGGAAGAAAGCCAATACAAACAAATTATTGACAACAAAAAAGTGGACTACAGTATAAAAAAGTACAACTGTAAAAAAGTACAACGGTGGTCGAGAAACTTGGGAGCATCTACGAAAGTTCAAAAAAGACGATCAAATTAAGAAAAAGAAATCGTAGCAACAAGTGGATTGATAATGAAATAGTTGAGTTAAGTTTCGAGAAAAATAAATTATGGAACAGATGTAGGCAAAATCCGCAAGATAAATCAATTAAGGAAGAATATAGGCGAATAAGGAACAGGGTAACTGCAAAAATAAGGCTATCCAAAAAGAAGTTCCGTACAGCACAGCTCAAACAGTGCGGAAAGAACATCAGGGAAACGTGGAATACTGTTAATCAAATCATAGGCAAACCCCCCAAAGATAACGCGGACGAATCTCTAGAGAAAAATTTTCCAACAACCAATTTCGATACACTAAGTGATAACTTCAATCGCGCTTTTGTTAAACAAGTGGAAGACCTACGTAAGCACGCAAACAAATCTACCACAAAACCTAACTTACGGAGCCGTACACAAAACACCGCGTACATGCCGCAAATAACAGAAGTAGATCTACAACATATAATTAGCAATATAGTAACGACAAAACCGGCAGTTTACGACCAAATAAGGCCCAGAGATCTGCGCGTTCATTTTAACAGTCTAAAAAATGTTCTTTTGGCAATATTAAACGGGATTTTTGAAACAGGAGATATACCTAATAAGATGAAGGTGTCGATAGCGCGGCCAATTTATAAAAAAGGGAACAAAAAAGATGTTTCCAATTACAGGCCCCTTGCGTTGTTGTCAGCCATTCATCAGATAATGGAAAGATTTATTTTAAAAACGATGACCTCGTTCTGCGACAAATTCTCGTTAATAAATGACTGTCATAATGGGTTCCGGAAAAATAAAAACGCGTCACTTTTACTCGAAGACGTAGCGGATTTTATTAATGAGAAGATAGACAAAAATCAATGTGTACTTGCCTTATTTTTAGACTTAACTAAAGCGTTTGATACAATAGATCATGATATTCTACTAGATAAACTAGAAAGTCTGGGATTCCGAGGACCGTTCCTTAGATTTTTCAAAAATTACCTTACCAGCCGAACACAAAAAGTAAGAATTAGCAATAGTATAAGTGATACCATCAACATCACCTGCGGTGTACCCCAAGGATCGGTATTAGGCCCAATGCTATTTAATATATACATGAATGACCTCGCTTCTTTGCCTTTAATATCAAATATATATCAATATGCAGACGATACCGCTTTAATTCTAGCAAACGAAAATTATAGTACTGCGGCGTCCGCTTTACAAGAGGACATCAAACAAATAATGAACTGGTTTGTAAAGAACTTCATTTTTGTAAATGAAAATAAGACTAGTTTAATGTGCTTCAGAACCCATCAAAAGCGTATTCACCTCAGAGAACCCATCTTTTTACATTCAGCAGAATGCAGGAATTGTTGCTGTTCACCACTAGCATACGCAACAGCAACTAAATACCTAGGAATTTACTTTGACGAACATTTATCCTGGAATTTGCATACAGATAACCTAATAAAGCAGTTGAGGATGATTTCATCTTACTTATACAGACTTCGCAGTCACGCGGACATCACATTAAGAAGAACAGTTTACCAAATGTTAGGTGAATCAAAATTGAGGTATGGAATAACGATCTACGCATTCTGTTCGAACACCAAAAAGCAAAAAATTGATAACATGATAAAAAGAATGGTAAAGAACGTCACTTATGGAACCCGGCTCGAGCACATCCCATTCGAAGAACAGCTTACCGAACTGAATCTTCTGGCGATAGGTAATCTGAGGAACTATGCAATCATCACGTCAAACTACTTCACGACTGATTACAAGACAAAGTCAACCAGACAAAAACAGCTTAGGAGGAGCGAGAAATATAATATTCCTAGGGTATATACGAATTATGGAACACGATCAAGAAACTATTATGTTCCGAATCTCTTTAATCAACTTGCTGGCAATTTGCAGGAAATGCAGTCGTAACGTACAGTAAAAAAAGAAATATTGAAATGGTGTCAAAGCAGGTCGATTTGAATTTTGAATTGTGCTCTTATATTTTATCCATGATCTCGTCTCGTCACTCATGACAAGCAATTTCGTCGCTTCTTTGCTCATTACCGATTCATGGCCGCTGCTTGTGGTGGTTTTTGTTTTAATGACTTTGCTGTTGTGCATTTAGTTTCGAATATCTTCTTGTTGCTTTTGCGTTTCATTATCGGCTTAGTATCTGGCTGACTCACGAGCAATATCTACCGTATCTTTTTACATATTTATATATTTTTCATGATTCTTTTCGCTGGGATAGAAATTTTCCGTGTTGAGCGTCACTTGTCGTTTTTGGTTTTCGCTACTGCTGCATGCGGTGTTTCTTCTTTTTACGCGGGATGAATGCTACGGATATAATTGTACGACGCAAAGTTCAATCCGCGAAGTATTAATGATTATTAGGCCACAGCACAACACAACACGGGTTCTTACAATTTCGTTTTTGTTTTATTCTTGTTGTTTTCCTTTTACTGTAGCAATGCGTTGGGGGGGGGAGCACTTGTACAATTGGACTGCCCGTTCTCACACACAAGCACACATGCGCTTAAGTGAGACGGCTCTGGAAAATGTATGCTGGAAAAAAGCCTGAAATAAAACTATTCTATTCTAAAAACTATTCTGTGCTGGCTCTGGGTGAATTCTATTAGTGCTTCCATCAGCAGCTTTAATAGAATTCCCCCATTGCAGGGTATGTCTCAATCATTATAAAAGCAGCTCCCACCCTTAAGTGTGGCTCCTTGAACAATATTTTGAACTACACTTGTTTCTACATGGCACCCCCAGCATTTTGAAAAATTAAGTGCATCGTCAATGCTCGCAGATGGTGGCGAAGTGCCAGCTGCCACTATGCTGACCTGGTTAGCAAGCACAAACTGAGCCTGCCAACAAGTCTGTTTTAACTATGGTTAGCGGGCTAACAGGAGTTAGGTCTGCTGTGTTATATCCCCGTCGCTTGGGCAGCCGTAACCACGGTTAAGCTTAATCACGGTTACAGAAGTCAACTGCGGTTATCGCTAACCGCAGTCTGTCACTGCTACACGGGCTCTGCAGACAGTCTCGTGGTCATCTTATGAATTGTATCATTTTTTTGTTCGACTTACAATAATAAGTCTTCATATACATCAATGAACCAGCATTTTCACTTACCGATAGCGCTTGCTGAAGCACTATCAGCTTGCGATAGCACTTGCATCTTTAGCCACAGTTGTTTTAGGTTGTGCGGTCCCTCGCCCTGCGGCAACACAGTTTTGAACTCGCGCATTGCTATTGCTGTAACATGTGAGATGATGGGAAAATACTGTCAATCATCTGCTGGTCAGCTGATTTTACCATGTGGAAACGCATCTGCACATTGTCGTGACATAGCACTAAATTAATAAGAAACTTAATTTCCCCTCCTCCTAACAGCGCAGTCACTGGAAATGCAAGAGGAACAGATGAATATTTTTGAAATAAAGCCTATTGTGCAAGGCATGCAAGGGACACTGATGAAAGAATGCTTGAATATCTTGCATGGTTGCACTCAAAAGTGTCAGCACGCTTTAACTAGTTTGCGTCTACCTTTTACTAATCTTGGAACGCTTGCAAAATACAGATGGCATCCCCTATCAGATAAAAATGGCCATTTTCTGGAAAGCAGTGTTTCGAGCTCTGACGATATAGATGCTCTGCTATGGCAAGAAAAAGCTGTTCTTGGCAACTCAGTTACATTGCAGCTACAGCAGCTGTGGTGCACCACATGGAATATTTTTGGTTGTACAGGTTTTTATGGAAGTGAAGAGGACCAGGTGTTGGTAGGTGGCCATGATCAAAGAAGTGTGATGGCACCTGAGGTTGTCCGGCCAGCTGCACAGCTCCCTGCCCCTGCCCTCCAGCCTGCCAGGGGTCAGCCTGCCTCACAACCCCATGCTTTGCCACCTTCAGTGCGACGGGTTGTTGAGGTACCGACCGTAGGCATGCTCGCTGCCCTGCCTGCTGCTGGCCCCCCTGCTGCTGGCCCCCGTCCTCATGAGCTGCCTGCTCCAAACCCTCCTGCTCTCGTCCTGGCCACTGCTAACCCCCCCCCCCCCCCCGCTCCTGTCCTGCCTGTTGCCGAGGCAGCTTCACGGGCAGCTGAGCCGTGTGCCATGGCCGACTTACTTCCTGTGGGCCATGAAAGGTCAGATGGAATGGTGAGCCAGAAATAAATTAGATGATCTTTCTAGCGTATTCTTTGTATCACTTCAGTCTTCAGACACAGTGGCAAGAATTTGTACTACCGGACAGGGCAAGGGAGCCAAAGGATAAGACCTCTCATTTAGTGCAGGTAGACTAATATATACACTCCTCGGTACTCCATTATACTGTAAAAGCTTAGCCAAAAGAAAGCAGTCTAGACTGCAGGTGTTAGAGCCTCGACATGGAAAACCGGGACCAGTGAAGGTTAAAAAGGGACGTTCAATATACGTCTGGCGGGTACGCCTGCCCAGCAAAAAAAAAAACGGTGCGCCACGGGGGTGGTGGTGCGAGCTTGGGGTCAGTCGTCTTCTTTTGCGAGGGCACTAACACTGGGACAAAATTTGTTATGACACATAGGCTGAGTGAGGAGGGCGTCAGCTGGTCATCTCAGAGTATGTATGCAGTACTATGTATACAGGTCTAAGCAGTGCCTATGCTGTGTGAATGCCCAAGCAAACCACAGTGTCTTCTAAAAGCCATGCAATTGCACCTGTCACTTCCCAAGTAACTCACACTACTATTGAAGAGGTCACTAAAGAGGTTTCCGAGGGCACTTATTTTATGGCAATAGCCATATATGGCTCTTCATTTTTAGTGGTCAACACAGTGTGACAGTATGACCGTCTGTCCATGTTAACGTTGGCCTTTCATTTTTTATGCTTGACCTCCTCGCCACCTCACTCGCCTTTTTTCATTTCACCCTATCCCTGTCCCATCCCCCCTCCGTGCCCCTTTCTTCACTTCCTCTCCTCGTTTCCTCGAATGATTGCATGTTTGTGGCCTTTAGCCCCCTGGCTCCCCTTCCCATCCTTCCCACCTCTATCTCTCATGCGGTTGTGTGTTCAGAGCCTTTGACCTTTGATCTCAACCTGGGATCCTTGGCCACCCCTCCTCACCCTCTTCCCCATTCTCCTCTCCACTCCTTCATCGTTTCCCACTCACCTCGGTCTCCTCTTCTCTCTGCCTGCTCTTCCTCTTCCCTCCGTCCCCCCTTTTTCCCATCTTCTCTACCTACTTGCCCCTCCCCGCTCATCTCCCCTCTATCTTCCTCTTCCTTCACGCTCCCGGGCCATCTCATCCTCAGTCCCCTCTGTTTTACGTCCCCCTTGCCCTTCCTGCTCTCTTTCTTGCACAATCATGTGTTTGTGGCCTTCCATCTTTATACTTGACCTGGTCCTCCCTTCTTCCATCAACCTCTTTGCTCCTTTCCCCTCTCGACTATGCCTCTCCGCCCCCCCCACCTCCTTCGTCTACAAGATGACGGCTACCGCCGGTCATGTAATTTGCAGTATGTTGCAATGAGGTGCCACCTTTTGTTGTCATAAAGAGTAGAGCAGGAGTCAGCAGCCCGTAGTCCGGATCTGGTCCGCTAGGCAGTTTCATCTGGCACACGGCACAATTTTTGGAATGCCCCGTTCCCCTTTCTTCTCCCATCCTTCCACATGCATACAGTGTTCTGGGACCATGCAACAATTTTGACCTCAGACACTTTGTAAAGCTTATACATGGGTCGCATGTGACGTCAATCAAAGAGCGCTCTGATGACCACCAGAGAAGAGGGCAAGAAGGAGCTCTCCTCTTATCAGAACCCTCTTTTGTGCCTCCCGGATTTGCACAGGCGTCGCTATTCTCCTCCCAGAAGATTAACCCTTCGCTCAAAATTATTACAATTATTACAAAAGCAGGTTCCCTCTCCTCCTCTTACATGGTGGTCAAAAGTATGCGATTTGACGTCAGTGCAACCCATAGATACAACAGCAGGTTCGTATAATTCGCTCCTCCCAATAACAACTTTTCAGATTACATTAGCAACTTTAATTTATGTACATGTATTTTCCAGTATCTAGCACCAAACGTTGCACTATAGGGTATTTAAACGAAGAAACCATCTGTTTGTTATATATTTATTTTTTTACTTGCGATGCCTACCAACAGCCAAAAGCCTAGGACGGTAGAGCATCACACTAGTTTGACAGTGTCTTTTTCTCTAGTAGTTGCTTACTACATAACCGGGCCAAGTTGGAGAAAGGGCCCCTCCATGTCCATCCCGCTCTTTGTCCGACTTGTGGCAACTCGGCCTGTTGCAGGAAAATGTTGCCGAGCCCCGACATAGCCTGTAACTCGATTCATGTGCGCTAAGCACTCTAAAATACAAATATTACAATCATGCGCAGCCTATTTCAGTGCAAAACATTTGATGAAATATAGCGGATTTCAGGCTTACGGATGGCACACTGAACCCTGCTGAATTTGGTCGAACGACGAATTGCGCTTGTCAGACAATCGTAAGCGATGGCTTTTTGTGCGGACGAGCAGAACTGGTCGGTTGCTTGTCCGCACGGGAGGCCATTGCCCAGGATTGGCTTATGAGCACCGCTCATCGTTCGACCAGGTTCTGCCGGGTTCAATGGCACCAGCTGTAGATCTGAGATTCGCAATCTTTCATCAGGTTTCTAATAGTGAAAGAGTCTGCACATGATTGTAACTGTTGTGTTTTTGGGATGGTTGGAGCACATAGACTGTGATATTGTCATAAATTGGCCATCTCAGAAAGCTCCAGAGTGCCCCTTTAAGCTTGTGACTATGAAAATACATCTAAACTATGTTTTCTTCTCGCCTTCCTCCGCGGGAGTGATGTGTCTGCTCGTCTGCATCTTGGTGTGTGCGCTTGCGATACTTGCGGTTTTGCAAAAAAAACCCGCATGCGGATCAGTTTACACGGGAAACCATCACTCGCTAGTTGGCTGATGAGCACCGTTCATCGTTCGGCGGGGTTCGAGTTCTGCGATCTGCAGCAGAAAAGATTGCATGCCAGAATATTTGGCCACAATTTTAATGGGGCAAGAGATGCATATGGTTGTAATTTTATGATTTCTAAGATGTTTAGAGCCTGTAACTTGGTTACCACTAAAAAAGTTGGTTTCGGAAACTTTTTTTTATCTTCTTGGAAGATAAGACAAGTACCAGCAAGAGGGTTCCTTTGGTGGCACAAAGGAAATTCTTGATATTTCGGGAACTGCCCGTGGCACTCTAGAAAGGGGGAGCAGGGAGAGATGGGAAGTATAAAACAATGATTATTCCTAAAAGGATGATAATGAGTTCTCACTTCCAATTTTTTCCTTTTCCTCCTTTCTCAGATGCCACAGGAGCCAACCATAATTTCTAGAGTCTCCATTGTGTGCGCCTATTGAAAATATATCTAAAGGGTCCGTCAGCCTTGAAGGATTATGGGACCGCACAGGCCTTCAAAACCCCTTCAAAAATACCCTACAGAAACACCCTTCAGGGATATCCCATAGAAAAACCCTTTAGCCCCACAGCCCTTCAACCCTTTAGACGCCCAAATGACTGAACCATACACAAAAATGCAGTCACGGTTTCGTCCATGATGACGTCGCGCCGGCGTCTTCGGCGTATTTTTTGCTCGCTAGATGCTTCTGAGGTCGAACGGACGAAGAGGCGCAAGTCAGCGTCCCACCGCATGTTGCGGCGTCCCACCGCAACATGCGGTGGGACGCTGACCCCGCTTGCCAGGCTTTGCAGCGAGTAAGCCGACACCGGCCACCATCTCCTTGAATGAGCTGAATACGATGGCGCTCGAGCGGTGCTGAAGGCGGCCAACGCCGAACTGGAGTTCACCTGCGTAACCAAGGAAGAAACTGCACGGATCAAAACAGATCAAGGGGCGAGCTCTCAAAGCCATGCTCACCTTTCTGGAGGAAGCAGGTCCGTTCCAGATATCCACAGCGGTAAGAAGCAAACAGCCCACGAGTAGAAAGAAAATGGCTATAGTGGCATCCTGGCTTCCTCACACCACCCTCTCCCGCCGGCCGCTGGACAGGCACCAGGCAGCCCTGCACCCTCTCCCCATCGCCGGGTGGGGAGAGGCGCTGTTTGGCTTGGATTTAGATGCAGAGCATCTCTTGCTCGGGTCTATGCAAGCTGCGCGCGTTCCCCATCACGTGACCGGGGCGGAGTCTGAGCGTGTTTCCCCGGAGGAGGGAAAGGAGGAAAGTTTTCGGCGCGCGGGTCGCAGCGCCAGGCCAGGCCTTTCTAGTGGGGTGAGCTTTCCCCGCAACTCCGCGGCCGTCGTCTGCTATAAAAAAAATAGCACTTAGAGCATTTCCCGACCACTCGCGTCCGTTGCAGCCTAGATCTCGCCGGCCAGCCCGGTCTCGCCGAGGAAACGTGCAAGCGCTGTTAGGGCATTTTGCTCCGCCTTACCGTGCGGTCTGATTAGACTTTCAAAGTTACTCGTGCTACATCAGTTCACCGCTGTTGACTCCACTCGCCTCAAAACGCCGCTCGGCACACACTACTCGGCCGGCGCCTCGTCAATTCTCCACATGGGGCGGTCGCCCTCAGTGGCCTCCTTGGCGACCGAACAGCCGGGCAGTGACAGACAGGTCCAGGAGCCCACTCGTATTTGATAGAAGAGCAGTAATAAAAATAGGACCGTACACACATACGATCGGCATTCTCAAAATACTGTAAACGACTAAATTTTCGCGAGGACCTCATTTTCGCGAATTTTGCGAATCGCTTATATTTCGCGAAAAATACGTCCCGCGAACAATTCGGGCAATATGTGAACGCTACGGAAGCCACACTCAATTCGCGAAAATTAGAACCCGCGAATAATTTCAAATTCTCAGCTTCGGCCCGATTCGCGAAAACTTGAGCCCGCGAAATTAAGTCGTTTACAGTAATTATTTTTTTCTCGTCGCGTATAATAAGCAGCTATGTTCTAAATCTCCGAAATGTGTTTTTCCACCTAAGCCGTTGCCCACAGACATCTCAAGAAGCCTGAAGGTTTTCCCGACGCCATTAGAAAAGTTCTTGGCAGGCTTTCAGACATTTCAAGGCATTGTAAAGGGCACTTCAGACATTTCAGGAGAGCCTCTGACGGGGCTAGCGAACCCACCAGGAAATATTGATGCCCCCTTCAAACATTTCAGAAATTCCTGAAGTCCCCTTCACACCCTTTAAAAAAATCCTGATGTCCCATCAGAGCGATTTTCAGTAGGGGCTGCAGAGCATTGCTTTTGTGCACATTCTGGATTATCAATTGCCTTGGAAGAGGCCCACAGAAGAGGTTTTATTTCATCGCTCTTGAAATGTTTCTGTTATTTAAGGAGAGCCACTATTCCTGCTTCTTTATAAAATGAATTTTTTGTCATGTTTTGTACAGATGCACTGTGGCGAAAACGTTTGGCTGCAGAAGGACACCTTCGAGAACTTGCTGGGTGCAGAAAGGGACGCTTTATTTGTTAAGAAGGCGGCAGTGGCTATATGGTCGTCGGAGGTCCTCCTTCGCCGCAGCGTAACTGGGATCCTTTCAAACCGGAGCATCGCTACAAACCCCAACATGTTGCCGAAAGCCCCGATGACGCCCCAGAAAGTGAAAGCTATACGTAGTAAGTCGCTGTTAATCTTGGCAGGTCTATTATTTCTTTATTGTGCCATTCAGGATTACTTCATAGCAGGAAGTAGTCGACTTCTGTTGATTCCTCGCTCATGGCTTCTGCTGTTGGCCAACCATACCAGATGTACGGTATGTTTGGAAGTGTGCACACGAAGTGTGTACGAGTACACTCAGGCACACTCCTGTGCAACTTCCCACCACTCAACGGTTAAACTCGGGCTGCCAAAATTTTTGTGTGGCACTGTTAATGAAAAATCAACAAAAACAGATTTTTGCCTTGTGATGTAAACCGGCTAACAGCTTGTGTAAACTTTATTTAGACAACTTTGTTAATTTGCAAGCCCAGACTGTCCGACGCCTGCAAAATAAAACCTAGCAGTCAAAGGGTTAATTGAGACTGGGCCAACCTAGACATTTCTGAAAATGCAAGTTGGATTAGGCCAGGGGTGAGCGGACTGTGGCTCGCAAGCCGCATGCCCCCAAGTGTGGCTCTTGTGATCCAAGGACCCTCAAGCTCAAATAGTTGGGGCCAAACATTAAGTTTCTTCATAACAGCATTATAATGAGAAACAGGCAAAAATGTAAAACGTGACATATAAAATCACTTGGTTTAAAGTCGTAGTTTTTGGGGCATTTCATAGTAACATATAATGGTCACAAGGGGCAAATCAGGTAGAAGGGTAAGCTCCGTGTTAAAATATGCTACCTTTTTGGCGCTTCCTCGCGGGCTAGGTTGAGGCAGCATTAGCTTTGTGCGAAAAATTTTACCCAAAATTGGTGTCTAAGCTAGCTGAACCTTGTTCATACAAGCGCCATGCACCTGCTTTATCAAATACCGAGACCACTGCTCTATGCACACATGCAAATGAAAAACTGCTAAGCCCTATCCAGTGGCATGTCTCACCTACTTTCTCTGCTTAATTAAGACATTAGGATGACAAGACTCGAACAGAGATGCAGATCAGGTTTCGAAACCATAATTTCTATACAGTCGCCGACCGATTTTTCGGACTCGTAGGGACCCCAAGTTGTCAAAATAATCAAGCAGTCCGAAAAAAAGATTTCAGCCACGATATCAAATGCCTGTGCCACTTCGCTTCGTACTGGCCACTTGCTTGATGTCAATATTAAATTCTCGTGCAACTTCGTATGTTGGTCACTTTTCACGTGTTTGTTGATATGGTTGATCACGGTGGTGTGCTTTGGTTGCACCTTGAATGGTGCACACAGCAAATATGAAGTTGGTGTCATTTGGCACTGTTTGGAGACAATGTTTAGCCCACCGAGCTTACTTCAGTACCATTGGACAGAAAACTCAACTCAAGCACTCACTCAAACAGCACAAGAACGGCAGACGGCTGATTTTCTTGTGGTTGCAATGAAAAATGCAACATAAGAACAAACAGCAGCCATGTTGGCTATAGCTGAACCGGAAAGCCCGACTGTAACCTCAATTCAGCTTTACTGCGTGTATGTGGTATCGAGGCTACAAGTGAAACCCAGAACAACTAAAATGCCGGTGATGACGCTCACGGCATTATCGTGGTGACTGTTCCATGACTGTAGACGGAGGAAATCACGCAAATTGTGTCCGAAATATCGAGCAACCAGCTTTATGGTGTCCAAAAGTTCGGTCAATGTTATACATTAACTCTATGGTTAATGTATAAGTGATGGTTCAGCGAACTCCATGGGGTAAGTGACGGTTCAGCGAAAACGTCCGAATAAGTGGACATGTCCGAAATAGCGATGTCCGAAAAAACAGTCTAGAACTGTACTAGCCAAATTATAGGTTATGTTTAGGCGTAAATAATAAGATAGTCTCATAAACAGCCATAACACACCCTCTCCCATATCCCCCATCTGTCTTTCTAAAAATTAACAAGTTTGCGGCTTTTGAGCACTCATTTTGGCCATCCATGGATTAGGTCGACGCAAATATCTTAGAATAATTCTCGTATATTGCTCAAATAATTTGTTTTTCAGCAACATGAGAGAACAATTGCAAAAAATTCTTTTAAATTGTGGATGGTCTTCATGTATTCTATGTTTAGCAGCAGCTGCCAGGTCTTCATCCCTATGTGATATTGAGGGAATTTGGTAGAAATAATCACGGAGAACCTGGAAAAATCGGAGAATTGGAGATTAATTATTTGGTTGACATCTTGCCCATAAAGGAAATGTTATGTTGTGATTAAAATAAGTGCAGTCATTCTGCAGGGTCATAATCTGCAGTAATCATTTGTGGGCTATGCACTTCCCGCAAGCAGCCATTGCATGCCTGGCTGATCTGTGCACATGTGCGACTTGGAACGCCAGATTGAGCTGTGGGGGCACAAGACCATGCGCTCGACAAGCTCTTTTCGTATTGAGCGCCATACATGGTGTCCCAGAAGAAAACATTATGGCCGGTCCACACATCTTTGTTTAAATTGACCGAAGCGATTGCAAGGACTGCCCCATGCTACATATTTACGCATGTATGACAAGTGCAGCAGCTACGATGAACATGGCAGGCGGTAGAGGGGTGACAGCTGATGTCGGCTGCTGAAAACGTTTCCTCAGATTTACGGGGGTCATCGCCTTTATCTTGTCTAAAAGCAGATAAAGCACAAAAGGACTTTAAAAACTGCACGTATTACTTTTCTTAGTTTTCTTTAGACGAGTATCGCATGGCCGAGTGGATCATGTTGACTTAAACACGTTAATAGTGTTTAAGTCAACATGTTTGTGAAAGCTTTTTGCTTGAAACATCAAGCCACTGCTTTCTGCCAACCTATTTAGTGTACACTTGTACTATTTGAGCGTGTTGGTGCTTTTTAACCATTTAGAAAGTGGAGACATATAAGGGACGATACAGACAGGACAATCTTTCAACTTCAACATTTATTTTCGGCTTCAAGCTCAAAGCCCGCCCGCACCGTGGGAGTACGGGAAAGGGAAATCTTGGGGGAAGGAGAGGAAGGGGAGGAAGTGAGGAGGTTGCCAAACGAGGAAGCGAGAGGAGGGGAGTGGGGCTCGACTGTAAGTGCGGGATAACGGAATGAAAGGAAAGACCGCTTCTGTCAAGAAAGGAGATTACCTTTCTGAGGCCCACAATGGAAGCCGAATGCTGACAGACTAGGCAAGGCGACAAGGTCACCGGCAGAAGCGGCCTTTCCTTTCATTCTGTTATCCCACACCTACAGTCGAGCCTCCCTCCTCTCCTCTCCTCTCCCTTCCTCGTTTGGCAACCTCCTCACTTCATCTCCTTCCCCCAAGATTTCCCTTTCCCGTACTCCCACTGAGCGGGGCGGGCTTTGAGCTTGAAGCCGAAAATAAGTGTTGTTGAAGTTGAAAGATTGTCCTGTCTGTATCGTCCCTTATGTGTCTCCACTTTCTAAATGGGTATTTGGTGTATACAGTTTTTTGGGGGAACAAACATATATCTAAATTTGAAATAGTTGGGTTTGTTTGCTTTCTAAAAGTTATATGACTCGTGATATAATTTGCTTGTGGCGTTTTAAAGGTAAAGTAACAGAGTTTCTACCGACAGGGAAAACCTAAGATTGTCAGGGAATTTTAAGCATCTGTAAAATGAAGGTAATGTCAACGAAACCCTTATGTTGGCCAAGCCAGGGAAATTCACAAATTAAAGCAACATGACAGTGTGCCAGAACGCACTGATCGTCACAGTACTCAAAGCATCGCAAGACGTCGCAACCTACTATTAAACAGACGGGAAGCACCAGCCTCTAGCATTGGACGATGAATAGAACTATCTTCTGGCTCCTGGTTTGGCGGACCTTGTCGGTTCACACTTCCGTCTATGTGTGATCTGTGCTTCACACATATAGTTGCTTTGGACCTTCTTTTTCTGTAGTTGTGTTTTCAAAGTGAAAATATGTCAGTCAAGTCTCCACTGGAGGCTCTTTCCCTTATGCTCCTTCATTTATTTTAAAAATGAAATTATTAATAATATTGTTGTTATTCTTATTACCATCAATATTATTATTGTGATATCACTGCCGAAGAAGCCTTTTAATGGGAACTGAGCCTACCCGGACGTCTTCTAAAGCACAAGCTCGGTTATACCTGTGCCGGACAGCTTGAATGGTGCTCAGTATATGACATGCTCAAGGAAGTTCTCCTTGAGCAACATGGAAAGCAATTTCAATACCTCAGCACAATTGCCAGATTGTTGTCACCCTTCTGTAACGGCCAGCGAGTTCAATCGAAATAGTGTGGGAAAATCTGGAAAAGTAGGGGAATTTGAGAACTTGGGAAACAGTCCGATAAGCAATCTGTTATATCGTTTTTAACAGCATTCTAATATTTCTAAATTTGGTTGCTGTAGTCTGTTGCAGGTTAAGAATAGCAGGAGGGTGGAGAGGAGGAAACCACCCCTCCTTGCCATGATTTGTGGTTTCGTTTTCTCCAGTGTCGGCTCCACTAATCTGGAGAGAGACTTCTGCTATTCTTGACCTGCTACAGACTATAGGTTCGCTTGATATTTGAAAGGGCAGATGTGCTCTTGAAAGCGGGGGTATAGCCTTCAGTACTGTGCTTGATGTTCAGATCTGCATGAGCTACTAATTAATTTATAGCTATCTTGAGCATGAATGCTTCACTGTTGCTTTTTCTATTGTTGATAAGCAACTGTTTTCATTTCACTTTGCTTGAAAATTTAATCACCATTCTCGTGGTTCATGTGGTGAAACAATATTGGCACCATCTGTTGTATTGGTGCTCAGCACACTGTTGTTTAAACCTATACTTCTTATGTTGCAGGTTTCTTTGAACACTACGCCAGGCAGACGTACAACCCACGAGGGGGTCATTGCAGGAAGGGCGAAGAACATCCGCCGCTACCTTTCCGAAAAGGTCAGCGAGCTCCGTCGACGAGAAAGAAGTAAGGGTGCAGAAGAAACGTGAGTATAGATAAAAACCTATTTATCGTCGCTGCTTGTTTCACCAAGGGCTGCAAGAGCTGAAAAGACACTTTTGATCTTTTCCTTTTAGGTTGGAGTGAGGAAGAGCCTCAGGCTCCACCACATCACTGGCCATCCCCTTCATTCACGTTTGATATAATTAGATGACATTTGTTTCGCCCAGAAAGTATGCTTTCTTAAATAAAGGAGTTATGACAGCAGCGTTGTTGGTAAACATATCTTTGTACCCGTTTTTGAGTAAAGCAACAGTTAGTAAACAGGTACGTGCTCTTGTATCACCACAACAAAGCGTGATGTCACACTAGAGCCCTGTCATACCGAAGCACGACGGCCTGATGTCACACCAGATTGCTGGTGTCACACCAGCACACCAGACTGCTGGTGTCACACCAGCACACCACATCTCTGGTGTCACACCAGCACACCACATCTCTAGTGTCACGCCAGCACACCAGATTTCTGGTGTCACACCAGAACACCAGAAAACGTCCCAAATCACATCCGTGAAAAAGTCTGGAGTCACATCAAGTCACACCAGCTCTCGGCCTGGTGTATTTTTCACTAGGGTACAACCCATGCAGCGCACCCCTTCCATGTCTCGGAGCAAAAACCCAATCCCCGGCTCAAGAGGACCGTGCGCGCATATTACCGAGACTCGAGGAAGCCGGCGGATCCAAAGCCTACCCCCGGATTCTGGCTCCCTGCCGGCCGAGGCCAAGCTGTCAACAAAACGGACGATGTACAGCCAGTCGCCGCAGACTGAGACCGCTCCACCCCTCATCTGCCTTGCTGTCGCCCAACGAACCCCGACGACCTTCCATGGTAAGGACCATAACGATGTAGAGGACTGGCTTCAACACCATGAACACGTAGCTTACCAAAATGAATGGACCACGAAGCAGCGCCTCCAATACCTATACATCACTTTGGATGGCACCGCGAGGCAGTGGTTCGAGAACCACGAGGCTTCCCTTACGCCACGGGACACCTGTATCGCCAACCTGATGGAGGCATTTACGTATCAGCTCTGTAGATAGCGGGCCAAATACCTCCTCCTGAGAAAAACGCATGGACAAAACGAAAGCTCTACCAACTTCGTGGAGGGTATCCTGCGCTTGAGTGGCCGCTCTGTACCTCAGGTCACCGAGAAGAAGCTGCGCGAACTCATAGAGGCATGAAGAGTACAATCTTTGGTGGTATTGTCGGACACCCTCCAACGACAGTTGACGACTGTGTATCGGAAGCCACAACCATTGAGTGTGCACTGTCGTCCCGGGCAAGCCACTGTCGCATCATCGCGGCTTGACCTGAACATCGTTGGTGTGGACTACATTTGGCAGATCACCCGTGCAGTCGTTTGGAAAGATCTCCGAAAGCTGCCACCCACTGCTGGTTGACGAGCTTTCCTCTCCATCGCTGAGGTCGTACGGAAAAAAGTAGAGTCATCCAACCAGTGGCTCCCATCAGCGTCACTGCCCCTGAGAAACCTCGCTAACTTACGCCGCAATGGACCGACGGCCTCCGCCTCCTTCTCACGCCTATTTCCCGCCGCCCTGACGTCAGTCTCCTGCGAAGCACTAAGACCGACGCCACGACAACCAGGTCCAGTAGGCGTGCCAGGAGACCCCGTGCACCCCCGAAGACCAACGTGTGGCGAACGGCCGGCCAAAGCCCGATATGCTACCACTGCGGGGAGGCCGGCCACGACACTTCGGCCCTCGTGGACACCGGAGTAGACTCCACAGTCTTGAGTGGGAGGCTCTTTGGCCGCCTCTTAAAAGTAACGATGCCCTGGTTTGGACCACAAATTCAAAATTGCGGACATTGTTGGAGAATCTTGATGACGGAGAGATAATGGAAAAGGCCTCATACAAGAGTAACCGTAGTATGGGACATCCTATACCAGCGAAAAGGTGGCTCCAACATAGTGGATTAAGACAAAACATTATAGGCGGACGGAACCATACAAGCGTGTCGTATTATGGGACATCATATACCAGCGTAGTGGATCACGACGGAACAATGTAGGCGCACAGAACCATGCAGGTGGACGGAACCATACAATCATAACGTAATAGGGGACATCCTATACCAGCGAAAATGCGATACCAACATGGTGGAGTCATATGGCTCCACCACTCTGGTATCGCCTTTTCACTGTCATGCGGGGCGATTTTTTAAGCTTTACGTATTTGTTTAAAACGGTCGTGAAAGCTACACTTTTGCGGTTTGTGCGGGTGAGTAATACGGCCAGGGTTACGTATATAGGGGCCCAATCATAACGTTCATTCGGATATTTAAATACAATTTGTTAATTAACTTTTTAATTAGTGAAAATGAACACATGGTTTCAATTATAAACTTGCTTATAGTCACCGAAAACCATTAAATCAACTATCTTTAGAAGTCTACAGAGCAAGCTCTTCCGGACATAAAAGAGAAATTGGTTGCAAATATTGAAGACAAGTTAATTACACTCGGACTGTTTCTAGATTTGAGGAAAGCATTTGCCACCGTTCAGCATAGTATTTTACTCAGAAAACTAGAACACTACGGCATCCGCGGGGTACCGCTCGCATTACTAAAAAGCTATTTATCAAATCGGCAGCAATACGTAAAAATGGACAGTCTTGAATCAAATAAGGAAATAACGCATCATTGTGTCCCGCAGGGTTTCATATTAGGCCCTTTACCTTTCCTAGTATATATAAATGATATCGTAAGCGTTTCTGGTTCCCCGGAGTTAATAATGTATGCAGATGACACTAATATATTTTTAGTGAAGCAACTCCAGAATGCCTGGAGGAAAGGGCAAACGCCTTTCTTGTAAATCTTTCAAAATGGCTGAGTTACAATGGGTTACAATCTAAATGCAAGCAAAAAAAATGTTATTTTTAAACCAGCTACAAAACGTCTTATAAACTCCCGTAAGATTACGTTTGAAGGTGATTTAATAGATTAAGTAACCCAGCAAAAATTTCTGCATGCATGGTTTAACCAAGAGCTAAAATGGAATACACATGTAAGTAAACCGAACTCAGAATTATCACGAGTTCTTGGCTGTATTTATAGAGTGGCAAGCCTTGTGCCGAGGTGGTTGGTTGAATCATTGTATTATTCCTTATTTTTTTCTAAAATGTGTTATAAAATTCTTATATGGGGCACAACTTCAGTATCCGATTACGTTAAAATACTAATTTTACATAAAAGGTACTACGCATATTCGAAAACTATACGGGGAGAATAAGAAAACTGCGGACGGAACCACTTTTCAATAAATGCAAGATCTTAAAGGTAAATCAACTATACTACTTCAAATTATTTCAATTAATTTATCAAACAAGTTTATACGCCACCCCAGTCGCAACAGAAGAATTGTACCCGTTCTGTCATTTTAAAAGAAGGGAACTCTTATACAAGAACAAATTACGGAAGGCAGAGTATACACTATCAAGCAATTAGTCTATTAAGTAATTTGCCCTCTATGAACTATGCAAAATCGTTCCCTTTAATTAAGAAAGAATGTAGAGCACTGCAGGTAGACAGTGATATAAAAATCGTCTGAGCTTCCAAATCAGAATAAAGCGTTGTATTATAATTTATACCTTTAAAGTTAATCTTTGTTTTATTTTATGTGCGCGGCTCGCCTTGTTATATTTTGTTGGTGATATACTGTTCAGTTTCCGCAACGTGAGCAATAATAATGCTTGCTATTTGTGTGTTCCTTAGAGGACTTGTCATTTTTACGTTTATATATATGGCTTTTATCGTTTCTTATGTGTTAAGTACGCGTGTCTCAGTTCTGTAAAAGTTTTATCATGTTGTATTATTTTGTCAGATCGAATGCATTTTCATGTTATTTTTATATGTGGACTGTAAGGGACCGGTGGCACGTCAGGCTTGTTTAGCCTTTTGCACCGGCCCTTCTTTCGGGCTCTGCCTGAGGGAAAACAAATAAAGAAAGAAAGAAGGATATAACGCAGATATAGCGTTTTACGCGTTCTGTAAAAACGCTTCATTTGGATTCGTTTCTAGGTTTCTGTTTCTTATCGGAGCGCATCTCTGCGCCCACGGTCCGTTTCCCCAGGGGTTAAAACGCGCAACACACGTGCGCCTTGCTTGCCCTCCATCCTACGAGGGAGGCGAGGGGGTGGCTTCGCACTGCAGCCACCCGGCAGCAGGATCGCAGGCGCAAAGATGCGCTCTGATAAGAAACCGAGGTCTGGAAAGGTGTCCAAATTGAGCATTTTTTTAGAACGCCGTAAAATGCTGCTTCTGTCTTATATCATCACAAAACAGGGTGATTTTGTGTTTTTGATGATGCTTAGCAAGTTTCTAATTGGAATTATGTGTTTATTTTCACTAATTAAAAATGTAAGGAACATATTATACCTACAGGGAATCTAAAGCGGTTTTGTTATTGAGGAAACACATTTATATCTTCATCATGTGACGTCCAAAATCTCAAATACCAACATTATTTCGTAATTTATTTCGTGAATCGAGGCTGCATAGAATAATTTTCAAAGTACCGCTGAAGGCACTCTTTCCCAGAGAGTGACGTCACAAAAGGAGCTTTGAAATCTCCGCTCACGCATCTTCAGCGCCTAGAAGTGCAGAAAAAGACGTCGCGACTGGTGCCAGCGCGGGAGAATACACCTAGGAAGCTTGCGATTGGACGCGCCGCCCTCAGGCGACACACGCAGCTGAAAGATCCTCTTACGGCGTCACTACAGTTCGGAAGTTTTTGTGTTTTCTAAGGTTTAGTGGAAAGCGAATGTGATATTCAGAGTCACGGGATAAAACTACGCTAGAATCAACCTCCTGTTTAGTTTTCTGAAAGAAGCCTTGCACTTCCCTTCAATAAGCCGACTCATCTTTACAATTAAACGTAAACATTTTCGACAGAGGTCTGTCTGGTTAGGGAGAAATTGACATAGTTTTTGCGGACTCTAACCAAAGTTTTATTAAAAACATAAACCCGACGTTTCGGGACACCGCGCCCCCCCTCCCCCGCCGGTCCAAGGGCACTCTCCCCAACCTCCCGCGTTCGTGTCTGGACTTCGCGCCCTCTGGGGTAAGCCCTAGCAAGGCCAACCACCTCGGCAACTTCCCCACCGCGCCCCTACCTACAGTCACCCGTGACCAAGGGACCGAGCGGGTCCCGAAACGTCGGGTTTATGTTTTTAATAAAACTTTGGTTAGAGTCCGCAAAAACTATGTCAATCTTTACAATTAGCCCCTTATACTATGCCCCCTGGATATATAACTCACGTGCACAGACCACATAAGTGTAGCTTTTACGGCTTTTTTTCAACAAATCTGTAAAGCACACACACAAAGAAAACACCCCATAGAATGTCTTCGAATACGATATGACTGTATGGTTCCTTCCCCGCTTGCATCGTTCGGGAGAGGCTCGCGGACATCCAGCGTTCCATTGGAATACTGGATGCCAGCGAGTCTTTACATCAGCGATTGGTTTGAAACAAGTATGATGTTTGCACACCAATAAGCTCTTGTCCGAGGCCCTTGAGGAGCACTAATAGCAGTGGCGAAATGTAGTGACGTGGTAAATTTGGTAGCAAGTATTTATTTCTAGAGGTATTGGATGCAGCAAAGCTTAACTTTGCTCAAGAGATGATAATTAAAGTTTCAATACTGAAAAAAAGGTATCGCTTGAGCTGTCAGACCAAACTCCCACTCTTGCCGTTTAGCAGTTCCTAACGTGTGCGTAGGAGATCATCACAACCGAGATTTGTGCTGCGAGAGCACCTGCGATATAAAAATTGAATAAACATGACATGAAAAATGAACGACGTTTACAATTTTTTGTAATACAAAATTAGAGCGCAGCTCTTGAGGATGAAGATCGGAGGGTATGGAGTGGAGGGTATGCCCCCCCTACCTCTCCTCTTCTCCTTTTTTGCTCCATCTCATTTAGCGGAAAATGTACCTAACTTTAGGAGAAAAATTTCCTCACTAAATTTAGCGGAAAAATTAACGTCACATGACCTCAATATTAATTCAATTTCCTTCCAACTTTAGCGGGGCAGTTATGCCGACGGCGACGCCGCGAAACGGGCACTTGGGTGCTGCGCTCTAAAGCACTAAATGTTTCACATTAAATAATGTGAAAATAAGAGATCAGACAAAGACAAAAGAATCTAAAATACCGCTTTAAAATCGTTCCTTTTGTTTGTTCTCAAATATCTTGATTTCAAGAAATGTTTCTTTCTTTATTCATACCCGCTAAACCCCTCCCAGTTTCAGCATGAATGCAATAAATCAGTGCAGACTAGGCATTGTAAAATATAATGCAAATGAAAATGAATGTCTGCCACACAGTCATGCATGAGTCGGTGACTCAAATTCCTAAATACATTAGTAGTGAGGGAACGTTCTTAAATAAAACTTTTTGGCTTTGAATTTAACAGTTCAAACATCCATAAGGATGTTTGAACTGTCAAATTGCCACTGATTTTTTCTGACATATCCAAAATGGCGCAGCCCTGTCCACCCTGCATACCTAAAGCAGTTTGCATTCTTTAGCCTGGCATGTGCTATTTTGATGCCCATATAGCCCTCTTTAACAACATTTTCTCTGTAGAGCTTTTTCTTGGTTCTTAACTCACAGGACGAGATTCGGTACGTTACATACTCACTCGGCGTCAACACTTTTATATGTTGATGTAATAGTGAAATACAAGATGTATGGGCTTGAGTACGGCTCAACAAGCAGAAGTATAACGGAAAGTACTGTCGAAAACTCAAATGTCAAAATAACAAGTATTAGGTTGAATGCGGATATAATAATGGATATGGTCGTGAACACAGTTCGCACATTCAATATGAAGAATATATGTTACACGCACACTCAAAGAAACCTGTTGCATCTACGTTCATACAAATTACTTCGGAGAACCAAGCGCTGCAGTCTCGGGAGGGAGTTTAGTCAGTGTGTCTACCAAAAATGAGTGTAGACGGAAAAAGCTGTTTTGATACCCTACTGAAAAAAAAAAAAAAAAACATTTGGCGCATATATGAAAGTAAACGGGTTCATACCGGTAACAGTTTAGCTATAGAAGATTAAGTCCAACCTTGTGGCCACTAAGATCTCCAGATCTTGAGGCATCCAGGTAGTTAAAAATAAAAACAAATCACACTCAAGTACTTGGCAGAGATACATTACAATGAATAGCATATTCTTTCGTGATGTGCTCATAGATCTTTTTATTTTTTATTTTACTTGTACTTATAAAAAAACTGCTTCTTTACTGCCACAGCCACAGTCTTTCCCAAGGACAAGGCCATATAGGCCTTGAAATGATGGGTACCCAATTAAGGCACATAATTAAACGCGTTCGTTTAACCCTCTTTCGCCCCAACCTGAGAGATTTCTGTCGAATATACACATTGTACTACAAAGACTATAAAAAAAACTGCTACTGCAATGGAAATACTTTTCTACCCTCAGGCACAACGAGTGTCGACTGGGGATAAAACTCCAGTGCATACACTCACTGAGCATGAGGGTAGAGGGTACCAGCAGAGGGCAGGTGTCTGCATAGAAAGATTTTAGTTGGCGCACCAAGAGGCTAGCTGAAAAAAATGGGCACTACTCTGAGCAAAATGCCAAAAAAAGCGCCGATTACGACTTGGCTCTAACAGTGGCACACAGTATCTATTTTACTGACTAAAGGGGACTCAATCATAATTTCCAGCTACCTAATCAAACTAGGTATTCTTTCCAACTTGCTTTTTAGGAAAATCTCTAAGTTTACAAGAACTATTAAGAGAACAGCTAAAAAAAAAGCAATAGCAAGCCCTACAATCGAATTTGCCTGCTCTCCAGTAGCACGACATTTATGGCAGGCAGACCTACAGAATGATCAAGCAGCCTAAAAAACAGGGTTTGTCCTATGTATATTTTGTTTCGTGCTGCAGCGCAAGTGCTGGAAGAAGGTTTCATGGCATCCATTTTTCACAACCGAATTTCTAGAAATCAGCAGAGAACACGTTTGGGCAGTGAACTTGTACTGGCCACTGGCATGACGTTTTAGTGTTGCCCGTGGAGACTTAACTACATTTGTAAATAAAATCTAGAAAGGCCAACCTTCATAAAAAAATCAGTAACTTTGGCAAAGAAAAGTTTTCTTGACAAAATTATGAGGGATACAGTTTTACAGCGTCTATTCGTGTGCTTAACCAATTTTGAGGCAAATCGGTCACAATGAAAAGAAAACGCCCGAGTACCATTAAGAGAAAGACAGAAAGGATGTATACCTACAGCAAAAATATTTAGAACAACCATGGACAGGAAACTCTGGTGAGGCTCTTGGAGCGACTTCCTGCAATGGGCCTGCGCTGACCACGGAACAAAACCTGGTCAGAGCGTGCAGCCATAAGGTGCTTCATACCATGAAGTTCTAGAAGCAGCTGCAATTTAAAGTAAAGTGCAACCGCCGTTGCGAAGCACCGCATCGTTACCGAGGACGACGCTCTCCTTGTGCATCGATCGCTGTACAGAGTCTCTCTAAAAGAGAGGGAGGTCAGCCAGGAGCAAGCGCAAGAAATGCTAAACAAGGACATAATCCAGCCTTCAAGCAATCCGTGGGTCTCTCCAGTCATACTGGTTAAGAAAAAGACGGCGCACTTAGGGTCTCTGCTGACCACACGCGCACTCACCTGGCGACGCGTGTGGCATTATTCACCCTTTTAAAAGCGCATTTTCTCAATGCAATTTGCCATAAAACAAAAAAAAAAATAATGGCAAACTGCGGAGATTTTCAGAATAGAGTTCTATTCAGCGTACTACAAAAACACAGATCACAGTCCTGTCGAGTGTGGCACGGCTTGAGGCGCACGACGCGCACGACTTCCGGGCGTGGAGGGCGGCATGACGAAGTGCGTGGTTTGTCGGCATCACCTCGTAGTTTAGATCCTCTAGTCGACAAAGCACCTTGTAGGGCCTTAAGTGCTGTTTTAACAGCTTCTCGCTGAAATCTCGGCGGCAGGTCGGTATCGATACCCGTACGCTGTCACCGAGTTGGAATTGGACGTTGCGGCGACGAATATTGTACCGGCGATCATCAACACCTTTTGGTCTTGAAGTCCGACTCTGGCTAGCTGCCCAGCCTCTCTGCTCGTTTGGTTATCAACTGGCCGATGCCGGTCTCGTCGTCTCCTGGGTCGTGGGGTAGCATTGCGTCGAGCATCGTTTTTACCTTTCTGCCATGCACCAGTGGTAATGATGTCATTCCGGCGGTTTCTTGTACGGCAGTGTTGTAGGCAAATGCGATGCACGCCCAACACTTCGTACAAAGTTATTTGCTCAATGTCAACGTACATAGCGTTCATGTCAGCGATGGTCTTGTTGAGCCTCTCCGTCAGTCCATTGGTCTGCGAATTATATGCCGTGGTTCGACTGTGTCCGGTGTGGCTCAGACGAAGTATCTCCTGGTTCAGCTGCGCCATGAACGACGAACCCCGTTCTGTAATGATAATGAGTATTTGGGGATCGCCCTGTCGAAGGAACAACCAATTCGACGAAGAACTTGGCGACTTAATAATAATAATAATAATAATAATAATAATAATAATAATAATAATAATAATAATAATAATAATAATAATAATGATAATAATAAAAAAAAATATAATAATAATGTTTATTTTTCCATCAAGCAAATGATGGAGGGAGACCGAGGAAAAAAGCTGCATCATGCAGCTTGACGAGTCCCCACCCCCTCCCTCACACAAACAGCAGTGGCACAAGAAAAAATAAACAAGACACAATGACATTCAAAAAGTAATCGGGCGGCAATATTAACGTTTTTCGTGGTAACATGATACATACATTGGGAGTTCTATGGAACTATGTACACAGAAAAAGTCATACATACATACATTTAGATATATACACAGAAAACACGAAGTAATATACATCCCAAAGCTCTGGAAAGGACTACTAAAAAACCACACTGGAAAAAAAGTCTCGAATATCTTTTCTCAATGACATAATAGGATCAATATTTTTGGAGCTAAGTAATTTAAGCAGGTTTGGAAGCGTATAAGATAACATTTGCTCAGCATAGGTCGTTCTAATATTGGGTAACTTCCAGTTTTGCAAACTTCAAGTGGCGTTGGGAACTGCCGTGGAGTTTCGCAAACTTCCATGGCTGTTCCCAACGGAAGGGTTTTCGTCTCAACGTACCGGGTTATATAACCGGTGGCTACGGTTATCCAGCGGTTTTCAAACGTTGACGGTTGAAAAGTACCAAGTGGATTTATTTCGATCTGTTGGAACGGGCAGTCGGGGGAGCAATCGGCTGCAGGAGACCTGCCGGCTTCGTTGTTGGTTTCTTTCATCGATGGCACTTGCGACACGATTTTGTGTAGAAGTGAACGGTCTTCGGCAGCTTGGTCCAGTAATTCCTCTCACGAATTTGGGCCAGCGTATGGCTGTAACCAACGTGTCTTGACGTCGTGTCGTCGTGACAGTCTTGGAAGACCTCCTTTCTAAGGTCAATAGGGATTACCAGCAGCCATGGACATTGTTGTCTGCGAAGTTGTCCTTGTAGACTACACCTTGCCGAATGACGAAGGTCGGCAAGGCTCTCTACAAGACACGGCGCATAGTACCCGCTCGTCCTCCGAGTTGCTGGATTTGCACACGTCGTCATCGTCGGCTCTGCTACCGGGACATGTCGCAACAGGGGCTCTGGACAGACAATAGGCGTCGCTGTGCTTGCGGCCTGACTTCTAGACCACAGTCATTTTAAACTTCTGCAGTCGGAGACTCCATCGAGCGAGGCGTCCTGAAGGATTCTTGAGGTTCGGAAGCCAGCAGAGCAAGTGGTGGTCCGTGACAACGTAAAAAGGGCTCCCGTATACGTACGGGCGAAACTTCGCTGTTGCCAGGACGACCGCAAGGCATACTTTTATTATCGTGGAGTAATTTCTCTCCGCCTTGTAGAGTCATACTTGCGTAAGCGATTACTCGCTTGGTGCCTTCTTGCACTTGAACCAGTACAGCGCCTAATACTGCGTTACTTGCGTCCGTGTGAATCTTGGTTTCCCGATCCTGATCGAAGTGTGCAAGAACAGGAGGAGTCTGTAGTCGTCGCTTCAGCTCGCCGACAGCCTGCTGCTGCTCGTTGGCCCATTCAAATTTCTCGGCATCCTTCGTGAGGTTTGTGAAGGGTTCAAAAATGTTTGCAAAAACCCTAACGAACGCCGATGATATGCACATAGTTAAAGGAATCTTCGCACGACCTTTTTGTCTGTCGGTCACGGAAATGCATCAACGGCACTAGTCTGCTCTGGCTCTGGATGAACCATATTATTTCTAACCGCGCGGCCTAGAAACCTCAGTTTGTCATTGGCGCACCGGCACTTCCATGGTTTGAGGATGAGTCCCGCGGCCTGTATGGCGAGGAGAACAAATCGGAGTCGGCGCAAGTGGTCGTCGAATTCACTTGAAAACACTACGACGTCGTCAAAGAAGATAAGAGAGTGCTGCCTTTTCAGTCTTCAAGTACGGCATCTATGACACGCTGCAAAGTTGCTGATGTATGCATAGTCCGAAAGGCTATGCAAGGCACATAAACGTCGTTTTCAATGTATATTTCGAACTCTGAAGTGACGGAACACAAAACCCTCCAAAAATTAGACGTGGCAATCGCTCCCGGGGATGAGGGTTGCTTTCAAAATGAAAATAAACTGCCTTGCGTAATCTTGGACAAAACAGCTGACAATAAAAATACATGGTGTCAAATCGACTATAGTGGGTTGTCGGCTCATGTAACTCTTTCCAATTTATTTTGATTGATATCGATAGATATGTGTATTGATAGATGGCGTCAGGAGCAGCGTCCGAAGGTGCAGCCGACCAGCGAAAGAAAGCAGACGACACGCAGACGTAATCCGTTGGCAGGAAAAGCGCCGTCGTTATGCAGACGCGTTTGTGTTTACTTTAAGTATCGCGAGTCGTTGCGAGTCGCGAGTCGTTGCGATAAAAAGTAGCGCCATCTATCAAAACGAACACCAAATACACCCGACTACTGGACCCCTGTCGTCTGCGTTGCTGCCCGCCGTAGACCCTGGCAAGTGTCTTGGCCTTATTTTTTACAGGAAGAGAGCTACGCTTTGTAATTTTACAAGAAAAAACCGACCTGTGAAATACACCTTTGACGAAAAGTTTAGATTGCTACGTGCTGGTGCCGATTTTTACGGTCCATTTTAGATCGAGCCTGGTGACTTGGACCACCCTATATTTCGTAAACATTATCAAGCAAGTAGTAGATAATACGAGATATTAATCACATAAAAAGTGCAATATCAAGGAAGCATTAGGCAAATCACAGTAAAGCTAACGTCACATCTTCCCTCATATTGACACTGGAGTAAAAGACAAACTGGGCTCAATTACGTTTTTTATTGTAACAATACTGGTTTACTGTATGAAAAATGCACCGCAAACATATTAAGGACACCTGTCGGACAATAGAAAGTCAAATTACCAGCTTCGTATTAATAGAACGACAATAATTTTAACCTTGCCGAATTGCCAATAAGCTTAGTAGCACTTTTCACAGTGCTTTATTCGTCGACGCATCTCCGATAATAATATGGAACCAGTGATGCATTCCTGCGTGATGAACACATAGTGAGGTGCTGTTACTAGACTTTTTTAAGAGTTGAGTTGTTATGATAAATCTTAGGAAACAAGCATAGACGAAAATATTTTCGGCGTTGTAAAAGAAGAGATAATGATACGCTTAATTGCATTGCGGTTACACTAGACGTACGTTGATAGTTGGAAAGTATGAAACAAGATGCGCGATTTTTAACATATTTCAATTCTGAAATAAGCGATTCATGACATGGATTCCAGACAGAAGCCGCATACTCCAATCTAGTGCGAAATGTTTCATAACGTAGTAATTTTAATGAGTCGGGCGTTAGATAAAAAGTTCCCCGGAGATAGCCTAGGATGCGATTAGCGCTATTTATGGCATAATCAACGTGAAGCATCCAGGACATGTTGGAAGACACATGCACGCCCAGGTATTTATACGATGATATGGCTTCAAGAGATAGGTTATGTAGATGACAAGAAGGGTAATTCGGTACCACAACGAGAAATGCGCGCATATTTACACTTGTTATTGTTGAGTTTCATAAATCACACAACTTAAAGACACAGTAAATATTAAACTGGAGAACATAGACGTCAGGAATCAGTACAAATGTCGTAATAAATCACTCAGTTATCGGCAAAAATATTTACAGGTGAACCTATGATAGCTGGCATGTCATTAATATAAATAAGAAAAAAAAAGAGATGGCTCTGGGCAAATCTTTTAGGTACACTTGAGCCAGAGAAGGGAATTAGAACTACTACCTCTTACAAACGGTAGGCCAGTTATTAAGAAAATAGTGCACCCATGCAAGTACGCTAGCATCCAAGATTAGCTTACTCAGTTTGAGAAAAATTAGATCGTGGGTTCGTGGGTTACTTTGTCGAATGATTTTAAAAAATCGAGGGATATGCAGTCCATCAGGGGTCCACGATCAAGTATGGAAGTTAGATCATGTGTGAAACATAAACAAATTAGTCTTGCATGAAAATATTTGCGAAATCCGCACTGTGAGTTATTGAAACAAGAATTAGAATGTAAAACGTTTGCAATATGGTAGTAAATGACATATTCAAAGATTGAACATGGAATGCTGGTCAGTGACACTTGTCGAAAGTTATTTGGACAATGCTTGTCGCCTTATTTATGCAAATTAATCACCTTCCCGACCCTCGAAACCTCAGGTATGCAACCTGTCTCAAGGAATGTTCCAAGCAGTTTTGTCACGATCACTGAGCTATACTTCTTAGAATTGATTAAACATTTAGAGTTTATGTTTTCCGTACCACAAAAGCATGATATTTGAGGGTTTTCAATTATCTTTGCAATACCAACCGTGTCTATAAAAATTGGTTCCATCAGAAAAAAAATTGAAAGGTGAATAGTCAGGATAACTAGTGACAGAACTAATAGAAAACGCCAAAGTAACACCAGCGCTGAATATAATCTGACATTCATCGCTTGAAATCGATGCGCCGTCATAAGTTCCAAGTGTTAAAACACATTCATCACTTTGGTTTGCGACATTGCAAAATTGTTTAGGGCTATTTAAAAGCATATAAGGTAACGTTTGATAGAAGAGGAAACATTTTCCTTCTTTGAGAGCTATTTTGTAATAATTTGCTGCTGAGAAGTAGATAACTCCCTGCGGGAATGAACTGAGCTAGTTGTTTATTATATATCATGGGTAGAACCTGCCGAACAACAAAGGTGTGAGGAACCGAAAAGACAAGCGACCACTCGACTACAAACTATCTTAATAGATTATCCTCATTTCCACTAGTCCTTAAGATTATCCCTCTGCTACCGTTTTTTTTTATTTCCTTTATCCTGAATCGTGTTGCCCCCTTTCTTCTATTTATGCTCAAGGGAGATGTTGTAGGCCTTGGCTATAAAAGAAGAACAACAAAAGTGTGAGCTCCGCCTTAATAACCGCTGCAATCTCAAAAAACCTATTTCTGCAGGTCGCAGTTCCTGCTGCGTATAAATAGAGTGAAAACGCCACATGATTCAAACTAAAGGAAAAGAAAACAAAAAACAAAAAAACGTTTAAAACTTTTTGTAACGCCGATTTAGAGCGCAGCTCTTAAAGAGGAGCAGGGAAGGGTACTGAGGGGAGGGTATGCCCCTCCTCCTCATTCGTACCCTCTCCTCCTATCCTCCTCCTTTCACGCGCGAGACGCAAGTCGTCACGCGTGGTCTCGGCGCGGTGCCGAAACGTCACCGCGGTGCATTATGGGAAACGTCCCATAATTCACCGCGCCGACGTTTCGGCACGGTGACGTTTCGGCATCGTTCCGAAACGTCCGCGCGGTGCATTATGGCAAACGTCCCATAATGCACCGCGGTGACGTTTCGGTACAGTGATATTGCGGCACCATGCATAAACGTCACCGCGTTGCATCATGGAACGTTTCCCAAAATGCACTGCGCGGCAACGCCGACGGCGACGGCGACGCCGCTCAAGCCGGAAACGGGCGCCTAAGAGCTCCGCTCAAACAAATGAAACGAATAGTCATAAGCACTAGTTGAAGAGGAGGAGAATTTATTAAAATAGATGGCAGTCCCGCCGGACGGTTACTTTTTCTGTTTCTCCTTTCTTTCTTGCTCAGCTGGTTCCATCCGTGAAGAGAAGTAGATATCCCAACGGGTCTGGGAATTGCATGACTTTGCGGGACGAAACGTGCGTTTTTTTTTTTTTCCTATTCGGCAGCCTTGTCAATGACTGGTTAGACCAATTTTAGTTTCCTTATGATATGATCATTTTCAGCGGTATGGAGGTGTTTGTGAAAGCTGTAACCTTATTTTACAAAAAATCAGTTATTATCCAAACGCTCATTGTTAAATCTTATTAGAAGCTCATCAAGAAAATAGCGTTGCTGACGAATATTAGCGCCGAAGTCCGCCTTCTTATAATCTCTGATATATTTGTTGTGGCTATCATTGCCAAGAAAGTGAATGTTTAATGTGACATGAAGGCAAAAAATTATCACTAAGACCTGGCATGTAGGAAATAGGAGCGACAAGCTTAGGTGAGGTGGCAAACACAATATATAAAACACTGGTAGATGTTTATGTAATTCGGGTTGGTTGAGTTACAACTAGCGATAGATTAATATTGGCGCACATTTCTAAGAAATTAATACAATATATTTGTTCATTTACTTATTTCAAATACCCTCAAGGTAAATACATTGCAGATGGGAGAGAACTGTTAAATATTAACAACAAAGGGCACATATAAGTAATAGCATGTTTAAACAAAACAATATCAGAAATGTTAGCTATTGAGGCGAGAAGGTGGTTCGAGTATATCGATATTTAAGGCATAATAAAATAACAAAGTTAAAAACTTGGCAATATCAACCTAAGTCCCATGATCAATATGATTAGATATGTAGATATGTGGAGTAGTAAGTTTATGCCTAGATAATATTTTGATGAATTACTTATGAAAAAAGAACACAAACGAGAGGTTTTTCGGCAGTGAATTAGTAACGGAAGACCCAGTGTTTTTCGTGGTTAAAACGGTGACGGTGCAATGATGGCTTGACAGTATGAAACGATATGAGCACTTTTGAATGAATTTAATACGTGCAATTAGCGACGAGTTAGCGTGGTCCCACACAGAAGCTGCATATTCTAATTGTAGACAAAGTAGGGTTTTATCCATGGTTAATTCCAATGAAGAGAGAGCGTTAAAAATGTCTTGAGCGTACTAGCGTACGGTTAGCACTGTTAATTACGTATTCAATATAAATATTTCAAGAAAGGTTAGGCGTTTAAAAAAACTAAGATATTTGCTTACAGACACTGAAATGAGAGTATTGCTCTTAAGGTGATAAGTATGACACACCAATTGAGCGCGTGACATTTTCATCGAATTGCATTCGCTAGTGTTTTGTTTCATTAGCCACTGGTTACTCCACAATGTCATACAATTAAGATCAGAATGTAGCAGACTAGTGTCAGATATGTCGGTTATTTTCCGTTATATTATGCAATCGTTAGCGAAGAGGCAAATAGAAGATAAGTTCTGTACCAATTCATTCTTGTAAAAAAAAAATAAGTAACGGGCCAAGCACTGAGCCCTGTGGGCTCAGTGCTTGGCCCGCTGCTCTTTGTAGGCTGTTAGAGGCATGAATCCAATTCAATATACAGAAGTCAACGATAAGTGATTGCAACTTATAAAAAAGGAGTTTGTTGGAAACTTTGTCAAAGGCTTTTGAGAAAGCTAAATATACACGATCGGTTTCATAATTACTATTAAGAAAATGGTGCAGATCATGGGGAAGGTTAGTAGCTACTAGTAGCTGCGTCTCACATAAACAATTGTTTTCTAAAGCCATGTTGTGAAGTTAATATTGTCAATATAACTTACCATATGCAAATATACGACGTGTTCAAGTATTTTACATGGAACACTTATTAAAGAAATTGGTCGACATTTGGATGGTACAGTTTTTCGCCATATTTGTGTAAAGTAATCCCCTTCCCAACAATCCAATCACTTGGGACTACGCCATTGATAACAGACTGCATATAGAGTTTTCACATAAGTAAACAATATATATTACAATTATTTAAGAACTTTCTGTTAATCCTGTTCATTCCGGCGCAGGATGAAAGCTTCGTATTATCAATAATGCCAGCCTCATTAATCGCGTCAACTACATTAGTTCCATAAGCAAAAAGGCTGAAAACGACAACAGGGGAAGTTGGTTCACATCAGGTGTCGCAATTGACGTACTAAAAAAATCATTTAATAACTTTGCACTTTTAGTTGCCGGTATATTTAGGCCATCAGATTACTGAAGAAGAAAGTTGTGCTGACAGTGGGGATTAACGACATTCTAAAATTGTTTAGGATAAGTTGAAACATCATATTATCATGAATGACAAGTGATGAGGCGATAATAACTGAGGAAACTAAACGTTTAATGGGGTGAACTTGTGCCCCCCAAAAAACAGGGAACAGAAGAAAGCAGAGCGTCGAGGGCGTCGAAGTCGGCGTGACAGCAGAGTCGAACGCTGGGGCAAAACTGAGTCCGGCTGGCCACGCGGAGCCCCTTTTGTACACGCGTGGGCTTCTAGAACAATCGGCGTAGAAGGTTCGGCGTGTAGAACATTCTAACCTTGAATCAGCAACACGGTTCTCGAATTTACAAGAACATTACATTAGAGTCAACAAAAAATGCGTACCCGCGGCCAGGAATCGAACCCTGGCTTTCTACATAGAATGGCACGCGCGATAACCGTTAGGCCACGAGCGGCTGCCGGTTTAGCCAGCTGCGCTCGCCGCAATATTTTGTGTAAGATTAAAATAAGGTGTAAGTTTCCGTAAGAGATGCCGTGTATTCCTGATCTGGAGTTTGGTACGCTCCCCATTGTGCATCAGTGGATGGTCATTTGGCAGCGCTAAACATTTTTTTTTATTTTTAGATTACTCATATCAGCGTTAAACCCAGGCGAGTTTGTGTTGTATGTGATCTTTCATGATGGTATGTACATTTCAATTACTATTTAAGCAATATTTTTACTTAAACTTGAGGAAGAAATCGAGAAAGGACCGACAACCACGAACTTCCAACTAGAAACAACATTTATTGACACCAAGAGTTTGTTTATACACAGAAAAAGAGAGAGGGTAAAAAAAGTGAAAAGTACGCCCTTTCTCATTTTCTTCCTCAAGTTTAATTATCCAGTACCAACCCAATCGATTTGTCCTAACATTTTTACATACCATAAATTTAGAATGAACGGAGCGCTCTGAAAATTAAGGTAAGTAATGATCAAGAAACTTTGACATGTACAATTTAATTAAAGTACAGTCAGCTCTGTTGTAGTCACGGATATATTTTATGTGAATTTTAGGCGCTACAAATGGGATATTTAAAAAAAAAAAACTGAATGACCACTGAGACATGGCAGGTAAGTTAGTTAAAATATGACGCACGGATGCGATGTTAATACCAGATCGAGTATATTTGATGAATGGTTGGTAACCCTAGAGGGTTTTGAGAAAATTTGAGAAAAGTTAAAATCAGAAAAGAGTTCAAGGAACAAGTTAGCTTCAGATAAGAAAGGTGTTCAAACAGGACATCTATTAGACCGATAAATTTGGGATAATTGAAATCACCCATTAATATCTTTGGCACTCCAAGATACTCGATGAAAATTTGGTTGATACACATATGTAACTAATTCACAAATAAACAACCGCTAGTGGGGGATTCGATAACATACACCTATAATCGTGTGTTCATGTTTAAAAGAAACCTGAACCCAAGCTCTCTCAAGTTCACAAGCTACAATGAGGGGGCGAGAAGAGTCAGCAACCGCCAATAGAATATGGACTTGGATAAGAAGATGCATTCAGAAGAATATGTACTGGCATACGAAGATGCTTTTGACCAGCAAATACTTGGATGACTATAATCACCTCCTAAGATATTTGGCGCACTTGGAAATCGTACAATAATTATATGTCTTACATTATGCAAAACTTCAGCAAAAGAACCAAATATAGACGGCGGTCGATAAGAAACACCTAAAATGAGCCTTTTGTAACACACGCGAAGCTATACCCAAATAAATTCTCAATTGCTTGCTGCCTTGACGTCATGCCCGGTGGTTCGGAAGTTCAAAGCTATGTCTTTTCGACCTAAATAGCTGTGCCAGTGGTAAAAAATAATAAATAAATAAACATAACAATAAATGTAAAAATGAAAAGCTAGAGAGAGAAAAAATAACTATCAAGAACCCGCCGGAAGTGTTGTATTCTTGCATATTCAAAGGCCCAGAACAACTAAACAAGTTTCTCCTACCAAAATGTGTGCAGGCTAAGAGAAACACGTCCCAGAAACGTAAAATGAAAACATTCTTCTTTTTTTTTGTAACGTGCTGAACTTGATCAATTTTAGAAGTCTTCCCCCATGAGTTAATTTATTCCTCAACGTGAAAAAAACAATAAATAGATTTTTTTGTATTCCGCAGATGGTAATGATATGTACTGTCTGTGGTGTTAATTTGAATGCGATACCTCAAACAATTTACACGAAAATAATGAACAAGTTTAGGGCATAATTTCCCGTAGATACATGTTTGGATATTTCTTCGAAGCTCGTCTTGAACAACAATAATCATATCTTATGACGACACTTACGTAGGCTATACATAGATGATTCTTAAAAAGTTTATTATCTCTACCATAAATA
The DNA here is from genome assembly GCA_013358835.2 of Ixodes persulcatus. NCBI lineage: Eukaryota > Metazoa > Arthropoda > Arachnida > Ixodida > Ixodidae > Ixodes > Ixodes persulcatus. The sequence continues at coordinate 245,591 of JABSTQ010010541.1, forward strand.
GCTTCGGCTATAGCGCGCTTCAAATATGGCACAAACGACAATTGTCAAAAACCTGTCGTCCTTCCTCGCTCCTTCGGGAAACTATTTCTTTAAAGGGGCACTCAAGTGGTTGTTGAGTTCGTGTTTTGATGATGACAGCTGAATTTAGACGCCGTAAGTATCCCTAAAAACTAAAAAAGTATAGTATTACGGTGATTATTTCTTAAATGAAATTGTAATTGAAGGCCGCCAAACCTCGGATCCATCCGCAAACAAAACCACTCTCATTGGTCATCGCACACTTATCAAAAGGATCTCGGGCCAATGGCGTTGGACGACGTTCCGTCGCGCAGTGATCCCAAGGTAGCCGCATCGGCCGCACTTCTTTGTCATTCGAGCTTCGATCATGGCGGAGTTCTCTACGCTCGAGGACCTGACGCCGTTGGGGGTTGCAATTCTTCGGCGGACAGCCGACCTGGGGATGATTTTTATGACGCCACTCCGACGTGCGATGTGGACGATAGCAGCGCTTCGGAGTCGTGTTCGGGTTTCGAGGCCTCCCTATTGAAAATATTTCTAAAGGGCCCGTCAGTCTTGAAGGATTATGGGACCGCACAGGCCTTCAAAACCCTTCAAAAATACCCTACAAAAAACCCTTCAGGTATACCCCATAGAAAAACCCTCTAGACCCACAGCCCTTCAACCCGTCAGACCCTTTAGCCCGTCAACCCTTTAGACGCCCAAATGACTGTGAACGATACACAAAAATGCAGTTCAAAATATTATTGAAAATTTATTGCAGACATTTAGTTTTACATGCATATTATAACTCAAAAAGGCGATAAAAAGCAACGTTTGTTCAAACCCGGCGCAAGGAGCTGTAGACGAAAGAGATCATATCAAATAGGGACAACTGACTTCTTTATCACAAAGAAAAATATCTTTCAAAGTACACACAATGCCGCTGGGTATATTCCTGACGTACGGTAGTTCAGCTAATAAAACCGAGCAGGTGCACCTCACGGACACATACACAGTCTCAGTAAGCACGTTTAGCGAAAACCACAAACTCGCAAGCAGCACCCGCCGCCGGTGCGAAATCCTGAGCACAGTCACGGTTTCGTCCATGATGACGTCGCGCCGGCGTCTTCGGCGTATTTTTCGCTCGCTGAATGCTTCTGAGGTCGAACGGACGAAGAGGCGCAAGGGAACAAGTCCGGACAGCGGCCGTCATCCACCGTCTCAGACCCACTTTGCCATAATCCCGGTACGCAGGCACAACATGCGGTGGGACGCTGACCCCACCTGCCAGGCTTTGCAGCGAGTAAGTCGACACCGGCCACCATCTCCTTCAATGCGCTGAACACGATGGCGCTCGAGCGGTGCTGAAGGCGGCCAACGCCGAACTGGAGTTCACCTGCGTAACCAAGGAAGAAACTGCACGGATCAAAACAGATCAAGGGGCGAGCTCTCAAAGCCATGCTCACCTTTCTGGAGGAAGCAGGTCCGTTCCAGATATACACAGCGGTAAGAAGCAAACCGCCCACGAGTGGAAAGAAAATGGCTATAGCGGCATCCTGGCCTCCTCACACCACCCTCTCCCGCCGGCCGCTGGCCAGGCACCAGGCAGCCCTGCACCCTCTCCCCATCGCCGGGCGGAGAGAGGCGCTGTTTGGCTTGCTTTTTGGGGACCGTCGCCCGTGGAGGAACCGGTTCCGGGAACGAGTCGCTCGCGTGCGCGTCCCTATTCCTGGAAAACGCACTGCTCTCGGCTTGTTTTCTTTTTTTTTTTTTATTTATGGTTGCACGGATTTTGCCTCGAGCGGACAGGACTGCGTTCCCCTCAAAACGCCGCTCGGCCAACACTACTCGGCCGGCACCTCGTCAATTCTCCACAGGGGGCGGTCGCCCTCAGTGGCCTCCTTGGCGACCGAACAGCCGGGCAGTGACAGACAGGTCCAGGAGCCCACTCGTATTTGATAGAAGAGCAGTAATAAAAATAGGACCGTACACACATACGATCGGCATTCTCCAAATACTGTAAACGACTAAATTTGCGCGAGGACCTAATTTTTGCGAATTTTGCGAATCGCTTACATTTCGCGAAAAATACGTCCCGCGAACAATTAGGGCAATATGTGAACGCTACGGAAGCTACACTCAATTCGCGAAAATTAGAACCCGCGAATAATTTCAAATTTTCAGCTTTGGCCCGATTCGCGAAAATTTGAGCCCGCGATATTAAGTCGTTTACAGTACTTATTTTTTTCCCGTCGCGTACAATAAGCAGCTATGTTCTAATTCTCCGAAATGTTTTTCTCCGCTTAAGCCGTTTCCCACAGACATCTCAAGAAGCCTGAAGGTTTTCCCGACCCCATTAGAAAAGTTCTTGACAGGCCTTCAGACATTTTAAGGCATTGTAAAGGGCACTTCAGACATTTCAGGAGAGCCTCTGACGGGGCTAGCGAACCCATCAAGAAATATTGGTGCCCCCTTCAAACATCTCAGAAATTCCTGAAGTCCCCTTCACACCCTTTAAAAAAATTCTGAAGTCCCATCAGAGCGATTTTCAATAGGGGGACCACGAAACGCAGACCTTTTCCGGCGTTCTTCGATTTGCGGTTGGGGCAAGTCGTAACCAAACCAACGTTTGACATCGCAGCGTTGCCTCTGGTACGTGATATCAAACGATGCCGCCACGTGGACTTTCGCCTCGGGAGGACTTGGGGAAGGCTAGTTCAGACGTGTGCAACGAGCGCGTACCTACGACCGCGTCCGTTGCAACCGGAGCGACCGGAACGACCGCGCTGTGCGCCGCGCGTACACACACCTGCAACCACTGCTACAAGCGCAGCGGGTCGTCAGCACCGCGACCGCTTCTATACGCCGCCGTCAGCTGATTCAGCGGCGCCTCTAAAAAGGGGACGCACTGCTACTCAATGCCGTAACAGAATATAGGCAGACAGTTTTCTATAGCCTAAAGCTTTATGATTATTTTTTTCTTGATAGGCTTGCAGGGTACAGTGAATGAAAAAAAAAGAAAAAAAAAAGATGCAGTACGCCGTCTTGGACGATCACTACTCTAATACACGACATTGCCCCTAGTACAAATATTGCCACACACCTTTTCTACGGTTATAAAAGACGATGTAATCTTAGCAGCGATATAGCAACGTAAAAATATGGTTTCAGTGATCAGATAGTCGTTGCGAGCGTTCAGGATCGCCAACACTAATCACTGTTCTCCAGTGATGAAAACGCGTGAAAATTCGCATCCTTTATACGGTACGCACCAGTAATACCTTGAACTTGAGCACACGCATGAAATGCGCCAAATAAGAAATCCGGGCGATGTTCGAGGACACAAATGCATAGAAAGCACAACTGTAGTCGACGTAAACAAACACGACGGCACGGGTGTTTCTGCTGTCTTGAGAGTGCCGCCACAACATCGCCGCACGAGTAGGTGTTTCTTCCCTTCTAGTACTTGCTGGATTATCATAGCGACACACGACAAAAATTCACAGTCAAGGATAGCGCTTTTACGCGGAACGATGAGCTATCACCAAGCCGTCCACGTCGACGATCACCACCGACGCCATGTTTGCGGTAAGAAGGAGCCGGCCCGCGACCGGCACGACCGGCATGCAACGCGCGCAGATACGTGCGCTTCCGCGCATCCCGGGGAACGGGAAATTGACCCCCCGCGGAGGAAGGCAAAGAGAAAACGTAGTCCCTTGTTTGTGAATCGATAATTGCAGTATCGCGGATTCTAAACTAGAACTATTTTACGTCTTGTGATATTATCCTGCACAACATATCTAAATGAACTGAAAATTGTTTCTTTAGCGAAACTTAACATGGGCCGCCAAAATTTTTAAACATACAATTATTTCATTGGTCGGCGCAGGAACAGAAAAGAGTCCGCACGTATTTTATTCCTGCGTGATTAATAGGCGGTTCTGCCTTCTAAAACTGAAGATACTCATTCACTTACACTTCCTTAACGCTATCGCACCAAAAAGTATCTTCCCCAAAAACCGCTTGAGTGCCCCTTTAAAACCAAGCATGCCAGATGATTGAAAAAAACGACATGTTCTTTCGCAAGAAATGCAGGAACCGCATGTAAAAATGCAAAAAAAAAAAACAACGAATGTACCTCACGTCTTGTATACAAATGAAACCGCCTGCCGGTCTTTCGAAGTTCGACGAACTTCGAACTTCTACCCTAAACATTCGACGTTCGTCAAACTTTTGGCTTTTCAAGAATCGAAAGTTCGACAATTTTCGAATTATTTAGAGAATAATAAGTTTGAAAGTTCGAATATTATCGAATTTCTTAGCGTAGGAAGTTCGAAAGGTCGAAAAGCTTCCAACTTTTTAGTGCAACAAGGTCGAAAGCTCGAAAATCGTCGATTTTTTTAGTTTATCAAGTTCGAAACTTCGACAAGCATTAAATTTTGCAGAGTAATAAGTTCAACATTTCGAAAAGCGTCGAACTTCTTAAGTTAACAAGTTAAAAAATTCGACTTCCGTCGAATTTCTTGATATGGAAAGTTCGAAAATTCGAAACATTTCGAACCAATCGAACCGCTTGATTCGATCATCGAACGTTCGGTTCGAAACACGTTTGCGGCTACCCTAATCAAGGCTCTGGATACTTCTTAATCTAAACATGTTGCATGCATTAAATAATCGGTGTACTAGTGCTAATCACATATATACAATAAAACGAACCCTTTGAATATTGGTTCATTATTTTAAAGAGTGGACAGCAGTACTATCGCAGGTTTTCCATTAGTTTTTCTTCGTGGTCTTACCGTACACAGCGCAACAATCGGTTCGCGGGCGTACGACCGTGATCTTCTGCTGTCTGTACCGTAAGCGACTTCGACAGTCACGTGGGCGCCACATCGACCTCGGCCCCTCCGCCTCCTCCTCGCATGCGATTTTATCGAAAGACGATATCTTCCGACGCCGGGAGGTAGTAGGCGCTAATCCCTTTTTTACTCTAGTCGTTTAAAATGACATCCTTAAAGGCCTAAACGCGGCGTAGAAAAATAACTCGTAAATTTGTACAGGAAAAACGACCGCCTCAACTTGGAAAAAGTGGGTATATTTTGTTTTTTTTGTATTTTCATTGCTATTTATTATTTCTAGTTTCATTTGTCCATATGTTTCTTACATTAATACTCGACCCTGTAGTGGGCCTCTAGCGAAAGAGGCAGTCACTAGCAGACGACGTTTAATGCTCATCAAGATAAGCGCGCGCAAACGTGTTGTTATTGGTGTGCCGATTCGGGTCTGCCGTCGGCGACTTTTCAGCCTATCACGATGTGGTTGGGGTAAAGAACACATCTGGTTCATATAAAACATCAAAGCCTGCCCGCTGAGAACATATGACTCTTATTAAAAAAACAGTTACCGTGTACGGTCCTGGCCTTATTTTATTGGTTAGAGATATAAATCCGGTAAACAGAAAGAACTCCCCCCCCCCCCCCAATATTTGGTGGCAAACAAGCTGCAGCTGCATTTTCTGCCAGAGCACCCAGTGAACTATACTTCGAAGTACATCGCATGATTGAATAGTACGTTTTGACTGCCGCCCCAGCGAGATTATTACAAGCTTTGGCAAGAACTATCTGCATCATGAATGCTTCAGACATTTACAGCCTCACCTTTGCTACATATCTTGTTCCCTCAACTATTACAAGTTTTAATTAATGTCTAAAATCAATATATAAATAGGTTAAGTCGGATCTATATTTTTCTTTGTCTCTTCTGTTATTCGGGCTCCTACTGAAAGGATTCTGATGGAATCATACTTGCGAATTAAACTTTCTACATGCGATACTCACATTAGAAAGCGCTCCCTGCAAGCTGCCTGTATACTTCCATGTGACACCAGCGTTAGACATAAGGTGTCACAAAAAGAATTACACGCTAAAACAACTCGCAAAAATTAAAACAAAATGACGGATCTTGTACTAACTTTGCTCCAAAATATCCTGAACTTGTCACAGTGTTTTGGTAAAGTCGGAACTCCCAGTACAAAGAAAATAAAAAAAAAATATATTAATTCAGTTTTTCAACGGCGGAGCGGCAGCTGTTTTGGAGACACCGTAACGACGACAATGTTTCTTCGCCCTATCCTGAGATGGCGCTACGGATTCACTGGACGTTGATTGGACGCGCTAAGAGCGAAAAGGGCGCTTTTATTAGAGCTTTTGGTTCCTCGAATCTCTTTCCAAAATATAGTTGTTTGGGTTCTCAGATAAGTTTCACAATGCAGAAAGTGTCAAGCCATAAATATGAATAAATAAATCCGCCAAGTGCTGCTCCAGAATTAACGTGCCTTCGTCTGCGACTGTTCTTGTTTCTTGAATCGTCTGCTTGCTCAATTTGCCGTTCGCGCTTTTGCCTCAGTGCGTTAACTTTATTTCTTACGGTTCTTTCTTTTTCAAGTCGTTTATTCAACGTCCAACTATGCGACAACCGAGCTCCAAGGAGAGGTTCCAGGTGGGTCTTTGGTATGCAAGAACAGGAAGCTTAAATGAAGCGCAAAAGAAGTGCCGGGCGGCCTTCAACAGAACACCAAACTCTCGGCCCACTATCATCAAGTGGGTGACAAGGTTTGCTCAAGACGGAAACGTGAAAACCAAATTTCCGAACCGTATAGAAACGTCAGCCGAAACGAAGAGAGCAGCAAGCAGTTCTCGATGCTTTCGAAGTGGAGCCCCGCCTACAGATCAGGCGTGCTGCCCGTCAGCTCAGCGTAAGCCGGGGCTTCGTGTGGCGGGTGCTTCGCCGGCGAATGTACCCGTTTAAAGCGCAGCGCCTGCACAAACTGAACCCGTAAGACTGCGCACGGGGAGTGCAGTTTTGTGATGACAAGCTGGTGCGGATTAAGAAAAACCCGAGCCACTTGCAGTTCTTCTTGTTCACTGACGAGTCTATTTTCCATTTCGAAGGCCGCGTCAACAAGCAGAACTGCAGGTTGTGGTCTGGCGCGAACCCGCACTTGTCGACCGAACAAGCTGTTTACTCGCCGAAAGTCGTCGTGTTGTGCGGCATATGGCGAGAGGGTATCGTCAGCCCGTTTTGTTTTTCGACTTGACGGTGACGAGTGACTCGTGCCTCAAGATGCTGGAGGAAGAGATGTTACCAGAGTTGGAATCAAAGCTTGTGCAACGTGCAGTTTGCATATTTCAAAAGGATGTGGCCCTTTACTACTATGCAACCGATGTGAGAGCCTGGATAAACCTCAAGTTTCTTGGGAGATTTCGGGGCAGAGGCTCTCCGAACATGGCTTGGCCTCTTGGTCTCCAGACCTCACCCCTTGCGGTTTTTTGTCTGTAGGTGCGTAAAGGCTCAAGTGTACGCCCGTAAATCAAGGACCACCCAGGAGCTGAACGAACATATCATCGACGCGTTCGAGAGCATCAGTGATGAAATGAGGGATGCGGTCTTGCAGAACTATGGAAGGAGGCTGGAAAAATGTATTGAACTTCGCAGCGGGCATGTCAAGCTGGGAGTCTACCTGTTTGTTTTCCTTTTTGCTAGTTTATGCGTGTGTGAATGAGGCATTTGACCGCAACTACGAAGACAGTAGTTCAGATTTCAACAGCTCTTTTCAGAGCCGCCTTATCGCTGCGTTTTCGGGCGCACTCCTGGCTACATTTTGTGTCTCATTAAAACGTCAAACTTCGAAAGCAGGTGATGCACCGAACAACTTTATTTTGGCAAATATTCCGCCAAACGAAAAAATCGTATAAACGCGCGCTTTTTTGCTCGGCGCGTCCAGTCAGCATCCAGCGAATCCGTAGCGCCCTCTCTGAATAAGGCGAAAAAACATGGCCGTCGTTCCCTTTCTCCCCGACAGCTGCCGCTCCGCAGTTGAACAAAAAATCAGTTATTATTTTCTTGTTTTTTTTTATCGTCCTCGGAGTTCCGACTTGAAATTTTAGCACAACAATGTAACCAGTTAAAGAGACTTTCAAGAAAACTTGCTACATGATCCATGAAGTCTTTTGTTTTTCTATTTCTGTGAGCCATTTTACCATGCAATTTTTTGTGACACGAGATACTCACGAAAACATGGTTCTATTTTGTAATTACATTGATTGTATGGTTATGGTGTTCTGCAGTGAACCTCCCATTGTTTCTCGGTTTGCTACTTGGGCATAAAAGTATTAGTCTGGAATATGCTTCATGATGTTTTTTGTAGCTGATCTCATGGGTATTTCACAAGCTCTTAAGAATTCCTTACCATAGGAAAGTGAATGTAGTTTGGTGTAAGCACTTGTAAAAGATATGACTCGTAGTGGGTAGAGTTAATCCTTAAACACTACAGAACCTTCTTTAAATAAGTACTTTCGTATATCTGGATTGGATACGAGTGTGTGGAGAGTCAAGTATCCCAATTTGTTGAGGTCGATAAACTTAGAAAATAGCTCAGATTGAATTTGTCGTTGAAGTATTTCCTATATTAAATTTGTGGACTGTATTTTATATATTCAACTTTGGACTCTTCATTTTGCCACAAATTCGATCTGACACATAGCTAATGTATGGGAGTATTGCGGAAGAAGTTTATGCATGATTTCGTGAAAGGCACCCTACACTGCAATGTTACATTGTTTTATGGGTTTTATGAACATATATGTGCACCTGAATTTTTGGATAGTTGGTTATCCAAGCCTATATCCTTAACGTTTTCTGTATGAATTGTAATACGAAACATTTACAGTCTTTAAACAACCTATCTAGGCTTCTAGGGAGTACTCGTTGGTATTGTAGAGGTGATTAAAATATCTGCACCTCGGTTATCTTAAAACATTGCTGGTCGCACTAGCTTAATTATCGCTGTTTTTAATGCAAGCTCGCTGTCTCTCCAGTCGTTCCTGCGCAGGCTGGAGCGTGTACAGTCAATTCAGCTGCGACTTAGGTGCGAAAAACAGGGACTGCCCCAATCGTAAATCACACAAGTGGGGGAGACAGATTTTGTGAGCTGAGGGTGTTTCTGGTGAAAATATTTATAGAAGACTTTGGCACTGCATAAAGGAAGTGTTTTGTTGCGAAGTATGTTTGAATAGATACAGACATTTCATAAAGGACGTACAAGTGTCAGCCATAAGTAGGTTCTGAGTTTTCGATTTTAACCGAGAAACTTCGAAAAACGCTGGCCGGAAAAGTAATTGTCTTTTCGGATTTATCCTAAAAGCTTGGAATTTCGAGGTCACGATGGGAAAATGAAAAGCAAAAACGACGGCCATTCACGTAAAAACTTCGTCAGATACAGGGTTTGCACTTCTGAAAAGAGACTCCTTCAATTTGTTTTCATCCTGGGTACTACATGTATGTACTTTAGCGTCACGACAAATCACTTTTCCGGTTTTCAGTTTGGGCCATTCTTTTTGTGCTTCTTGGATAGAGGAAGGGGGTTGTATTGTGATTATCGCGAACAAACTTGTAGATTTTATAGAAGGGCAGCTGAAGCTTCTAAGCTTCCCAGCACATATGCTCAGAAGTTAGGCTATTTCAAAGTACTGTTGAATATTGAATCAACACATTTTGCAAAATTGCTCATGGGATAGTTGGTACTCCAAATTGCAAGGACGTGCTATTGACAAATGCCGCTGCATAAATATATTTCGATACTGGTAGCTTTTATCAGCTTAGGGTATGTTTTTTTTTCTGGTAATTATTTGTTTTTACAGCTGAGCTGTTAAGAGCTAGTTTCTCCACTATAGTGTCCGTCAGAAAACAAATGATGACACTAAACTGTGGACAGCGACCGCCATCTACCCAGGTAGCACACCATGTCGGCCGATACTGGGATTACGTCGGCCAGTACCGGGAGCTGTACGGCGGATCCCAGCCAGGGACGCCGGTAAGAAACCGACTTCGGCCGATATCGGGGACTCGCTGCCTAAACTGGCCAGTGCCAGCCGGAAAGTTCCCGATACCGGCCGACATCGTTTTCTTGCTGTAGTCACCGGCCAGTCTAGCCATGGAGTTTCCGGTGACTGGCCGATATCGTTTTCTTGCTGTAGTCACTGGCCAGTCTAGCCATGGAGTTTTCGATGACTGGCCGACATCGTTTTCTTGCTGCAGTCACCGGCCAGTCTAGCCGTGGAGTTTCCGCTGACTGGCCGCCATCGTTTTCTTTCTGTAATCACCAGCCAGTTCAGCCACGGAGTTCCCGGTGACCGGCCGACATCGTTTTCTCGCTGCTTTCACAGGCCATTCGAGCCAAGCAAATTTTGATATGTAACCGACATAGCTTTTTCGCTGATATAAAAACTATATGATGGTTACAAATGACTGTTAGGTTGAACATGTCTTCAATATGATAAAAGGTGACACCTAATATTAACGCCGCGTCATCCTTAAACCAGTTAACAAAGGCTTATTTCAGTTTTGTTAAATAGGACGGGATCAAACATGGCTGTGGAATGAAAATTTAATTTGGTTTACATCTATTAATTTTTTAGAGCGCAGTTCTTAGGCGCCCGTTTTCGGCCTGAGCGGCATCGCCGTCGCAGTCGCCGTCGGCGTAACCGCGCGTTGCGTTATGAGGAACGTCCAATAATGCAACGCGCGGGTCTCACTTGTGACCCGCGCATTGCATTATGGGACGTTTCCCATAATGACGGCATGTGTGATGTCACGAGGGTCCCCCTCGTTGCATTATCGGAAGCGTCCCATGATGCACCGCGCGGTGGGCGACGGCGACGCCAACGTCGCCGTCGGCGTAACCGCGCGTTGCATTATGGGAAACCTCCCATAATGCAACGCGCGGGTCTCACTTGTGACCCGCGCATTGCATTACGGGACGTTTCCCATAATGACGGCATGTGTGACGTCGCGAGGGTCTCGCTCGTTGCATTATCGGAAGCGTCCCATGATGCAACGTGCGGTCGGCGGCGGTGACGCCAGCGTCGCCGTCGGCGTAACCGCGCGTTGCGTTATGGGGAACGTCCCATAATGTAACGCGCCGTCTCATTTGTGAGCAGCGCATTGCATTATGGGAAGCGTCTCATGAAGCAACGCGCGGGTCGGGGACGCCAACGTCGCCATCGGCGTAACCGCGCGTTGCGTTATGGGAAACGTCCTATAATGCAATGTCCGTCTCATTCGTGACCCGCGCATTGCATTAGGGGACGTTTCCTGTAATGACGTCACACGTGACGTCACGTGTGACGCCACAAGGGTCCCGTACGTTGTATTATGGAAAAAGTCCAATGATGCAACCCGCAGGTCACTCTTGACTTGCGCGTTGCATCGTGGCGGCGAAACTTGCTTTCGATGAATTGGGCATTTTTACTGTGGCACTGCGCTTCCGTAAAACTTTCCAGGTGTCCTCAACGGCAAGTCTCACGGCTTACACAGGGTTTTAAAGAGCTTCTTCGACGAATGACTACGAGCGAGTGGAAAACGTGTCTTCAGCATGCTGCCGCCAGCCTCCGCAACGCTCCAAAAACGCGATTTTTCAACATGCAAGATGGCCGACCGGTGGCTTCGCTCTGCTGCTTCACTGCAGCGACCACGCGGGGATGCGCGATCCAGCCCTTTCCCCAAGCAGATGCCGAGCGCTCCGCGCTAGCGGTCGTTGAACGGTCGGCCTCAGTGTGCGATCCACCCAGTGGCACGCGCTGCCACCGCTTTCATAGCGTCTGCCCTCGCTTTTTAACAGTTTCGGTTCCCATTGCTATCTTGCTGAAAGCATGAAGTTCTGATCGGAACTGCATGCTTTGAGAAAAATGTTGATTGCTACTACTTGACTAACGGTGACCCCGACGTTGAGACACTATTTATTTTTCCTTACAGTTTAATAAAACCGATGAAGACAACTACAAGTATTTTGCACGAGCCGTAGGATGCAATAGACCCTTTGCAAAAATCCCAAAAGCCCGCGCGCGCCGCGCGACAAATAATGGGAGTCCTCGGTACGCCCCTCCTCCCGCTACCACGTGGCATACTAGAGCAGGCACAGGTTACCACGGCAACAGAGCAGCCGAGTTGGGCGAGCGACGAGCCGACGGCTGCCCCTTTCTCATCCCTCTCCTTCGTACAGGCTTTGCCGTCTGCTGCACCAACGCTTTGTCGAACCTGGTCGAAACTTGCTACGGTTGCCGTGCAAACTAAATGAATTCGGTGACACTTCAATACGTGAAGGTAACTTACGACAAATAACGTATTGAAATGAGTTCACCAGTCGCGATGCCTTTACGCTGCCACAGATACGGTACGCCGGCAACGACGTGCGACTCGGCGGGATGGCTGCAACGGTTGCTGGCGGTAGCTGCCGGGACGCGCGCGCAGTCACGGAGGCGCAAGGAGAAAGCGCGTGCGCGTGATCTGTGCCAAGGGTTCCCAATATTTCCTGCCGTCGGTGCACTGTACATTTTCCAAAGGGTCTATTAAGCAATACCAAACACGTATGCCGTAAAGCGACCGTTATCTCCGAAGGCGAGTTCCATCTGCGGAGTATTTGGCGTATTGTCTTCTAGCAAACGACATACCTAGCTCTTCATCCGAATAGGCACGCACAACGTCTTCGACGTAACACCATATCTTGGGCCTCTTCGCTGGCAAGGCGTATGAGTCGGCAAAGACTTCGCCGAGAACGGCTGCCTCGTCGTCACTCGAGCTGGAGCTAAGCTGCTATCTTCGTCGCTTTCACTGATTTCGCTGCTACTGAGTTTTATTAGATCTCCTGAAATTAACTGCAACGATGTCATCGCCGCAGTATGCTCGGGCCAGTCGGTCATGACAAGAGGAACGAAAGCAAGCACAGCAAGAGAGCTCACCCAGCAATCGAAACAAAAAAGCAGCGAAACTTCTTCATTCCCCCGCGGCAACGTTGATAACGAAACTGAAATGTTGCGAGTGACTACAGATCGTACTCCCCTGAAAAAGGCTGCGCGGAGAACTACTCCGGGTTCGAGTGGTCTGTCCAAGGAAGACACAGTTTGGGCGGCACATTCGTTTCTTACATCTTTCTGCATGATCATAATCGAAATATCACGTGCACCTATTTTCAACCAGAAAGGGTTACTACATTTAACTCTTACGCGCTTAATAAAACCAGATCTGCTTCTCGCTACCACTGCTATTTCGCCAGGGAGGAGAGTGGCATGGTTTCTGTTTCGATCGACACGTCGACAAGAGATTATACAGAGAGCGTGGACTACTAACGGCCGTGATCTCACGTTTTCTGATCACGAGAGCATCATTTTTGGTCTCTAAACTAACCTAAATGGCCTCACCTCGAAGCTATAGCACAAGCCCGAGACGTATAGCTTGTCTTCACACGTGCTTGTTGTCTTTTTGTACACGATCGAGCCTTTCGGTTAGCGTTTCGAGATATCTGTGAACGAGCCAGTGCTGGGAATCTCGACGCTGCGTAGCCCGGGTATCTTGCTTGTGTACGAGTCATCAAGCTGTAACGACCAATAAGTTTGCATACATCGAGCTTGCACCTTTACATCTGCTCAGGAAGTTTGTTTGTTTTGCGCGTCCATAGACGAAATATAATTTTTTTTGCAACTAATGTTTTTCTTAATACGCCTGATTACGTGAGGTGAAACTTGGAGGCGCCATTGAAAAGCTCAATTTGAACACACTTCTTATCGCTTATCTCTACTGACCCGCAGCACTGCACGAAGCTAAGTCCCCACCCCCTTGGATTCCACTAATATTGAACATCGCGTATGCAAATAAAGTTATTCTTCAATCATATAGGCACATTCCCACATAAAAACCGTTTTAAGAAAGCAAAAGTCGAGCAATTGTGTGAAGAATGTCGCGCCGTTCGCCGGAAATGCGCCGGACGGGCGTGAACCTCTGAGGTGTGCCAAAGGAACGAAATTATTCAAAGCGCAATTGACGGTTGCTAATGCCCGTAATATTCATGTGTTCGCTTTCTTCCTGACCGAGTATGCCAAGATAATTTCAGACACACCGTTCAGACACAGATCTTGGGCGTCAGTAAAAGCTCGTCCAAAAAGGCTTAGCGAGGAGTAGGAGACGCTTGTTAAATCCTTCGTCGTAGCTAACCGACCTCATCGTTTGCCAAATCCTAATCTCCTATCAGCGTAAAATTTGAGTGGGCGATATGTGATGACACGAGGAAGACATCATAGTAAGTTTTGTGCAGTAGTGGTCGAATTTATTGTGTTTCCTTAAACGTTCATGCGTCAACACTGGCCTCAACTTTGATACTCCGGTGAGGATGCGGCTTACTTTTCGCCCAATGAAGCAAGCAAGAAGCAGACATTTGAAAACAAAATACGTGTAAGGCTCAAGTTGACTAAATTTCAGTTGTAGTTCACTGGTACTAGACGGGATTTTTGAAATTGAGCTCGAAGATGCACTCGTGGGTGAGGTGACTAAGCCACGTCTTACTACGTTTGTACACGCACGCACAATATGCGGTGATTCGGGAACCAAGGAAATTGCCCCAGTTTTCGTTTTGTATCATTCGAGAATGAATGTATTGTACATTCGTGAAATGTCAGATAATCGAAAACGCAAGCGGCGCATTCGGTCACGGCGTGATAGCATCAAAGGAAGCTGCTCAATCGAAACCGAAACTGAGTGGCCAACGAGTTCCCAGAGTGCACATCATCGAAACGTCGCCTATTCCTTCTGTCCGCGTTTTCATTTTTATTTTATTTTATCTTTTTTTTTTTTAGTAGCACAGCAGCACAATGAGCACAATTATATATTTGCGACTTCGTTTTTAGACTAGTACAGACCTCATCCAGCATCCAGACAGCCGCTGATAGACTTTGCTAAAAAGCCGATCCAGCATCCACTCCAAAGCCGGATAAGCAAAAATGGCGACCGAGAAACGTATCCGTCAGCTTAGCGTTGGCGTGGTTCGCGGCATGGTTCAGGTACGGTGGCTGCAGGGTTAAAACATTGGATGTGACCGTGGTGGCGAGTGAAAGCGCTGCATGTAAATCTATGCGGGGTAGAACTCGCTCGAAGTTACCGGCCCGTGCTTTGATTTTGATGTTCGTGTTCCGTCGGTTTGGTCGTACGTAGGCCTAGTGAACCAACTTCCGCTCAACAACGCCGGTAAGCACCATGCTGGTGGTTGACTCGTAGATTCTTCGCTGTATCCCGACGATTGTTTCGTTGGCATGTCCCGCGAGATGGAGTAGCCGTCAAGTAAGAGAAAGTATGAGCAGCAGGAAAGGGATGCGGCCGCGGATTATTTCATAGCGGCGAGCGACGGCACTTTTCTACCGTTTACGTTCGCGCACGTTTTTGCATCGGCTTTTCCCCGTTCGTGGTGTAGATGCCCTTTGCCTATCGTTGCATCGCGCCGTTTCCACGCTTCGAGCGCACCTTCGGGGCTCCCGGCCGAGTCGCGCCGGGAGCCCGGCGAGACAGCGATCGGTCGGCGGCGGCCTCCGTGTGTTGTAAGCGTTGAAGTGAAATAAGGGGGGAGGGGGGAGGCGCATTTCTCACTGACTCTTCGGGTAGGGTGAGGGGAGAAAAGCGGGGGTGAGTGGGGGAGAAGATAGTGTAGGTGTGGAGGCTCGGTAATCACACTCTACATATTTATTTACAATATATACACTGTCCTTTTGACTAGCTCATCGAGGGGCCTGTCGCCGAATCCCCAGAGTCCGTGCAGCTCGTGGTCCAGGCACCTCGTGTCCTTAGCTCGTGCCTGTCTCGTGAGCTTTGGAGCCGTTCAAGCGCTGGATCGCTGCCGATAGCTGCCGCTACAGGTACTCCCCCCCTAGCGAGGAAGCGGGCTAACGAGCGTTCCTGGCTTCGAAGGGGTGCGTGTGCAGGCTGGTGTTCATCTGGAACCTGACGCGAGGTGGCTTTGGAAGGCGGGTGGTTCCGGATGAGTAGAAATCGGGTGATAAGTGAGCTGGCTTGAGTCTGTCGAGAGAGACTACTTCTTCTCGACCGTTGACATCGAGCGTCATGTTCTTGTTGTCTCGACGCAGTATACGATGAGGGCCGTCATACGGGGGCTGCAAGGGCTTCTTCACGCCATCGCGCCGAACGAACACGTGCGTACTTTTGTCGAGGTCACGGCTGACAAAAGTGTGTCTTGTGGAGGGCGTCCTTGGGCAGGTCGGCTGAAGGTCTTTCATTAGTAGCCGCAGCCGCTGCACGTAGTTTTCTGCTGTTTCCTGTGAGACGTCTGCTGATGAAGAAAAAAATTCACCAGGCAAGCGGAGTGACGTGCGGTAAACGAGTTCAGCTGCACTGCAATTAATGTCCGATTTGAAAGCTGTTCTGATTCCCAACAAGACGAGTGGAAGCGCCTCTGTCCATGTTGAGCTGTTAGTTTGCGCTTTGATGGAGGCTTTCAACTGACGATCAAAACGCTCTACCATGCCGTTGGAAATGGGATGGTAGGACGTCGTATGTATGTGTTGAACTCCAAGGAAGTTGGAGAGAGTTCGAAATAAAGTCGCTTCGAACTGACGTCCTTTGTCCGTTGTGATCGTCTGTGGGACACCAAAGCGACTAATCCACATTTCAATCAGTGTGCGAGCGACGGTTGTTGCGGTGATATCTTTCATTGGTGCCGCTTCGGGCCACCGCGTGAAGCGATCGACGCAGGTAAGAATATACCGGTTTTCTTGGGATGGAGGAAGTGGTCCTACGATATCTACGTGAATGTGGGCGAAGCGGGTGTCCGGTGAGCTAAACGTTCCCAAGGGCGTCTTGGTGTGCCGCTGAACTTTCGAGCGTTGGCACTGGACGCAAGTTTTTGGCCCAGGACCTCACGTCAGCGTTGATACGAGGCCATATAAACCGCGAAACTATCAGTTTCTGAGTTGCTCGTATCCCGGGATGGGACAAGGAGTGCAGGCAGTCAAAAACTGCTCGTCGCAAGTCTGCTGGAACGAAGGGGCGGGGACGACCTGTCGAAACTTCGCATGCAACTGTGTCGTCACAGTCGGGCATGCGTATGTCTTCAAAGACTAAATTCGTTGACGTTGTCCGTAGACGTTGTAGCTCGAGGTCGCCTCGTTGTGCTTCCGCCAGCTGTTCGTAAAGAACTGCAGGCCGTTCCGTGGAGCACAGGTTGACCCCAACTCTGGAGAGTGCGTCAGCTGCGGCGTTATCTGTGCCCTTAACGAAGCGGATGTCGGTGGTGAATTCCGAAATATATGCCATCTGCCGTATCTCACGCGGAGTGTGTTCCGTGCTGTTGGAGGCTAGCGCGTAGGTCAACGGCTTATGGTCTGTCAAGACGAAGAAGCTTCGACCTTCCACGCAGTGGCGAAAGTGCTTGATGGCAAGGTATATTGCCAGCAGCTCACGTCCGAAGGTGCTGTAGCGCCGTTCTGTCGGAGTCAGCTTCTTCGAAAAGAAGGAAAGTGGTTGCCAGCTGTTTC
Source organism: Ixodes persulcatus (assembly GCA_013358835.2). Classification (NCBI taxonomy): domain Eukaryota; kingdom Metazoa; phylum Arthropoda; class Arachnida; order Ixodida; family Ixodidae; genus Ixodes; species Ixodes persulcatus. The sequence goes on from JABSTQ010010541.1 coordinate 262,957, forward strand.
CGTCTTGTTGTTGTAGAACCGCTCCAACAGCTCCATCCGAGGCGTCGACCATGATGGAGAGAGGTGCGTCGATCTTGGGGTGACTGAGAAGGGTGACGTTGGCAATGATATTCTTCACTTTCTCGAAAGCTTGGTTGGCGGTTGGCGTCCAATGGAGTGGCGCTGCCTTTACGTTGGTGGCCGGCAGTAGGTCGTAGAGGGGCTCGCAGACTTGGGCGCACTGTGGTATAAAGCGTCGGTAAAAATTGACGAGTCCGAGGAATTCCCGAAGTTTCTTTGCCGTCGGGGGCAGTGGAAAGCTACGGATGACTTCGACTTTCTCGGGTAATGGCTGAATTCCGCGGCTATCAACGTGGTGGCCAAGAAATTCAAGCTCGTTGACGCCGAATTCACACTTGGTCGGATTGACGACAAGTCCGTATTCTTGGAAGCGCGAGAAGAGTTGTCGTAGATGTTCGGCGTGCTCTTCCGGAGTGTTGCTGAATACAAGGATATCGTCGATATACGCGAAGGTGAATGACAAACCACGGAGGACTGTGTCGACGAATCGTTGAAAGGTTTGTGCAGCGTTGCGTAGTCCGAAGGGCATTCGCAAGAACTCGTACAATCCAAACGGTGTGATGACAGCCGTCTTGGGGATGTCTGCCGGTTCTATGGGGATCTGGTAGAATGCCTTCACGAGGTCCACCTTGCTGAAAACCTTCGCGCCCTGCAGGATGCCACCGAAGTCCTGAATATGAGGGATGGGGTAACGGTCGGGCAGAGTACAGTTGTTTAATGACCGGTAGTCCCCACAGGGGCGCCAGTCCCCGGTATTCTTCGGGGCCATGTGAAGTGCCGAAGACCAGGGACTCGAAGATGGCCTGATAAAACCAAGTTCATGTATGTGTTGGAATTCGTTCTTGGCTATCTTGAGGCGGTCGGGAGCGAGTCGACGTGGTCTGGCGAAAACCGGGGCCCCTTTCGTCACGATGTGATGGGTGACGGTGTGTCGGATGGCTTGATCGGGAGCAGGTGGGCGAAACACGGCAGGAAATTCGTCGGCGATGGTTTGCCAAGGAGAACTCGTTTCTGTTCGTGGAAGAGCAAGGTTAAGAGGAGGGGACTTCGACACGATAACTTGGACACTCAATTGCGTCTCGGTGTCAAGAAGTTGATTTCTCCTCAGGTCCACGGTCAGTGCGAATCGCCGCAGAAAATCTGCTCCTATGATCGCCTGCCGAACATCCGCGATGATAAAAATCCAGCGGAATGTCCGGCGGAGTCCGATGTCCAACGTCAGGGACCTTTCGCCATACGCTTTGATCGGGGATCCATTAACAGCCTGGAGCGGTGGGGACTCTTGGCGGCACCGGCGGTCCTCCAGCGTAGGAGGTACCACGCTTACCTCAGCCCCAGTATCCACCAGGAAGCGGACCTTTGTGTTGCGTTCCGTGACGTAGAAAAGGCGGCCTGAAGTTGGGCTTTCGACGCTGGCGGCCTTCAGCGGGTGCCCATGTCGTTTCCCGAGTAGTTACACGGTGGGCGGCATGCTCTGGCTTGGGATCCGTATCTTTGGTGGTACCAGCATACTCTTGGAAGGGGGGACTCAGCTCTTGATTCACTGCGGCGCCGGGCAGCGTTAGCTCGTGGATTGACGGTCAAGGATCGGGAAGGTCGTGATTGGAGGTTACGAACCTCACGACTGAGCTCGCTCACCCTGGCCTCTATGTGATCGTTGAAGCTGAGGAGTCGAGCGAGCTGGGATCCGATGTCGGTCACAGCAGCGCACGGCGTTGAGGAGGTCTCTTGACGAACCGCTGAGATGGCAGGGAAGCCTACGTCCATGATTTGGTCGGCCATACGAGCAAGCGTGGAGATTGGGTCGGTGGCAGATGTACTCAAAATCATCCGGACTTGGCTTGGTAGGCGTTGGAGAAAAAGTTCTTTAAATATGGACGTGTCCATCGTCGTGGCTTTGTCTCCAAGAAGGTGCTCCATGCGTCGCAATAATTCTGTAGGTTTGCGGTCGCCCAGCTCCTCGGCAGTCAATAGTTGCTGAGGACGCCGTTGCTCGGACTCTGTAGTGCGACAAATCAGCTCTTTCCGTAGAGTCTCGTAGGGCTGATCTGCGGGTGGAGAACGCAGAATGTCGCGAACCACGGATGCGGTTCACTGCGGGAGGGCCGCGACGACGTAGTCAAATTTGGTCAAAGATGAGGTGATCCTGCTCTTCCGGAAAATTGATTCCGCGGTCAGGAACCACAGTTCGGAATCGGACGACCAGAACTCCGGGAACTTGATGTTGAGAGTCGTCGCCCCCAGCGTCGTCGGGGCTCCGGGAGAGACACCTTCGTCTCCGAGGCTCATGACGGGGCACAATGCTGGACTCACCCAAAGAACCAGGGCTCCAGGGCAGCGCAGCTGGGCGTGGTCGGGGGTAGCTCGGTCCGGGTCACCAGTATGTAGGAGTAGAGGCTCGGTAATCACACTCTACATATTTATTTACAATATATACACTGTCCTTTTGACTAGCTCATCGAGGGGCCTGTCGCCGAATCCCCAGAGTCCGTGCAGCTCGTGGTCCAGGCACCTCGTGTCCTTAGCTCGTGCCTGTCCCGTGAGCTTTGGAGCCGTTCAAGCGCTGGATCGCTGCCGATAGCTGCCGCTACAATAGAAATAGAAGAACTCGGGCGTCGGGAGCGTCGTCCCACCGTCGCGCTAGCTCGTCGTCCCATCGTCGCGCTTAATCCGTGAGAGAGGGGGGGGGGGGGGAGAGGAGAGGATATGGGGGGTTCCAGCACTGGTCGCTGGCTTCACGCGGTGTCCGGAGATCAAGGCGGTCTCCGGGGGCCACCGCGCCGTGTAGGAGGAGTCATGCAAGCTCG
>JABSTQ010010542.1:0-275446 GCA_013358835.2 Ixodes persulcatus
GTCGATATTACGAAGTGAACAAAAATTTATATTTTGAAGCACAGGGAATGCATGAATGTGCATTTTTATGGCAGAAAATATTTTGAATGCAATTAGCACAATTCTAACATGCCCCCGATAGTAACACGCAGTTATATTCAATCCACGAATGTTAAAAAATTGATTAATGCCGATTCTTTCACGCAGATAAAATAATGACTGCTGAACAACATACACTTCGTGGAAAACATTTGATCAAATGCGCATACTCGGAAAGTGCCCACACTAAGTGCTGTTGAAGTCCTACATCGAAAACGTGCGAACGAAAATTCGGTTTCTTTCTCTTTCCAAACAAGCTCGCATGTCACCGTGGACCACACCGAAGACACCACCAACATCACTCGGTTTTCTATTTTTGCCAACGCAATCACTTTTTTTAGAGATAACCTTATCGTAAAATCGATTTTGCTTTTCTAGGGTGGAAACACCATTCCATGGGATTCCAACAACAAAACAGCGAATTTGGATTCAGATTTGACTGGATTTGAAACATGCGTTGATGGTGATGGGGCTGGCCACTTTGCACAGTTTTTTTAGCATTTTGTTTAGTTTTGGTTTTTGGGTCCGATTGTAACACGCATGTAATTTTGAGCTCATGTCTTTGGGTAAACAAAGTGCGGCTGATCCCTGGCAGCAGCGGGCAATCAGCCGCCCGGAGCGTTGGCAGCTTACAGTCGCCGATCGTGGCCTCCTCGCCACCATCGGTTGTGGAGCACGCATTCGTATCAGCCGTCGCAGCGCGTCGAGGCATTCGGAACACCCAAAAATGTTCACGTTGTATACGTTTCCGCCGGGGAATTTGCGAATTTGTTTTATTCCGAAATTCGTACCAATTGGTATCACCGACATTTTGCTCTAGTAGGTTGTCTGGATGTGTGTCAAGGGTACCCTGCCATGATTGAAAGTGAAGCATAACAGATAATAACTGTAAATAAAAATCGCACATTTGTATTTTGAACAGATGATTTTTTTTTTCGTTCTAAGCAGCGAACTCGAGCAAGTGCTCGAAGAGAAGTCAACGGACAGCTCGATGCATCGTGGGGTATCTGGCAAAGCTGGCGTGGTTACGAGCTGTGCCGTTCGGGTGCATAGTGGTGGCGTAGACGTGTTATAGCCTAGCCATTTGGAACACCTGTGGGCTTTACGTGGACCGACGCGGACTAAGCCGACTAAGTGCCCATGGGTGAGATAAGTCATGTCAAGGTCATCGCTTTCAGGGCGAAATTACTTCAACAGTTGAGCATACCTCCAAAGAGTGGCGCTGCTCCGATGTGTAGTGCAGCTACATAGCGGTTTTTGTACGTCACGACTACGTTTCAAGATCCCCAACATTGCTAGATTACCTCCCAACGAAGCTTTGGAGGCATCCACCAGGTGCACATTGAAAGACTGTTTAATTAGTTTTAAATTTAGTTTTCTTGTGCCTTTCAATGAAAGTGTGTTGTTTTTGAGGTGATGCTGCAACATAGCCAACATCCAAGCTAGCGAATGAGCGCTGGAATTCTGTTTTCATACTCCTTTAAGATCTGTTGTAAGCTACATTCTGGCATTGGTGTAACTTCTTGTGAAAGTACACTTCTTCGAGAAGCACGAAATAATGCCTAGAGAAAATTAATTTCGGCATTAGGAAAACTTGTTTGTTTTGCTTTGTTTATCTACTTTTTTTTTAGTGGGGAGACATAAGCATCAGATTAAATTTCAAAGCAGCATGTTGAAGTAAAAGAGAAATGTGCAACAATGCAGGAACAAACATTCCATCGTCTTTAACAGCCCACGCTGCGAAAGGCATTCAATTCTATTAGCTATTAGTTTCAGGAAAGAAAGTCAACGTAAACTGACCCTCTTAGCATTTGCATTCAATTTTCTTATGGTCATAATCTGCTTGTCGACATGTATTCGAAATGCACCTTTCATGATGTATGCCAAATGTAGAAGGTAAATGTTCTGAAGTCATTTTAACCATCAATTTCTCTTCTTTCTTCTGGTGACTCCCAACCTAAGGATTACTTTGTTATGGAGATCTCAGATTGTTAGATCGGATATGGGCATACTTATGACTACTGTCGTGAGTGCTCTAGAAGCAACCATCACTTCATGCAATAAGTAAAGAAATAATGGCTTGGAGACTTTTAAAAGGTTAACTAAAACGAGCATTGCTATAATATCCTGAGGGTAGCCTCACCTAAAATTGAGAAATTTGGTGAAAATGTAAGGTAGTCTACCTTGTAGAGTACTTCCAAAAAGGGTTATAAATATTGTAGCCAGGCCATGAATGGAAGATCTTTCACGGAAAGTGAAAGATTGTTTTTATATAGAACTGCATTGTTCTTTTTGCTGTTCATGATGCTATTTTCAAATTCTGTGGCCTGTCTAGGCTGTTACCACAGCGAGGGATGACAACCAAATATAAGCAGTTTTCAATGCTCATTGTCTACTTGTCTACAGTTGTGGCTCCTATTCCTTACAAAGTCACCGGCCTAGCAGGGAGATTTATTGGTATGGGCTACCCGTTTTGTGCTTAAAAGAATCTAACAAAAGCCAGGGTGGGCTGTGTATTGGGAGTGGAACATAAATCAGGATACTGCGGTACCTTTGTTTTTATGTTAATGTCTGAACTGTGTAAATTCTAAGAAACTTTAAAGGTTTGTTAGGTGCCAGCTGCCACTTAACTGCTTCCGTTGAGACTAATTTACACTTGGTCTTCTTAAACTATGACCCTTCAGCCTGTATGTATGATCTATATTGTTTTAAGTCTGAGCACTGCAAAAAATTATTACCCTGGATTTTCAAAATTCCAGGCTGCTTTTGGCTACACCTGAGGGAGAAGGGGTACCACCACGCTGAAAGGGCAGCCCAGCACCAGAAGTTACGGTGGTACCTGTCGGAAAAGCTGTCTGATCTCGGGAGAAATCGCTAAAAAGGTATGTGTGTCTATACTATAACTTCCTTAATTAAGTAGAATACTATTTTGGGTCTCAAGTTTACAAGGAGTTATTTTAAATGACGGTATAGATAAAATATTTAGAGGTTATTATATCTCTAAATGTTTATGCAAACAAGTTTAAAGTGCATATCTGAATCTGCTGTGCTGCGAAGTTATACAGAACACACGCGTGACCAAACGATGAGTTACATTGAGATGAGGAGAAACACAACGTAAATGAATGGGCGAAGAACTATCAACTGTTTATTCTTTTCTTTTTTCTCCTCTTCCTCGTGTGAGGTTTCCCCTTATGGGAGTTTGGAAAAATTAAAAATCTGAGAAATAATGAAAAATGTTTTTCATGAAGATGCGTGGACTTTCGATGTTTGTGGTGTTGTTTTCTGTTCTGTACTATGCGTTCGGTTTCTATGGTGTGAGAGGGGACCTTGAAGCTGGTGCTATTGTCCTCCTCGTTATGCTTTGTAGTGTCTGAGCAATTCAATTTCCGTTTCGTTCAGTACAAATGATGGATCACTGACGCAAGTGCCGTGCTTTCCTGATGCCATGTGAAGGCCTCTATGATTTCGCACTTGTTCCTGTCTTTTGATCTGTCCAGGACTGAGGTAGTTCCGAATAGCGCTTCGCAGTTACATCTTGCACAATGCGCTGCCAGGTTGCCGGGTGCTTGCAATTGCCCACATGCGTATTTGTGTTCTCGTAGTCTTTCATTTAGGCACCTTCCTGTCTGTCCGATGTATGATTTTCCACAGGTCAATGGTATTTTATAGACGACCCCGTCTACGCATTCGACGAACTTGCTTTTGTGTTTTACCCGACACGACGATTGACCCACCTTTTTGCAGAGTCCTTTTAGCTTGAAGGGGGCGGATAGGGCCACTGACCTCGTGTGTTTTGGCAATCTTTTTCAGCCTGTGCGAAAAGTTATGGATGTATGTCATCACTACTAGTGGTTTTCTGTCGGCGTTCTTTTCCTTAATTTTGCGATTGCCTCTGAGTGTTGTTATGCATTTTTCTGCCACAGCTACTAGCAGGGGTTCTGGGTAGCCGCTTGCCTGTAGTCGAGTGACTTGCCTTTGTAGGCCGTCTGACGCCCTATGGTGGCATGATTTCTTTATGGCCTGCCACACGCACTCAGAGTCAACGCTCCTCTTCACCAACTTAGTGTGCCCTGAGTCGTAGGGCAGTATTCCTTTCTCCCCTCTGGTCTTGTACATCCAGCAGGTGTGCTTCTCTCCAAATGCCATTTCGATGTCTGAGAACTGCAGCCTGCGTCTCTCCGGTAGTTCAAATGTGAATTCAAGACCTCTGTGCGCTATCCTGAACTTCTGCATTACCTTTTCGCGCACAAGGTCTGTCATTTTGTTCATCGGGAAACATACCAGAAAATCGTCCACGTATCTGAAACACCTTGTCACTCCGAGCTCCTGCAAAACCGGCGCTAAATCTGTGTTGCCTCTTGCAAGGTATCTATTGCATAAGGCTGGCGCAATGCATGAGCCTATGCAAATGCCCTCTTCTTACGTGTAAACACTTCCTTCATATGTGACATGCAGAGAGCTTAAGTAAGTGCGCAAGAGATCGAGAAAATCCGATGTGCTGATCCCGCTCTGGTTTTGGAATTTAACACTACCGTAAGCGTCTATACACTCTTCCACCGCTTCTAGGGCTCCTTGCCCTATTGAAAATAACTCTAAAGGGCCCTTCAAAACTTTTTAAAAGGTTTGAGGGGGCCTTCAAGAATTTTTAACAGGTTTAACGTACCCCTCAAGGGAGTCTAAAGGACCCATCAAAACGTCTTGATGGGTTTGACGTACCCTTTAAGAAAGTCTAAAGGGCCCGTCGAAACCTTTTGAAGGGTCTAAGGGGGACTTCAAAGATTTCTTAAAAGGTTTGAAGGACCCTTTAAGATTCCTTGATGCGTTCTGGGCCACATCAGAATCTTTCTTAAAGGAAATTTGTTGAAGTAAAGCCTGGTTCAGACAGTTGCGTTTGACTGCGTTGCGGCTGTGAGAAACCAGCACATCCCTGCTGCTTATATCGCGTGCCAAGATGATTCCTCGAATTGGATTCCACGCTTCATACGAAGCACAGATGTTCCGGTGACTCGCTTTCGGTTCTCGACGCAACGCAGTCAAACGCACTCAAACGCAAGTGTCTGAACCGGCCTTAAGAAAAACTGTAGCCTGCCAGTTGTATTTGTATGCAATTTCTAATTCAACATTTTTAGTGCTTAAAATACTAAGCAAAATTATGACTGCGTGTTGTAATGATGTGATCGTTAAGGCGTAAAAAGAGGAAGAAAATGAAAGGAGACAAGGATAAAAGGGGAGGAAAGAAAAGGAAGTCGAGGGGAACGAGGAGATTCAGGGCGAAAGCGGACGAATTCGGAAAAGCTTGGCTCCGGAATACACCGGCGAAGCTGTCATCCATAGAAGTCTGCCGACCTGTCCTCACCGTCAACTCTGAACGGCAAGCCTGGCTCAAGAGCGAACCGGCAAAGCCATCCCAACAACCGGCTGACTGGTCGCCATCGGTACGCCGGCAGCTGGAGCCAAACGAGACCGGCTTCTACCACCAGCGTAAACCAGTGCCAACCTTGGCAAGTCGAACTTTGGATGAACGCCCTTTTCTTTTATTTATTTGCTCATAAGTTTCCTTTTTTTCTTTGCGGGGACTCAGAAAGTAGAACAACTGGGTGCAAATATATTTCTTTGATATCAAAAATCAGACGAACCTCTCAGTTTCCTTTCTTTTGCCTTTGCACTTGATGAAGCCACATGCGCGGGTCAGTAGCCTTGACAGTGTTGTACACTAATTATGAATCGGAGTATAAAGAATTCAATTTCTGAGGGGCTAATGGGTCTAAAGGGTTGATGGATCCAAAGGGTTGTTGGGTCTAAAGGGTTTATGGGTCTAAAGGGTTGACGGGTCTAAAGGGTTGACGGGTCTAAAGGGTTGATGGGTCTAAAGGGCTGACGGGTCTAAAGGGTTTGAAGGGCTAACAGGGTCCCATAACACATCAAGGCTGATGGGTTATTTTCAAAAGGGTGCTGTGGCACGTTGTAGTACATGTCCTTGACATCTACCGAAAATGCATTGATAGGTTGCGTTTCGTTCCGGAATTCTACCAGCTCATCTGAGTTGCGAACCAGGAACGGATCATCTATTTGTAGAAGTGACAAGAGTTTCTGTAGTTCTCTTGCAATCACAGGTTGCCAAGTGCCTTTGTCTTCTACAATTACCCTGAATGGACTGCCTTCCTTGTGCGTTTGACTGCAAAGAAAGGTTTCAGACATAGTTCACGGCTGCCTTTGACTTCCCTCGCAATATTGGTGATGCCTAGTTCTTCACACTGTCGTGCCAATTGTGCTCTGGCGTTTTTCATACATCTTTCGCTGATGTCTTTCCGTTCCTCAACGTTTTTTAGCATGGATTCTTTGGCTTTGTGCTTGTACATTTCTTGTTCTAAAATGACGAACTCCCCTGTCTTGTCAGCAAGCAGGAGGCTGCAGTTGCTTCTTTTAGGCCAACATACCGTGTGGTTGGTGTTCAAGCCTGGTTTTTTGGTGTGGCAGAAAAATGCATAACAACACTCAGAGGCAATCGCAAAATCAAGGAAAAGGACGCGGACAGAAAACCACTAGTAGTGATGCCATACATCCACAACGTTTCACACAGGCTGAAAAGGATTGCTGAAACACACGAGGTCAGTGGCCCTATCCGTCCCCTTCAAGCTAAAAGGACTCTGCAAAAAGGTAAATAAAGAGGAAGGCGACACAATGGGTCAATCGTCGTGTCGGGTAAAACACAAAAGCAAGTTCGTCGAATGCGTAGACGGGGTCGTCTATAAAATACCATTGACGTGTGGAAAATCATACATCGGACCGACAGGAAGGTGCCTAAATGAAAGACTACGAGAACACAAATACGCATGTGGGCAATTGCAAGCACCCGGCAACCTGGCAGCGCATTGTGCAAGATGTAACTGCGAAGCGCTATTCGGAACTACCTCAGTCTTGGACAGATCAAAAGACAGGAACAAGTGCGAAATCATAGAGGCCTTCCACATGGCATCAGGAAAGCACGACACTTGCGTCAGTGATCCACCATTTGCACTGAACGAAACGGAAATTGAATTGCTCAGACACTATAAAGCATAACGAGGAGGACAATAGCACCAGCTTCAGGGTCCCCTCTCACACCATAGAAACCGAACGCATAGTACAGAACAGAAAACAACACCACAAACATCGAAGTCCACGCATCCTCATGAAAAACATTTTTCATTATTTCTCAGATTTTTAATTTTTCCAAACTCACACAAGGGGAAACCTCACACAAGGAAGAGGAGAAAAAAGAAAAGAGTAAACAGTTGATAGTTCTTCGCCCATTCATTTACGTTGTGTTTCTCCTCATCTCAATGTAACTCATCGTTTGGTCACGCGTTTGTTCTGTAGAACTTCGCAGCACAGCAGATTCAGATATGTACCATAACCAACTAGCCCAAACCAAGTCCAAGCTTTATTAAACTTTAAAGTAGTGTGTTGATCAGCTGACCACTTGAAAAAGGCTGTGGGTTGCGTGGTCGCTACTGCCATCACATCAGGCCGTGCTCGCTTACTCTCCAAAAAGTTGCATGGTCACACAATTACAATGAAGCATGTCACTCTTACTGTCCCTTAGTCGTCTCTAGGCCCACTCTGCTGTTGACTTATGTTAATGGTCGTCCTGTGTTTGGTCTCATTGCTGATCACTGAATTGCCCTTGATATGTCCAGGCTCATCCCTTTGATGCCTGTCCTTCTCCGATGCGCGGTCCCACCATAGACTGCCCATGCTGTTGCAGGTCTGCCATCGCTTGCATCCCATGTTGTAGCCTTTTTACCCTTTGCTTTATATTAATTTAGCTTAATTTATATACTGCAAATACTATTAAAATGGAACAAATGTACTATTGCAGCCAATACGAGCTGAAATACCACTACGCGTGGCACGCGATAATATGAGAGTTGTCTCTCAGATTGTTCAGCAAACCTCAGTATGCGCTGAGGTAGAGACAAATCGCTTCTTGTGCTTGTTGCACCACTATGCCGTTCCGTGTCAATTTCCAGCTCATAGTGGCGCAATGAGTGCAAGAAGCAACCTGCCTAAACCTCAGCAAACACAGGTTTGCTGAAAAATCCGACAGGTGGCTCTGATAGTACAACACGCCACGCGTCATGGCATTTCAAATAATATTGGTCATGATAGTACTTCCTCAAATGTTTCTGGTTTTTTTGTACCACCTTGCCATTCCTCCCAGCGAAACAACGTATGATTTCATAACTTCATAATAAAAATATCAAAGCAACGCAGCTTGTTTGACTTTATTCTTATTAGTAGCTGCATTTGCCATACTCAAATGTCAGGCTAGCGATTACCAGTGTGCAGTGGACAATATAATTAAATTCTAAGTGGGATATGCACCTCGTCATGCTCCAGACATGGCGTAATTAAGTTTCTGCATTCTGCATTCGCATATTGTCGTGCTTCGCACTCAGCCATTTGTTTAAGTGGTGGCCAACTCGAACTGTTTCAAATTAGCCATGAAACCACCATAATCAAACCGTAAAAAATAGACGTCCCAAAATACGACAGGTCATTCGACCATCAAACCATCAGCAACACACCACCAGACCAACAGCCCATCAAACCATCAGCCCATCAAACCATCAGCCCATCAAACCATCAGCCCATCAGACGTCCCAAAATACGACTCCATCAGACCATCAGCCCATCAGGATTTTCCTGATGGTCTTTTCGATAGGGGTGGCATATCCAAAGGACCCAAAACAACGTAAGCCGGTCTGCGGGGACGCTCCCAAGCACCTACGTTTCCGGATTGCTGGGCGTCGCGAGGGGAGCACCGGGAAAATAAGTTTGAGCAAGCCGTTCCCCACAGCCCAAGAATCAGTCACCCGTGATCAAGGAGCTGAGCTTACCCCGAGACGTTGGAACCTTCTTTTTTAATAAAGAGTGGTTAGAGTTTTTTTTTTTTTATCAGCTTAGTTTAATTAACTGAATCGAATCTTTTGAGAAGTTTAGCTCAGTGGCGCAGAAGCGCCCAGTTTCTGTATCTGGTGCTCAAGGTGCAGCGCACAATTCATTTACACTATGCGAGTTTGAAGTGTCACACAGTTTTGAGAAGCAGTGCGCACCTGTTCAAGACAAGACCCCCTTGGAATGCTAAAGCAGTTGTCATAGTAGTTTATTATTGGCTTTCTCTTATTTTTGTAAGATGATTCTTTTCCTCGGATCTTGAAAAGGGCACAAATAACCCCCCTGCTGATACCCAGTAAGACTTTTTTTTTACCAACGATTTACCGCCACGTTGCTCTCGCAAGCTGTTGGTGAAAAACCTATGAGATACTTGTCAATCGACGCCTCGCGACTTTTCTATGCGCAGTTGAAAGTATGACACCGTCCCTGCCTCTTCTACTTAAGAAGGTTACTCTGGTACAGAACAATGACGAAGCCACCCCGTTACATTTTCTGCCTATAATGTGTAACTGGTAACTGACTAAGTAAGTATAATAAGAGTATTATCTCTCCACTCGTTGTGCAACAGGAGTTCTCTGCCTTAAAGTACAAATATGAGACTATACTTATTATTATACTGACAAAACTAAAACCTCTACTTTTATAGGTTGTACAGTTTACTATATCGTATTCAGTAAAGCCGCAAAACGTAACTGCCAGCATTTTCATTGCAGAATTGCGAGGTATCTCATTCGCCATACACTATATATTGACAAGTATATAATGCAACCCCTTCTTTTTTTTGCCTATCAGAGTGCTCTTACATCCACCTTTTCCTTAGATGAAAGTAAGGACCTTTTGTGCAGCACTCGCTGGTACAGGAAAATGAGGAACTTCAACTTGGACATATAAAACTATGCTAATCGCCCATCCACGTGGGCAGTTCCACTAATAAGAAAGTATATGAGCTCGCTGCCTGTTAGAAATGATGTATTAGAACGCCTTTCGGACTGGTCCACCAGGATCACAAAGCAAGTTACAGAGAGTTAATGATCAACTCCTGGAAGTTGGACTGGGACATTCAAACCGACAAAACTCTTGGTGCTTTCTAACCTCTCTCGGGGCTGTGGGAAAGTTTCTCTAATATAAAAGCGCCATTGTGAGGTCCTCCTGTGACGCTTATGATTTGGTCCCTTCTGTTTGACTCATCTCTGCTTGCTTCGTATGGAAGACGTTAAATTTTGTGACAACTGTGGCGAAGTGCTGACTATCCTGCGTATCTTATTGCAGTGTGCAGATGCTTAGACACTCAGCACTAATCTTGTTTACCATAAATTTATAAATATCTCCTCACAATGCATCCCCATTCTTTACTTGGTGACCAACCGTTAGTACCCTTCCATTCTGTATGTAATATATTTAAATAAAAAGGGTTATTTACATCAGGTTTAACTTTTAACTACATCTTAGACACTGTTAACTCGTCTTGAAAAACTAGTGTTTCGCACACTATGGCCTTAGTTGCCTCTATGCCACTGATTTTGTAATCATAATAACAAAGTGCAGAACAACGGTACCGGACGCAAACGCCAACACCCGTGTAACCCCAAAATAGAGCGAACCCAGTTCATTGGACGCAACCGGATACGCCGAGGAGAGGGCGGCCATTACCGAGAAAAAGAGAAAAGTCATTATTCAGTGACGGAGAGAAACCGCCGCCATCGAAAAGTGACGCAACAGAGGGATCCCAACGATTCCCTCGGGTCCTAACAGCAAAGCACAATTCACGATCAGTCGTATTGCCACCAACACCGTCTTGGTACCGGAGCTCAGGCAATGGGTCTTATGTCCCGAACGGGAGCATATGCCGAAACTGCATCTTGCCTGTGACCACAAAGCAAAGCAAGGGGCCCTTTCAGAGATACCGCAAGAGCAGAGGTCCGCCAGCTACCACGAATTTACTGCTATCGAAATATTTATTTATGGATTTTCATCTCGAGAGCTTATTTTGCCTCATTACGCAGTTCGATGTGGAGGTAAGCTTCTAAGAGCTCCAACTTCGCGATCCGATTGCAGTGGTTCAACTTGGTAAAACGTTCTTCGGGTCGCGGTAGTTGACACTGTCGAGTTGCAGATTCATGGTGACGCCGGAGTCTCCACACACGCGAAGAGAACCATCAGCTTTCAATACTACTACGATTTGTTCCCCCGGTTTGGATATTCGAACTGTTGAAAAAATCTTCCTAATTCACTTCTCTAGATAATTTTTACCCCTGCACGTATAGCAAACGGAATGTTTTTCGGCTTGCATAACCATAGAGTTGTGCCTAGCTTGAACAGTAGCAGAATCTTCAGTTAAGTGCCGCAACTATAACTCAGGGAAGGCACACGACGACCGAGTGAGCATCAATTCCAACGATGCGTGTGTGGAGAGTGTTATGGATTGAAAATTAATCAGTTCAAGTTGATTTCAAGAGTGTCGATTCTAGTTCATCATAAGCTTGTATGCCCCTTTTCTCTGACCACGGGCTGCAGCACTGAGGTCTGTCGGCTCATTGTGACATCGAGAACACATTGTTCCTTTAGATGTACCCTCTGGTTGTTGAAGCAAATAAACTTGAGCTCACTTTGAGCCGCCGGAATCATAGCTACCTCCAGGTGTCGATTTCTGGCAGCGCTAGCTTAGAGCCGGTGTATTGGTGAGGAGCTACAGCCCTCTTAATCAAGAGTAGAAAAAACGTTTGTGACGGCTTTGTCGACTCGTTTCAGGTTCCCACTAAAACTTGTTGTGGTCGTAGAGTGGCGCACATTTGAGCTTTTGCGAACTTCCTTGTTTCATTTACAGCAGGATTCTTGGGAAAAAAGCGCCAAAGGAACACGGACAAAGAGTAGAATAACAACGACACAGGGCGCACTCTCAACTGAATTTATTAATAAATTCAGTTGAGAGTGCGCCCTGTGTCGTTGTTATTCTACTCTTTGTCCGTGTTCCTTTGGCGCTTATTTCTCATGATGTACCAACTGGCCCATCTAAGCATTTTATTGCAGCAGGATTCATCCCAATATTGGCAAGCTGACTCAAGGTGCTTACTGTTGCCATATCCAAAACACTAGAAATAGACAGAAGCAGGTTCTTTTAGCTTGTCGACGCGCAACGCGTTTTAGTTCATACAATTTAACCCGTGGTGGCAGTACTGAGTTTCAGCCCTAAGAAGGAATTTGACAAACGAAAATGCAGCGTCTATCGTTAACCTTCTTCATAGCTAATCGTTCCTGGATACAAAAATCATGAATGCCAATAATGAATGCTATCAATTTGAACAGCTCCTAGCGTGTGTGTGTCTTCTATTCGCAAATTTTAATATTAAACTGCAGTCTTACAGAAGGATGTCGCGTAATCGTGTTCCGTTTCACGCGACGAAACAAGCCTGGTTCTCTCAGACTCCGCATCTGTTTGCAGCAAATTGAATACAGAAAAATAAAGTGAGTTCTTGACACTTAAGTTTTCAGACATTTTGATTCTGAACCTCGAAGAATATCAACTCCAACGTGCCCGACCGAAATGAGCTATAAAATAATTCATATTTTAGGTGTCCGTGGTTATTTTTTGGAGGCCCAAACAAGCCTGGAATTGTGTCTAGTACAGCTTGCACTCTTCCTCTTCGGAGTTGAACATGATCACTTTGAACCATAGTCCGTGCTTCCTCTACAATCTGCATTCTGATGTTGTGTTGGTCGAATATGCTATATGTATTGAAGATGGAATTATAGTTGGCGAAACATATAGACTGCCATTTCTTTCCGTGGGAGATTATTTCATTGCAATAAAATATTATTGATCATACCTGGAGGACGCGCCTTCCATTGTACCTCGCAGCGTCATTTAATAAAAAGCTGACGTGGGTGTGGATTCCATATCTGAGTGAAGGCCTCATCATCATTGACAGAAGACTCGGACTAGTCTTTGTGTTAAGGTTTACTATGTCCAGATGCAGCTCTCGCAGGAACTGTTGCAAATCAGATATCTGGAAGGAAAAGTTAAAAATCATCAGACCAGGTAAGACAGTTCTTTGTGCCAAAACGTTGTTTTAGAGCGCAGCTCTTAGGCGCCCGCTTGCGGATTTCACGGCGTCAACATCGTGGTCGCCGTCGCCTTCGGCTTAACCACGCTACATTCAGCGGGAAAATTTACGTCACGTCACCTCAGCACCAATTAAATTCCCCGCTAAATTTAGCGGGAAAAATGACGTCACATGACTTGGTGTCCCGTCACCTTTGAACAAATTCAATTACTCCGCTAGATTTAGCAAGAATATTGACGTAACTTGACTTTAACAGCAATTCAATTCCCCGGTAAGTTTAGCGAGAAAATTGACGTCACGTCTTCTCAACACCAATTCAGTTTCGCCGCTAAATTTAGCGGGAAAATGACGTCAAATGACTTGTTGTCCCGTCAACTATGAAGAAATTCAGTTTCTTCGCTAGATTCGGCGGGAAAATTGACGTCACGTCACCTCAAAAGTAATTAAATTCCCCGCTAAATTTAGCGCAAAAATTGACGTCCCGTGACCTCAACACGAATTTGGTTTTCCCGATAGATTCAGCAGGGAAAATGACGTCTCATGAGTTGGTGTCACGTCACCTATGAACAAATTCAGTTTTTCCGCTAGATTTAACAGGGAAATTGACGTCAATTGCGGAGGAGCAGGAGGAGAAGGTACGGAGGAGCAGGAGGAAAGGAGTAGGAGAAGGAGGTGGAGGAGAGAGGAGGAGGGGGTGCGAAGGAGGGTAAGGTACGGATGTGGAGGAGGAGGAGTGGAGGTGGAGGAGTCAGGAGAAGGAAGAAATGAGGAGGGGAGTAGGGGAGTAGGAAGAGAAGGAGAAGGAAAAAGGAAGAGGAGAACGTACAGAGGAGGATGAGAGGCATACCCTCCCTTCATCCTGCTCGAGAGCTGCGCTTTAATTTAACGTTACAGTGATTTGCGAACATCTTCAATTATTTTCCCTTGGATTTTGGACCTTAAAAAGCCCCAACACTGAGACGTAAAGCCAAACTCGACCATCTTTCTCCAGAATCGGGGAATCTAGCAGGTTAAAAAGTTAGGTATTGCTTATGGTTGTTTGGTATTCATTTGGCATCTTTCGTTTGATTCTAAATACGCACACGAGTGTCATTTTTAGGGTTCACTGTTGTTTCTTCGGTTGTTACGTGGTATATTTGTCTGAGGTCAGGCACTTCCCCAATTATGTGGCGAGCCAGAGAAAAGTAATTGAAACGTCAAAAAAATAGTCTGGCACTAACTAATCCCTTGGAGCAAGACCTCGATAAGTTTAAGACCCTAGCATTACCAAGTTTGCGAGAAGTTAGACATTTGTCTAGCATGCTGCCAGGTCTACCTGTGCTTCCTCCTTGCACCTTTTACGCGAGATTTGCAATGCCTGTCACTTCAAATGCACCAACACAAAAACTCGCGGCAGGCCAAGAACATTATTGTGAGAAATAATGTTTTGTTTTTGTTCAAGAGCGCTTGAGACCTCGATTAGTTCTCCCTTTCCATATTGCAGAAGGCGCTTCGAACAAGCCCTCACCCGCGCCATCTGAATTTTAGAAGGGAGTCAAAATAATGGCTCAATGCCCCATTTCTAGTTAATAGATCCCCCCCCCCCCCCCGCCCAAACGTGGTCGTCGTCAGTCAGAGGAACTTTCTTCTTTCTTTCGCGCCTTTTCTGTAGGCGCTAGCGCTCAGCTATTGTGTATTAGTCTTGTTGCTGCGATATATGGTTGTGTAGCTGGTGGCGCTCGTAGCTGCTCGGCGGTAGGATGCGTGGATCTCTACCTGTGTTAGAGTAGAGGCATTTTTTGTCTAGTGACACTGGGTAGGAACAAAGATTATAGTGGTGTAAAATGTTGCCACTCAAGATGGGGTCGCGTGTGTTGGTCACATCCGATTTGTGTGGGCGGTTGTAAATATATCGTTTTCGTAGGCTTTGCCACTCTGGAGTTGCAGAATAACTGTCACATGAATTTTCTTGACAGTTAAACCAAAATATCGGTCCCTTCTTTAGACGTTTCTTTCTATCGCTTTGATTTGCACCTCAAGAGACGTACGTTTGCACCTTTTTTAATCAAGCATTGCAGTGAGCGATTGAGAGTTCGTTTGACATTTTAAAATGATCAGGAGTCAGTACTACACGTTGACTTAAGCTTTAGAGCATTGTCATGCATATTTCTTGATCCTCAAATATGTCCAAGGGGCGGAGGCGCTATTTAATTGGAAATTATTTTGAGGTGCGTAAACGTCGCTTGGTAAAATACCTGCGTTAGTCTCACTTCTTTAGTTTAAACATTTTTGACAATGACTTTTATTTGTTTCAACATATGACATGGTCGACTCTATTAAACACATTAGATGTACTGAAACCACGGATTGTGCGATTTTTAGGTAACTTGCTTTTTGTATTTGAATAAAAGAACAATTGTACCTCCTTTGTTCTCGGTGCTCTGCAAAAATCACTGCAGTCAAAAAACGTCTTATGGTAGCGTTGGATGTGGCGGCGTTTTGCGTGCTAACTCACGGTTTCTTTAGCTGTGAACTGCGTATGCTCAGATCAAACTTTCCAAGTCCCTATTGAAAGAACCAGCACAAGCTGGTCCCAGCATCCCAGCTTCATGCTGGGTTATTGCTCTAACATGCCCAGCTTGCCGTGCTGTTCAAGCTGGTCCCAGCACAAGCTGGTCCCAGCATCCCAGCTTCATGCAGGGTTATTGCTGCAGCATGGTTGGATGCAGGGTCGTGCTGGGTGAATCCTGGGCAACTGCTTGGTCATGCTGGGCGAACTGGTCATGCTGGTTAAGCTGGTGGACTTCCCCATCAGGTTAAGCAGTTTCAATTAATCCACAGGATAAACAAGCCAAACTCTACAGAAAAGATAGCTCGGCATCTAATTTATTATTTTCGTATTCGCCGTTTGCTCACATGAGCTCACATGCTACACATCCTCTGCGCTTACAAAGTACTAACCGACGCACAGACAGTTGTTCTCGGTGCAAAAAAAACAATGCTATTAAAACTAGATTGCTTATTTCTCAGCACGAAAAATACTAGACACGCCAAAAACAGGCAATAACAATAGGGAATATTACACGGATGAGAGAAGCGAAGCTGGGTTCCGCCAGTAAGGGGGGCAAAGCGGCCTCTTGCGTAGTCGGCAGAGGCGAGGAAACCCGTGTTGCTTGGATGGCATTGACGATACTCCTCGGCACCACCATCATTCACCAGCACACACATGTTCCAAGACACAAAACGACACCTCAGTCGGGGCGTCCGACTTCTTCTCGCGCTGAACGGATTGCCGCTCGCTGTATCCTCGAATTCCGCTTCGCTTGCACCGCCATTTAAGAAGTCTTCGAAAAACGCGCACACAGCCGTCCCTTCGAAAATCTGCCCAAGATATCCAAACGTGTTCCAAATTCTCCGTTCCTAGCACTTTCTCTCTCTCTCTCTCTCTCTCTCTCTCGTTTCTTAAACACAAAGGAAGCTTGAAAAAGCTTCCTTTGTGTGTAACACAAATGAAGCTTTGTGGACACAAAAGGAAAACCAGCTTGATTTTCTTACTGTTTTTTTTTTCAACAGGGGTGTCAATTATATTTTCTTGAGTTCAATCCATATTGAAAAAAACAGCTTAAGATGGTCCCAGCTTCAAGCTGTATTATTGCCGCAGCATGCCCAGTTTGACATGCTGCTCATGGTGGTTGATCTGCTCATACTTGTCATGCTGGTTGATCTGGTTATACTGGTCATGCTGGTGACATGGTCCAAGCTTCAAGCTTGTTTATTGCCCCAGCATGCCCAGTTTGGCATGCTGGTCATGAAGGTTGATCTGGTCCCAGTTTCAAGCTGGGTTATTGCTCCAACATGCCAAGTTTGGCATGCTGGTTAAACTGGTCATGCTGGTGGAATTCCCAACCAGTTTAACCTGTTTAAATTAATACACAGGATAAACAAGCAAAGCTCTTCATAAAAGCCAACTCGGCATCGAAATTCATTATTTTCGTACTTGCTGCCTGCTCACATGAGCTCAGATGCTACATATCTTATGGTGAATTCCGCTCGCAGATCTCGAGCGCTCCGAAAGCGCTCCATTTGGAGCGCGCATATTCCGCTCGCAGATCTGGCTCGAGCTGGTCATCTTCCCCTCGTAGATCTCTGGCAACGCCCGCTGCACGGAGCGCCTCAAACTCCGCCGAACTTGCTCTGCGGGATTTCACAGATCTGTCCGGAAGTTGACAGAGCGTCCCACGTGATTTCCTTCTAAATCGGCAGTGCGCATGCGCGGCGAGGTTGGCGAGGTCGGCGGGCCGGACGGGTCGTCGAGTTGGATCTGTTCGGGTGCGTCGGTTGGTTACGTGGGATTGTGACGGCTCGAACGCTTCTACCTCGCGTAGATCAGGGATACAAAGCCGGGACTGTGGAGCGTGGTAAATCGTCAGCGCTGACATATGTGATCGTTAGAGGAAGAACGAGAAAAAGAACGACAGAAAAGCCGGAGGCAGACGCAAGGTTAGGCCTGTTCATTCCGCAGCCAATGATTGTTTACCTTTTTACACTGCATTCCGCCGGCGTTTTCCCGTGAAATAAAGCAAGAAGAGATTAGGCAACGACCGTGCAAATGATGGTTTGTTACCTCTGTGTTTATTAAAGTCGTACCAGAAATCTGAACTCCACCGATGGCAATCGCTGTCCGTGCCCCACCGCTTCGACGCGGCCGAAAGGTATGTGACGGTACCGAACGCGGACGTCTTCGTTATTTGTGACATGAGCGCCGTGGTACGTATACAATTTCGCCTGGCCTGTGCCGCGTGTTATTTCTGCGTCGGAAAGATCAGTCGGCTCAGGCGATGGTGGGCTTGTCAAGTTCGAGCAGCGGCCATTTTGAACGGCGGATGGGGAAGCGATGGGGAGGGGTGTGGGGGGAGGTCGCTCCAAAAAGGCGAGTTTATCTTCCCCTCGTCGACTCGGAGCGGGTCCCACGGAGCGGAATTTCGCCTCCCTCGCGGATTTTGGAAAGCGCTCCGGATCTACGAGTGGAATTCACCATTAGGCGCTGGCACACTACTAACCAACGCAAAGACAATGGTTCTTGGTACAAAACAAACAACGTTAATAAAACCAG
Source organism: Ixodes persulcatus (assembly GCA_013358835.2). NCBI lineage: Eukaryota > Metazoa > Arthropoda > Arachnida > Ixodida > Ixodidae > Ixodes > Ixodes persulcatus. The sequence goes on from JABSTQ010010542.1 coordinate 18,175, forward strand.
ATTTCCCATCTCTCAACACAAAAAATACTAGACACACGCCATATACAGGCAGTAGCAATAGAAAATACTACACGGGTGAGAGAAGCGAACCTGGGTCCCGCCAGTGATGAGAAGGAAGCGGCCTCTTGCGTAGTCTGTGTGTGTGCTGGTGAATGATGGCGGTGCCGAGGAGTATCGTCAATGCCATCCAAGCAACACAGGTTTCCTCGCCTCTGCCGACTACGCAAGAGGCCGCTTTGCCCCCCTTACTGGCGGGACCCAGGTTCGCTTCTCTCATCCGTGTAATATTTCTTATTGTTATTGCCTGCATTGGCGATAATCCTTGACACCACCGTCATTCACGAGCACACACACGTTCTAAAACACGAAGCGACGCCTCAGTCGGGACGTCCGACCTTTTCCCGCACTGAACAAACTGCCGCTCGCTGTCTCTTCAACACCCGCTTTGCTTGCACCGTCATTAAAGTAGTCTCTAAACAACGCACACACAGCCGTCCTTGGAAAGCTGCCCAACGTAGCCCAACGTGTCTCAAATTCTCCGATCCAACCACTCTCTCTCTCTCTCTCCTCGCTCACAAATCAAGCTCGCAACGCGGCTGAAGCGCCCGGTCGTAAAATAAAAACGAGAGGACAAAGAACAGGACATAGCCACGTCCCAGCCTAAACCGACCTTGGCGCGCGCGCTCCCAGCAGTGCCAGTTCCACCATCTCTAGCCGACCTTGGCGTGCGCGCTCCCAGCAGGACCAGCTTGACCACCATGATTATGAGTTCGACCAGCCTCACCAGCTTGTCTCCCAGCTTGACCACATTCGCTCCATGGAAAACCAGTTTGACTGGTTTGACCATTTAGTACCAAAGTGCCTCCCAGCTACACCAAATTTAATCTAAAACCAGACTGTAGTTAGACCATGCTGGTTTTTACTGAAAGCAGACTGATTAGCTAAAATTCTAGCGTGCCTAGCTTAAACCAGCTTGGTTGCCAGTTAAGCCAGTTTGACCAGCTTAGTTACCAGCTTTACCAGTTAGAGTTTTATGCTAGTTTTCCCAATAGGGATTAGTTTGTCCTCAATCTGAGCCTACACTCAAATTGGAAAGTGCAATCGGACTTTGCGCTGTAACAGCCGTAATGCCCAAAAAAGTAAATATTCACAACGAAATGATTAAGATACTAGGTGCCATGAACCTATAAAAGTAACGAATGTACGAAATACGCCATCATTCACTTTCACTTTTTGAACGTCTAGACACGTGAAACGTCGTGGCATAGTCATATAAGATTTAAACCCATATAACTTTGAAACAATGCTTATAAATTTATGAAGGGAGCTAATTCAGAAGAAACGATGCTACAGCGAACGTGCGGACGCTCCCACATTGTGGTTATGTTGTACGAGCTTGTCGGTCCTACAAGAGTCAAATGGGTGAAAAAGATAGAAATTCGCACCGATGGATAATAGAAGCATCGCGATCATTTATATATTCTAGACAAAGCAATCCCAGTTGCCTTTTTCTATAAAAACAGTGCATCCTCCCAGATATGTCACATCTATGGAACTGCGGCTAGGAGTTCCGCGCTATGAAAAGACTCGCGATCGTTGAGGCACTTGCTATGCTTCGCTGCATAGACAACATATGCACCCCCCACCCTCTGCGTATGTCAAGAAAATATTAACTTTCTGAGGTCGTAACTTTTTGACGCCGTTTTCTCAGAATATCGTAAACCGTTCAGCTCTGAGGATATTCCCCTCAAACTAGCCTTCACAACTCCTTTACCCCTTCCCGGTACTTCCATCCTCTCTGCATTCTTCCCCTCAGTTTCATCTACAGACAAACGTTTTGAAGTCGAAGTAAATACATATTGTTGCCAGTTAAGAGCTGCCTTCCGATGCCTTTGGCATGATTAACAATTTCACTGTTCGACATTTAACCATTCGAACATTTCGATTATCCAGCATTTCCATTCTTATTGGTTTGAACTCCATGAACCATCTCTACCTACATAAAAACAGTATTTTCAGGACGTACCTCAATATCTTGAGTCATTTTCCACACCAATTGTTGGGCACTATATTAATTTCCCACAAAACAGCGAGAAATCGCTCTCCTTTACAAATGCCCAGACTACGGAGCTCGCAACCCAATTCTTCCCGAGCCAGATTCTGATGATCACGGGCCGTACAGAGGTCAGAAGACATTCATGACAAGAAAGAGTACGGAGACAATGAGCTATTTTGCTCACGCTTCATTCGCCGTTTACGAGACTCCAAGGCCGAAGGACGTTTGTGTAAAAGATAACGATGGATATACAATAATAAAGTTTTGTTGTATTGACAAAAAAAAAAAACGTTAAAAAAAAGTTTACAAACAAGCTGAAGCTCATGTTTGGACAGCGAGGTTCTGGAACATGCAATCTCTATGAATGTTCCCGCGATTCCGCGGAACGTAAGATCTAATGCCGCGCAAAACCGTTGCTTTCGGGAGACCATTCACTCCGAGTCGCTACAACACCAACAAACATGTTGTTTGCATGACGGAAGCCGATACTCAGCAAACAACAAGATTGCACAAAAGCCCGAGTCTTGTAATTTACAAGCCCCCCTCTCCCCACGTGCGATTGCAAACTTTCCATTTCCCGCTTTCCCGACTTCTCCTTTGTCGCTTCGTTTACTTCTTTCTATTTCAGTCGCCTTTTTTATCTTTTTAACGCGGAAGCATTAACTGTCTGATTAAGCGCCGCAGGCATTTTTTGTGACCCCGAAAAACCAGCATCTAATTCGAAGCCCATGGAGCGGAGCCGGCGTTGTTTGTGACTTCGAAAACCGTGCAGTGCAACTAAGGAGAAGGTGGAGCGCATCGGCAGCTTCTCTCTCCCCCTCTTGGGTCACGCGTGAGACCCTCTCCCCCCTTCCAGGGTCACGCGTCAGGCGCGGCCGGAGGCCCGCAGAAGGGAGGGGGAGGGGAGGGGGGCGGGGGCGTTGTATTGAGCTAAAAATTCCCGCTCCGTCTGCCATCTGCTAGTCTCAACGCCGCACTGCATGCCGGCGCTTCGGCCACTTCTGCTCCTCTCGGCGCCGAGAATGCTTGAGCATTCACAACTAACAAGAAGTGCTTAAGTGTCGTTTTTTTTTTTTTAACTTAAACATTGTTAGAGGTAAGCGATGCAAGCAATCGTTGCTCCCAAAGTCATTTCACTGAAAAAGCATTCGCGTTCTGCGGGACTTTTTCAAAGACTAAAATACAATTTCACGAGAGATATGTGTGTTAATAATTAAATTAATTTGAGTTGGGAGCCCACAATAGTTTCTCTGCTGCCGCGTTGAACTGTGGAAACGGGAGGTTGCCGATGACTCGCTATGCTACTGGAGTTGCTCCATACGCATAAACTCCGCTTTGTTATAACTTTGGAGCTGCAATGATCATAAATAAAGTTGTATACGGTCATCTGGTTCGGACCTTCAATCGAACGCCATTTCATTGAACGCAGTCTCATTGGTACCATTTCATAATACGCCGTTTCACTGAACGCAATTTCATCGAACAATGTTTCGTTGAGTAATTAAGTTTCACAAATATTTAACCATATATAGCTTAAATTATAGCTTTAAGAAATCGTGAAATCGATCAAAATCAACTCTCTCATTACTTTTGTGCCGAAAGAAAATTAACAAAATCTTCTCCTTTACAGGTGAGTCCTCTTTTCCAACGTTACAAGCAAGGTTCGATTTTTATCTCGAGTGACATACAGTATCACCTTCTCTGAATCCTACTCAATAGAGCGATTGCCATTTTGGTATTTTAGTTCGGTCAGTACTTCACGCAAGACACTTAAAAAAACACACCATGTCGCTTAAGTATGTTGCTTCCCGAAGGGTGTTAAAGGAGCGCAGTAACAAGTTATCTCGAAATCGACTTGAATACGCGTGGCCATCGGATGTTAAATAGCTTCGTTGGATGCAGTTTAGACAAATCATCAAATCAACACGGCGTATTATCGGCTGTGTAGATAACCTTAGGCGGACTTAAACTGCGCATTCTGCAGTGTTTAATTAACTTTCTTTTGTGTAAGTGAATAAGCAACTGCTGTCTCCTCGCTATACGTGGTATTTTGCAGGAATCGCCAGCGTAAAGAAAGATGTTAGCGTTGTGTGGAGGCTGTTCACACGCTGACTTGCTATTGCGTTCGGTGCGCGCTCCATGTTTTCTGGGGGAGCGTTCCAAATAGCATTCACTAATTGGTGTGGTACCTCCACTTGTCTGACGTTCTTTCATTATTGAACACAAAGTCACTTTTGTCAAATTGCCTATCTTCATTTTACAAGCAGTAAATATTTTCTTAACAAAGTTGAAAATCACCATTTATCATTAATACTCATATAAAACACGAAGCAAGTTACACGAGCTGTTCTATGTCGTTTTAAAAGGCAAGCTGCTTAAGTATCTTGCAAATAGTTCTGTGCCACCATTTCGTCAATATATTGTCACGAATGACAATTGATGGGGCGATGATAACTGAAGAAACTAAACCTTTAATGGGGCGAACTTGTGCCCAAAACAAAAAGGGAACGGAAGAAAACAGCAGAGCGTCGCGGCCGTCGATGTCGACGAAACCGCAGGATCGAGCGCTGGGGGAGACTGACTCGGCTTGCCAGGCGGAGCACCTTTTGTACACGCGTGGGCTTCTGAAACATTCGGCGTAGAAGGTTCGGTGCGTAGGACATTCTAACCTCGAATTTACCAGAACATCACATTACAGTGTCAACAAAAATGTGTAGACGCGGCCAGGAACCGACTCTTGCCTTTTGCGTGGACGGCAATCGCGATAACCGTTAAGCCGCGAGCGCGCTGCCTACTTGGTCAGCTGCGCTAGCTTAATTATTACCCTCTTTAAAAAAATGCATCGTCCCGATGCGGCACAAAACGAAAAAAAAAAAACACAAATCCACAATTAAAAGGACGGCAGAATCGCGAGCCACAGTTCACAGTTCACAGTTCACTCATCGACGAGAGTGCAAAGCTCTATCGTTCGTAATATGGCTGCAGCTGGACGACGTACACCACCTCGGGTCGCGGCTGACGTCTTGTCGATGGTCGTGTTCCGTCGGGAAGAACTGCGTAGTTAAGATCTCCGAGGCGTCGGATGATCTTGTAATGCCCAAAGTTGTGCTTCAGCAGTTTTTCGCTGAGACCGCGGCGACGAATCGGCGTCCACACCCACACTCTATCGCCGGGCTGGAAGGGGAAGGTGTGGCTACGAAGATTGTACCGTTGACCGTCGACACGCTGTCGATTGTGGATTCGAAGACGGGCTAGTTGCCGAGCCTATTCTGCTCTCTAACTGACCGCATGGGCACCGTCGCATCCGTCATCCACTGGCTCATGGGGCATAATCACGTCCAGAATGGTCGTCACTTTTCTGCCACGTACCAGCTCGAATGGTGTAAACCCGGTTGTTTCTTGAGCTGCAGTATTGTAGGCGAACGTGACGTATGGTAATAACTCGTCCCACGCCTTGTGCTCTACGTCGACCTACTTGGAGATCATGTCGGCAATTGTGTTGTTGAGCCGCTCGGTAAGGCCGTTGGTCTCGGGATGGTACGCGGTGGTTCGACGATGGCTGGTGTGGCTGAGCCGAAGGATCCCTTGCGTGAGCTGAACCAAGAACGATGACTCTCGGTCGGTTATCTAGACTTCGGTGGCGCCATGTCGAAGCAGGATAGATTTGACGAAAAACTTGGCGACTTCCATCGCTGTTCCCGATGGAAGGGCTTTCGTCTCGGCGTATTGTGTAAGATAATCGGTCGTGGCGATAATCCAACGGTTTCCTTGCGTCGTTGTTGGGAGCGGCCCAAGTAAATCCATTCCGACCTGCTGGAAGGGCGTAGTCGGGGTAGATATCGGCTGCAGAAGTCCTGCTGCCTTCGTCGGAGGCTTCTTACGTCGTTGGCACTCATGGCACGACCGTGTATAAAAATGGACGGCTTTCGGGAGTCTCGGCCAATAGTACTTCTCATGAATCCGGGCGAGCGTCCTGCTGTAGCCAAGGTGTCCCGCCGTCGGGTCGTACGTAGCATGCTTGAAAGATTTCTTCTCGCAGGCTGGCAGGAACAACCAGCAGCCAGGCAGGGTTGCTGGTACCGAAGTTCTTTTTGAAGAGCACGCCTCGCCGCAGAACGAAGCTTGACAAGTCTCGTGCCAAGAATCGCGGAACGGAACTTACTTCACCTTCGAGGTGGTCGATCACGGCGCGAAGTTCAAGGTCGTCTCGTTGAAGCGCTCCCATGTCGGTATCTGTAATTGCTCCGAGTAAACGGGCGTGATCGCCGTCGTCGGTGCTGTCGGGAGGAGATTCGACTGGTTCCCTAGACAAACAATCGGCGTCATTATGTTTGCGGCCAGACTTGTGCACAATGGTCACGCCGAATTCTGGCAGTCGAAGGCTCCAGCGAGAGAGGCGTCCTGACAGGTCCTTGAGGTTGGCGAGCCAACAGAGAACGTGGTGGTCCGTGACAACGCGGAACGGGATCCCGTACAGGAACGGGCGGAACTTAGTTAACGCCCAGACGACAGCGAGACATTCCTTGTCGGTTGTTGAGTAATTTTTCTCTGCCTTGGACAGCACCCGGCTTGCGTAAGCGATCACCTTCTCTGTTTCGTCTTGACATTGGACGAGCACCGCGCCCCGCCCGGTGTTGCTGGCGTGTGTGTGAACTTCCGTTTCCGCTGGTGAATCGAAGTGTCCGAGGATAGGGGGTGACTGGAGTCTTTCCTTCAGTTCGTTGAACGCTTGTTCTTCTTCCTCCCCCCCCCCCTCCCTGGAAGTTCACGTCGTCCTTCGTCACATGCGAGAGCGTGCAGAAATCTTGGCAAAATCGCAAACGAAACGTCTGTAGTAAGCGCACAGCCCAAGCAATCTTCGTGCGGCTTTCTTGCGTGATGGCTTCAGAAATATTGCGAAAGCGGATGTCTTTGAGCGTCAGTACTTACACCTTGAGCACTCACGACATGGCTCAGGAATTTGAGCTCCCCGTAAGCGAGCCGACATTTTGGTGGCTTCAGTGTCAGTTCGGCATTATGAATAACCTGTAGCACGGCTCGCAAACGTCTCAGGTGCTCGTCGAAGTCGCTTGCGAATACCACGACGTCGTCCAGATAGACGAGACAACTTTGCCATTTCAAGCCGGAAAGAATGGTGTCCATTACGCCCCGCAGGGGGCACCTGCGAAAGCAGGTGTTTGGTGGGTGGCGTCACCACGGACCCCGAGCCATGCGGGTTCGCCCGCCCACGTATGGCTGTGCGTGGCTTTCCCGTGTCCGGGGAAAAGGGCATCCTGGTGGTTGAGCCGAGCCCGGGGTAGGTTTGGACCCTTCGGGGCCCCCCGGGTGAGGCAATACACCACTTCGGCCCCCGCTTCTCGTAGACGGGAGTCCTGGTAAGGCCCGGCCAGGATGATTCAGTCTAGTCGCCTTTTCTCCTACTATCCCCTCCAATCTTTCACCTTTACCTTTCCTGTTTCTTTTACTTCTCTCTCATTTCTCTTACTCCTTTTTCACCCCTCTTTGGCGGCAAGGGCTAACCTTGGGTGGTAATAGACCTCTGTCTTGACCCACACTTGGGTATAGTTTCCCGGCAGCACTGTTAGCGTAACGTCTCCAGCCAAGCCCTTCTTGTTATGGTGCGTTACCTAACCCCTTGTTGGGCTCGGTGGTGGGCGGTGCACCGCGGATTCTGAACACTCTTTGCCCTCTTATGGCGCCCCACCCCTCCAAACCCCGTTCAGGGCACGCCCTTAAAAGGCGCTGCCCTGAGCAAAAAACCATCGACAAAGAATGTGAAGTAGAAACATTTACGAAGTTTTTCATCGTTCATTCGCTGGATGAACAAAAACCTGTTTCAAAGCTCTCACCTTTTATTGTAGCAAAGGTGCTAGAAAACCTTGTAGGGTTTTCCTACAAGGCTAAAAAACAGCACACTGGAGACCTTCTCGTGGAAGTGAACACAAAAAAACAAAGTGACGCACTCCTTAAACTGACTACCATCGTTGACGTGAAGGTGTCGGTGAGCCCGCATCGCACGCTAAATACTGTCCGTGGAGTCCTCTCCGAGGACGACTTCTTGCACACTAGTGAGGAAGAACTCCTCGAGGGACTCCAAGGTGCCGGTGTCATCGCTGTAAAGCGCATTATGTTTAGGAAAGATGGCGAACAAATTCCTTCGAGACATGTAATACTGACTTTTGAAAGACACACTCTCCCTGAGACAATCAAGGCAGGATACTTGAACTGCCGCATCCGCCCTTACGTCCCCAACCCCCAGCGGTGCTTCCGTTGCCAGCGTTTTGGTCATGGAACACGCAGCTGTCGAGGGAAGGAGACGTGTGCGAAGTGCGGTAGTCAAGGTCACGTTTCTGATACTTGCGAGGCGGCTGTGGCCCACTGCGCGAATTGCGGTGGACCACATCCTGCTTATTATCGTGCATGTCCCTCTTGGAAACTAGAGAAGGACATCCTTAACATCAAAGTGAAGGAAAACATACCGTATCCAGAAGCCAAGAAGCGGTTTTCCTTTTTGTCCAAGGGAAGTTTTGCCGAGGTGGTGCGCAGGGGCCCTGCACCACGCTCGGAGTCGAGGGCCACCCAGGTCTCTCCTGAGATCTTGGCGGCCGACTTCAGGGCCCCAGTTCCCCGACAGGGGCAGCAGCTGCTTCCGCCAGTCCCTGGTGGTAGCACGCGTGCTGCTCCTCCTTCCAAGGACAGGTCGGCGGGAGCCGCGCCTGTCCCCTCTCCTGGGTCCCCTGGGGAGACGGAGCGAGCTTCTCGCTCTTGCTCGCTAGAGAGGGCCCCCCTACTGAAGGAGCAGCATGGTGCCCATGCAGCTCCTGTGAAAGGAGGGAACCAGATGAGCTCGGACGACCCGTCGCCCAGTTCGTCTGCAACCCTTCAAGCCGGTCGTGTTCCGGGTTTGCCCCCCCGCAAACCAAGCCGGACAAGTGCTGTTTTAAAAGCAACGGATACCTCTCAGGAGGTGGAGATGTCGACAGATGCTGAGAATCTGTCCACTCCTGGGTCCGACCAGGACAGTATGGAGTGGGAAACTCCCTCCGGTAGACATAAAAAGACTAAGAAACCTGTAGTCCCACCTAAATGATCATCCCAATGTCTGTGTTGACTCTACAGTCTTACTTATTTTATTAGGTTTATTTTTCAGTTGCATATTTACATACCTTTTATAGATGACCAAGTTACATTTTATGCAATGGAACTGTCGCGGTATTTTAAGAAATATTGATGATGTCAATTATTTCATGGATCAGCTTCGTCCAATCGCTCTTGCCTTGCAAGAAACCCATCTTCATTCTAATTCTTTTAACATTTTAAGACGTCATCAGGTTTTTAGAAAAGATCGCCCCTCTTCCACCCCTTCTGGTGGTGTTGCAGTGGTCGTGCAGAGTGGAGTTGCTTGCTCTCAAGTCCCCCTCTGCACGCCACTGGAAGCTGTTGCAGTACGTCTCCTTCTGGACCGCCTTGTAACAATTGTTTCTTTATACTTACCACCAAACGTTCCTTTAAATCTTCAAGAGCTGCAGGGACTTATAGGACAGCTCCCGCAACCTTTTTTAATTTTGGGGGATTTTAACGCTCATCATCCCATGTGGGGTAGTACCCGTCAAGACTCCCGTGGCGGTGTGATTGAACGTCTTTTATTGTCTTCGGGGCTGTGCCTTCTTAACGGGAAAGAGCCAACTTTTTTTAGTGCCGCACACAACTCATTCACATCCATTGATCTTTCTATTGCTTCACCTTCATTACTTCCTTGCTTCTCCTGGAAGGTTCTTCACAACCCTTTTGGAAGTGATCATTATCCAGTTGTTTTAGAGAGTACCGTTCCATTGCCTAATCTTTTAAAGCGGGTCCCTAGGTGGAAGTTAGACAAGGCAGACTGGGCGCTTTTTAATCTTCACTCCACTTTAGATCCTGCGCTTCTTTCTTCTATGTCCCCTGAGAACGCTACACTTTATGTTACTGAGCAGATACTAAAGGCTGCTCAGCAGTCCATTCCACAAACATCTGGTAATATACCAAAAAAATGTAAACCTTGGTGGAATAAGGAGTGTGCCACAACCCGGGCGGACCAAAATAGGGCGTGGGGCAGATTTCGCCGATACCCCACTTCAAGCAACCTTGTTGAATTCAAGCGACGAAAAGCCAAGGCTCGTTGGACTAGGAAGCAGGCGAAGCGGAAGTCGTGGATGAAGTATCTTTCTTCTTTAACCAGCTTTGTCCCAGCCAAAGAGGCCTGGGACAGATATCGGAAAGTAAACGGAGATTATAGGTGCTTTGCTATTCCAACGTTTAACGCTCCTTCTTCATCACTAAGAGACATTGGTAATATACTCGGGGAACATTTTTATAATACATCTAGTTCGGTCAACTACAGTGTTACGTTTGTACAGTTGAAAGCTCGTGCAGAGCGACAAAAGCTTGTCTTGTCGGGAGGAAATTCAGCATCCTATAACCAACCATTTACGCGATGCGAGCTTGAGATGGCTCTTAATGTGACAAAGCTCTCTGCCCCTGGTCCTGATGGAATTCATTATGAAATGCTGCGCCGCCTTTCTCCAGAATCCCTTGAAAACCTTCTCCTGTTTTTTAATCTTTTGTGGGAAAAGGCATGTTTCCCTCAAGCCTGGAAACACGCACATATCATCCCCCTTCTAAAGCCTAACAAAGACCCCTCACAACCATCAAGCTACCGCCCAATTACACTGACAAGCTGCCTCGGGAAAACATATGAAAGGCTTATAAATAGGCGACTGGTGTACATGTTAGAAAGCCAGAGGGTCTTTGATAACAATCAATGTGGATTCCGCCATGGTCGATCTACCCTTGACCACTTAGTTCGCCTGGAAACTGTTATACGTGAGGCATTTGTAAACAGGCAGCACTGTGTTGCGGTTTTTTTCGACTTAGAAAGGGCATACGACACAGCGTGGAGGTATGGGATTCTCCGAAACCTGTATGCCTGTAATATTCGTGGCCGCATGCTGCGAAGCATAAAGGAATATCTGACGGACAGGACTTTTCAAGTTCGTCTCGGCTCAGTCCTATCTGACACCTTTGTTCAAGAAAACGGAGTCCCTCAAGGGGGTGTTTTAAGTGTGACTTTGTTTTTGCTAACAATGAATTCACTCGCACAACTGCTGCCACCTTCTATTTCATATTCTCTTTACGCTGATGATATACAGATTTCATCATCGTCTTGTAACCTTTCTAGTTGTGAGCGTCAGTTGCAGTTAGCCATAAACAAACTGTCCAAGTGGGCCGACGAAAACGGGTTCAAGTTCTCTGCTTCAAAAACAGTCTGTGTGCCCTTTTCTTTGCGCCGCGGGTTGTATTTGGATCCATCCCTGGAATTAAATGGAACCCCTATCCCTGTTAGAAAAGAGCACCGATTTCTTGGTGTAATATTTGATAGAAAGCTTAATTTCATTTCCCACCTCAAAGCGCTGAAGCAAAAATGCCTTCAGTCGACAAACCTTTTGAAAGTTTTATCTCACAAGTCTTGGGGGTCTGATAGAAAATGTATCCTGCAGCTATACAACGCTCTTATACGGTCCCGTCTTGACTACGGTGCAGTAGTGTACGGATCGGCTCGGCCCTCTGCCCTTAAGATGTTGGACCCAGTTCACCATCTCGGCTTGCGACTGGCAACAGGAGCTTTCCGGACGTCCCCCGTCCTCAGTTTGTATGCAGAATCTAATGAGCTGTCCCTGAACAAACGACGCACATATCTCAGTCTTACATATGCTTACAAGATTCTGGCCGACCCTCAGCATCCGACTTACTCTTCACTCACGAGGTCAAGGTTCTTTCGTCTTTTTGAAAATAAACCAAGTATTGTAACACCGTTAAGCTTCCGCATGGAACATCTTCGCTCTTCACTGCACCTTTCTTTGGACCAGGTCGGCCTCGTTCGGAAAGTCAACGGTGTTCCACCTTGGAAAACACAGCGGGTTGAAGTCGACTGGTCTCTTGCAAAGTTCAACAAGCACGGCATTTCCCATGCTGTTATTAAGCAAGAGTTTTGTGAACTGGAAAATAAGTATGATGGTTATCTTCATGTTTATACAGATGGTGCCAAGACTCCCTCTTTCGTCGGTTGCGCTGTATATTCTGAAAGCTTCTCCAAGGTTCAAAGACTTGATCATATTGCCAGCATTTTTACTGCGGAGCTCTATGCGGTATCCATGGCGATTGAATACATTATCAATAGGAAAATACTGAGGGCGGTCCTGTTCGTTGACTCCCAAAGTGTGATTCTTGCAGTTTGCTCTCTTAAAGATACTAGAAATATGCTTGTACAACAAATTCAATACAAACTTAACTCTGCATTGCATGGGGGTCAAATTATAAAATTTTGTTGGGTACCTAGTCACATCGGCATACTAGGCAATGAAGAAGCCGACAAGCTTGCAGGATCTGCCGGTAACCTTCCACAATCGCTGTCTTGTTTACCCTATCAAGATATTAAGCCCTTGGTGAAGTCCTCGATTCTTCACTCCTGGCAACTGGAATGGGACATGGAGTCCAATAACAAGCTCCATGTTACCAAACCTGTTTTGGGAGTTTGGGAAAGCTCTTCATGCAAGAGCCGACTTCATGAAACATTGTTGTGCCGTCTAAGAATTGGACACTCTTTCATAACTCATAGATATCTGCTTTTGGGAGAAGACCCACCAGTGTGTGATCAGTGTGGTGACAGGCTCACTGTTTTGCATATCTTGTGGCTGTGTCCCGGCCTTGAGCCCAAGCGCCGCATTCATTTCCCTGAATTTTTTCGACATCACATCCCATTTCATCCTGCTCTCCTTGTGGGAGAGAATCCTTTAGTCCCTTTTGAACGTGTGATAGAATTTCTTAGTAGTATTGGCCTTTTACACCGACTCTAGCCTTTTGGTTAACCTTCTGTGAAACCCGTCCTCTATTACAATGATCCTTACAATTAGTTTGGCGCAGATGGCCTCGTAGCTTTGCGCCATAAACCCCCCAAAATAACTAATAAATAGTGTCCATTACGCGCTGGAACGTCGCCGGTGCTGTGCATAGTCCGAACGGCATCACTTTAAATTCGTACAGCCCGTCCGGCTTGTCGAAGGCAGTCTTTTCACCATCTTGTTCGTCGACCTCGATCTGCCAGTACCCACTCTTCAAGTCCATCTACGAAAATTATCGGGCGTGGCGCAGCCGGTCCAGGGTGTCGTCGATGCGTGGCAGCGGGTAGACGTCCTTTTAAAGCGCAGCTATTAGGCGCCCGTTTTCGGCTTGAGCGGCGTCGGCGTCGCCGTCAGCGTAACAGCGCGTTGCACGGAACTCATGTTGCTTGCAACCCGCGTTGCATGCAACCCGTCGGTGTCGGCGTTGCATGCAACCCAAGTTGCATGCAACCCGCGTTGCATGCAGCCCGCCGGAGTCGCCGGGTTGCATACCCTCGAGGTCACGTGACCCCCCCCCCCCCCGAGGTCACGTGAACCGTCCTCTCCTGAGGTCAGATGACCCCCCCCCCCTCAGTACCCTTCCCTCCTCCTCCTCAAGAGCTGCGCTCCAATTCGGCGTTGCAGGGAGTTGTAAACGGCTTTCATTTGTTTGTTACGGAGTTCAGTCGGCGACAGTCCACGCAGAACCGAAGAGTCCCTTCTTTCTTCTTCACCAGGACTACCGGTGAAGCCCACGGACTGCTTGAGGGCTGGACAATGTCGCCATCGAGCATTTCTTGGACCTGCTTCTATATGACTTCTCTCTCTTTCACAGAGACACGTTACGGCGACCGATGAACAGGAAGCGCGTTGTCTTCATTGACAATTCGGTGTTTCGCAACGGTCGTTTGGCGCACCTTAGACGACGTTGAGAAGCAGTCATTGAACTTGGCGAGAAGGTCACTGAGTTGTCGTCGTTGTGGGGTAGGCAGGGTTGGGTCGATGTCAAACTGCGAAGGCGGCGTTGTCTTGGGTGGCCACGAAGAGAGGTCTTCTGATATCCCGGCGATTGCGGCTGAGTCCGGGAGTTCTTCGGCGTGACCCACGGCGCTGCCTTCCGTAAGGTGCTGGGCCTCGTGTCTGAAGTTTGTTACGAGCGCGACAGTGTATCCGTCTTGGAGCTCCGCGACGCCTTTTGCGATGCCGATCCTTCTTCCTAGAAGAAACTGGAGGCTTCCTTCGAGCAAAACGTCGCCGCAGAAAGTGTCATCGACCCCGAGGGGTACGAAAGCACTCGACCGCGGCGGAAAGTTCACGCGGTTTGCGAGGACTCGTACCGTGGATGACGTCGCTTTGGATTCCTCCGGTGGTGGAGCAGGTTTGCGTAGTGTCAGCCGGTTTGCTCCGTGGTCAATGACGGTGCCATACTCGCAGAGAAAGTCTATTCCGAGGATAACGTCCCTCGAACAGTCTTGCAGAACGACGCACTTGACAGGGCACGTGTCACCGTGGATTTCCACTCGAACAGTGCACCTCCCGCCAGGCGTAATGAGGTGTCCTCCAGCAGTTCGTATCTGCGGCCTCTCCCACGGCGTCGTCACTTTTCAAAGGCGGCGAGAGGGCGTCCCACTCAAGACTGAGTAGTCTGCTCCGGTGTCCACGAGTTCCGATACGTCGTGGCCGTCGATATAACGTTTAGGTTGTTGGACACCGACGCAGGCGCGTCGTTGTGATGCGAAGCGCTGGGAGAGTGGGAGCGCTCCGTTGTTCGTGGAGGCTCTTTGCTTCGGTCGTCTTCGGCAACGCCACCTCCAGGCGTTGCCGCACTTAGTTTTCCCGACGAGATAGGGGCGACAAGCTGTTCTGACGACAGCGGCGGCGGAACGGCGAAAGCGCACGTCGAGGCGAAGGCGAACGGAAACTTCGGGGTGGAGTCGGCACCGGGGACACGGTTCGTCGGAGGTACTCCTCGATGTCCCTTGGTCGCTCCCCAAGGCAGGGTCGTGGGTCGCTCGGCGCAAAGCCTCGCAGGCCCATTTGTCGGTACGGGCACCTCCGGTAGACGTTATCGGCCTCGCCGCAGTGATAACACAGCGGTCGTCGATCGGCCGTACGCCACTCATCCGTCCTCCTTGGCGCCGGTCGTTCAGTGCGGACGAACTGGGGTTTCCCTTCCCGACGTCGGAAAGTCTGTGGCTCTGGTAGGACACGTCGAGGTGGCGTCGAATACTGCTGGGCAGCTGGCGCCGGTCTCCGAGCTACCGCGGCGTAGGTCAAAGAGGGCTCCTCGGGTGCTGCTACTCAGGCAGGAGCCTCAGGTTGGAATGCCCGCTGGACCTAATCGCGGACTACTTCGGCTATTGACACCGAAGAAGGCTGGTGGGTACCAGGCAGGAGCTTATTATTTTCCTCCCGGACGACGTCCCGGATGATCTCGTGTATGTCTGGGGTGTTGCTGCTGTACGGCGAGAGGGCAGTGAAGCCAGGAAGTCTCTGATAGTGGGAGGCGCGTGCTTGAAGGGCACGTCGAGGTTTGTTACCTCAGTGATGAAGTCATGGACAAAGATAGGCGGGTTCCGCACAAGGCCTCCAAAGATGGTTTCTTTCACTCCTCGCATTAGGAACCGCAGCTTCTTCTGTTCAGGAGCGTTTGGGTCGGCGCGGTTCATGAGGCAGACAACGTCCTCGACGAAGCTTGTGACGCTCTCGTTTGGCCCTTGGCTTCTTGCTTGAAGAAGTTCTTCGGCCCACTGACGTCGCAGCTGGCTGGGAGGAGTGCGTCGAAGCTCCGCCTAGAAGTCTTGTCACGACGAAATTGACGCTTCGTGGTTCTCGAACCAGGTGCGTGCAGTGCCTTCCAGAGCGAAGTAGACATTTCGCAGGCTCTGCTCAGGACCCCATCCGTTGGACCGTGCGACGCGTTCGTACTGGCCGAACCAGTCGTCCACATCTCCATGAAGATTGCCACTGAAATTCGTCGGCTTCCTTGGTGGGGCCTGCACGTAGACAGTGGACGTCGGTGGCGTTCCGTCTGGCTGTGACGTGGTTTTCATCGTCGGCTTCGGTAGCTCCTTTGTCCTGTCCGGCAGTGGTCCAAGTTCCGGGGGTAGGCCTAGGTTTTGGCGACTTGATCAGGTCTCGGTCCTCTCTTCATTGGGTCCTTGGGGGCTTGTGGTCGGACTTCACTGCGGGCCCTCGGGGGGGTGCGCTGACCGGACACGCGTACACCGCACCTCCACCAAAATGTCACGAGGGACAATTGATGAGGCGATGATACCTGAAGAAACTAAACGTTTAATGAAGCGAACTTGTGCCCAAAACAAAAAGGGAACAGAAGAAAAGAGCAGAGCGTCGTGGGTGACGATGTCGGCAAAACTTCAGGATCGAGCGCTGGGGCGAGAATGAATCGGCTTGCCAGGCGGAGCCCCCTTTGTACACGCATGATCTTCTGGAATATTCGGCGTAGAAGGTTCGGTGCGTAGAACATTCTA
Organism: Ixodes persulcatus; assembly: GCA_013358835.2. Taxonomy (NCBI): domain Eukaryota; kingdom Metazoa; phylum Arthropoda; class Arachnida; order Ixodida; family Ixodidae; genus Ixodes; species Ixodes persulcatus. Next base: position 34,638 of record JABSTQ010010542.1, read on the forward strand.
ACCTCAAATTATCAAGACAGTTCTCGAATTTACCAGAACATCACATTACAGCGACAACAAAAATGTGTAGACGCGGCCAGGAATCGAAACCTGGCCTTTTGCATGGAAGGCAAGCGCGATAAACGTTAGGCCGCGGGCGCGCTGCCTACTTCGTCAGCTGCACTCGCGGCCATATTTTATGGTATAATGTACATCAACTCAATAGAACTCCCGAATAATATCGATATAGGCCAAAACTTTATATGTAATTTGTTAGAATTAGTGATCACAAGAAGTCTGCACCGGGTTAAATAACTAGATATCAATAATATCTTGCTTGTTTAAACTGGTTCGTCCCTACTCTGAGCCTACGTTCAAACTCGATACTGCAGTTGGAGGTTTCGCCCTCACAGTCGTAATGGGAAGAAATAAATATGAACCACGTAAGTATAAAATGTGAGGAGCCCCGATGTAATGGAAGTAACGAATGCACAAAAGATGTGATCGTATATTGTACCTCGTCTCACGTTTTGACACGTAAAGTGGCGTGACATCTTCGCAATGTTTTTTTAATCCTTTAAAAATAAAGGACACGTTTAGAAAAACAAAAAAAAAACATAGCAGGAAGAGAACAAATGTTTTAGCTTCGTTGTGGGTATTAGTTGAGCTAGGTGGTGCTACGAGGGCCAGGTGGAAGACAAAGTTCGAAGTTAGCGATGGCGACTCATACGAGAACCACATTGGCTAAACAAAGTCGACTTGTCCCCTAAAAAACCGGTGGCCTTCCAAATCAAGGGGTATGGCGCGAAAGCGACCGAAAAGTTCCGGCAATGCGGGCTAGGTGCTCTGGCCTTGGAAAACACTCGCGTTTATAGCGACCGTAATGGGCACAAAACTCAAAAACTAAGTTGCATTGGTGTTTTTTTTATTTTAAGTGGCTCTTTGCTCTCAGCGTACGCTCTAATTCGAGAGTCTAGTCATACTGGGCGCCAGGAGAGCCGTAAGGCGCAAAAGAATACAAATGAGAAAGTAATTTAATATAACGTATCAGGATGTTATGAAAGTAATGAGTGCCCATAGGAAGTTATCAGATATTTTTATTCTTCTGACTTTTTATCGCATAAAGCTTCATAGCATCGTAATGTAATGTTTAAATTTATATAACTTGTGTTCAAGTCTTTTAAATCAATTGAATTAATTAAGACTCTTTTATACAAGGCGATGAAGCTACAAAAAAGCGGATGCTTCCGCTTTGTGGCAGTTATTCGGACAAGCTCGGCGGTCCCATACTACAGGCAGATGGGAGAAAAAGGCAGAAGTTTGCAATATGTCTCCTACAAGGATTAAGTTTGTCTAAACAAATATTTTTTCTCCCTAGACACGGCAACCAAAGTCGCCTCTTTTCAGAACAGCCCGTTGATCTTCCAAGTCGATGGGTGCGACGTTTAGCCGAGTGACAGGGGACGGCTGGGAAAGAGCGTTTTCCCAGCCATCACCTGTCACTTCGTCACCACGATGACGGTCCAATATACGCGCAAAGGCGGTGGCGGAGTATCGGGTATAATTGTCGGAGTCGTCGGAATGATCTACGAAAACTTTCTTATATATGACCACGGCAGCGGGAAGAGAGGGAACGAGTAGCGCGTGCTGGCGTCATTGATTTGGACCAATACGAGCGTCGCACAGCTGGCGCGGAGCCAGAGACGAGCAAGCGCCACGCCGCTATGGAATGCTGCCCAGCTCTGTTGCCGCTCCGGTGATGGATGTGGTTACTTCTGCGAGTAATATGGCTGACCGTATCCAAGAGCGACGACGGAGGAACGCCGAGGCCACGCTTTCATTTAATTGAATCTGATGAAAATGCTAACTTCCATCGGATGAATCTCATTGATCGTCGAACCAATGTTTGTCAAAGCACATATTTCTTTCTCTCTTTGTTATGTTATTTATTTATTTATTTATTTATTTATTGTACATACCCTCAAGCGCCGAGGCATTGTAGAGGGGAGGGGCAAAGCAAACAAAAATAAAACAAACTGACAAAAAAAAGACAATCGGCAAGAAATTCAAACATCAAAAATACACTGCGATTGGCTAAAGCAGTAAGCAATATCTGTAACGAGCAAAATTAACAAAATAAAATGACTCATGTTGGCTCATTAAACAGAAAAGTAAACAAAGATTGACGAAAGAGAAAATAATCTGGTATAGTTGCGATATCTGCTGGAAGGTGGTTCCAGTCATTTGATGTATGCGGGATAAATGAATAAAAAAAAGTGTTTGTTTGGCAACGTGTTAATCCAACTTTATTCAGATGGTCCAGACGCGAAGAGTAATAGTTAGGCAATGTAAAGAAATGGTCTCGCAGCGACTGATGATGATACACTTTATGAAACAGGCAAAGTCGAAAAAACTTTCTGCGCAATGACAAAGAGGGTAACAACAAACTGGACTTCATTGATGATATGCTAGCTGTTCGATTATAATTAGACAGAATGAAACGAACGGCGTTATTTTGAACTAGTTCGAGAGCGTTATGCAGAAAAGCGTGATTAGGATCCCAAATAGAGGCTGCGTATTCCAATTTTGACCGTACAAGAGTGTTATAAAGAAGAAGTTTTAAGTTAACTGGGGCCGTTCTGAAGTTTCGTCGTAGGTATCCTAACATGCGGTTAGCGTTGGCGATTATTATATCGATATGAGGCTTCCAGGTTAATGTCGACGATATAGTAACACCCAGATAACGGTATGAGTTTACAGATTCAAGTTGAATGTCGGTTAGTGTATATGCTGAAGGGCGTGCGCCTTGCCGGGAAACGCGCATTAGTTTGCATTTGTTAGGGTTTAGTTCCATACGCCATTTTTTGCACCGAAGAGTAATATTATTTAAATCAGATTGCAAAATGCGTTCATCATCATCATCATGAACTTCCCGATAAATTACACAGTCATCTGCGTATAAATGCATGGAGGAAGAAACACAACTTGGTAAATCATTAATGAATATTAGAAAAAGAAGCAGACCTAAAACCGAACCTTGGGGCACGCCCGATACCACATTAGTCAGGGATGAATTAATGCCATTTAGAGTTACATATTGTGAGCGGTTGGTAAGGAAGCATTCCAGCCAGGTTAACAAATTAGGATCTAGGTTTAATGAAGAAAGTTTAAGCATTAGTAACTTATGATTAACCTAGTCGAATGCTTTAGAAAAATCGAGAAAAATACAGTCAGCCTGATGGTTTTTGTCCAGTATAGCATGCAAACAATGGGTGAAGTGAAGCAGCTGCGTTTCACAAGAAAATGAGCGACGGAAACCATGTTGAGCAGGGGCGAAAAATGAATTTGATTCTAGGTAATTAAAAATATGAGAGTACAGTATGTGCTCCATTATTTTACAGGGAATACTTGTTAGTGAAATGGGTCGATAATTTAATGGAGAATGCTTGTTACCGGACTTATGAAGGGGAACCACCTTCGCAGTTTTCCATTCTATTGGGAGCGTTCCACAATCAAGAGATTGCTGGAAAAGTTTAGCCAAAAAAAAGGATGAGTACATTTTAGTTTGTCTTAGAAATTTTTAGTTAATATTATCGCTTCCACATGACGATGATACTTTCAAAGAATCAATTAACTTTACAATTCCAGTAGGCTCCATGGAAATTGGAAACATAGGGCTAAACTCACAACGTGGAACGTCATAAAATACATTTCCATCACCTACAGAAAAACTATTTGAAAAAACATTATTAAACACTGTTGGATATTCCCTATATCTTCCCTTTCATTGTGCAATCATATAAATCAGAGGACTCACGATAATTAAAACAAAAAAACAGTACACATAAATACAAAATGCATTACTTGCGATAGATTGTTTTGCACGTGCACCCTAAGCCAACAGTGCGGTGGAAGCTAAGTGATTGTTGAACCAGTGATGCACACATATTTCTCTACTTGATCACCCTCCTGCCCATACCCGCGCACAGAAAGCGTGGTCACATGACGGAAGGGGACCGGATAATTGGTTCGGCGAGACAGTAGCTACACTGCCTGTTCAGGCTGTCGAAAATTCGCAGAAAATAATAAAAATAGAAATACAAATCAAGAAATAAAACAGGTTTGAGGGCGCATGCTCCCGTTCCAGCAGAGGGGGCCCGATGACAATGGTACAGCCACTGGCGGGATATGTGTATGCCCTGCAGTCTTATGCGTATTCCCGAAAGGTTTTGTTTTGTAAGGGAATTATTACAAATGTATTGGAAAATCGATTTTGGTATTTATTTTCGTAAAAAAATCTCTTCTACATCGCTACATTTTATTTTGTGAGAAAAAAAATCAGAAACTTTATCAAATGCAATAAAAGCTAGAACATTTTGGTTCCGAGAAAACATCTAAGCTAAACAACCAACCCGTAAATCCTAGACATGAGGGTATCTCCAAAACTAGACATACGAGATGGTCGTGTTACAAAAGTAGGGCGTTTTCAGATAAGATCGAACAACCATGTTCGGTGACCATTTTTAATTTTGATGAAAAAAAATACTTTGCTGGCTTCATGCCCAGAAGAATAAAACCAATCCTTGTTTTCGAAAAAAACAATTGTCTTTGCAAAAAAAAAAAATTATAAGCACCCTCTTAGTCACTTTCGCGTTTTGTGTATCGCGCGATGTTGACAATTCGGGCGGCTTCCCTCAAAAAACTGTTCTGGCTACGGGTCTAGAAATATTCATTAACACATTAGGCATAGGAAGGATTGATAAAAAGTATTAATCACCGAATATTAAGGTAGCTATTTCTAAAAACAGAAATCGCAAACGCGGCACATTGCGCAATAACGCTCTGGATTGAAGAATATTTTTCTCCGTATCTATAAAAGCTAAGGTCTTCAAACTTTGCCAGTGTGTTGCCCTGTATATAAGTAATGTTTGAGTGAAATATTCTTGTCCTGGTTAGGGGGAGACATTTACAAGAGTTGCTCACAAAGGGGCATCTAACTAAAAATGCTTTATTTTGAAAATCATTTTAAAAAAAAGCCATCTTTAATATTCTTTAAACTTTCTGAAATTCACGTTTATAACATTTACTAACACAGTCTGCAAACACATGATGCAATATTTGTGTGGCTTTTAAGTTATAAAGTGAGAAACATGGCCAAACTAACGCTAACGCGGTTGCCATAAATGGGGCGTGCACATACCCGTTCTTCATAATTTCACTATTATGAAAAAGCGTAAAAATGCTACGGGGTAGTCAGGAAACGACAAATTGACAGCACAAAAGTGGACGGTAGTTTTGAAGGTTAAATGTACTAGTACATTTTCGCACAAACGCCCCAAAAATACCCGAGGGCCGGAGCGATCGATGTGCGTCACCCTGTAACAAGCTTCGCGGTGCATGTTTCAACAGCCAGCGAATAGCGTCTCCGTCTACGCGAAGTAAAGGAAGCAACCGGAGCGACTTTGCAAGCAGATCAGCCTACAACCTTGGCAGTAACATGATATAGGAATTAGGGCGCGACAGAACCTGAACCTGCACGGCCTGTGAGCGCCAATAGATCCGCCGCCGTGGAGGGCCGCATAACGCGTATAAAATAAAGATATATAAAAAAAAGGAAAAAGAATAGCGATTGAATTAGATTGTCTGTAACCTAATTTATAAGACAACGGTTCGGAGAATCGTGAAATCCAATTTGGGTATGATCATGTGACCTACGTAAGTGATGGTGCAGCAAGCGACTTTAAGAACAAGTACCAACTACACGAGCTATAGAGCCACAAATACACGTCAGCGAGGTGTATTTTTACCGCAACTTGACATAGCAAGAGTGCCCGTGATTTAATCTGGGGTCGTGTACGCAGCAGACAATGTTGTACAGCCTCCGACGGCCCACCTAGTGGGTGATGAAGTCGGCGTCAGAGATTTTTGCCCCACTGAACACTAAACTGCCGAACGTGAAACTAATTCACCTTCCGAAAGCTGACGTCAAAGCGTTCAGGGACATGAAAGCAAAGGACTGGGACTCTGTTTCCGTTGTGCGTGGAATTCAGTTTTTTCACTTGTGGCAGTGTACGCCGTCTGACACTTCGCAAACACAGCTTTTTAAGCAAGAACAGTAGCTGCAGAAGATATATATCTTGAAAAGTAAAGTCTCCTATGGCTGCTAGAAGCAGATTGAGGTCGCGAGCTTGCGGTGCCACTCAGAAGAAACGAACAGTGATCGCTGCAGGCAAAGCGGGAAAAAAATGTTCCTCCTTGGAGTGCCAGGAGAGCGCCGTGACCGACTCAGGTCAGCGTCCGGCAGAAATAATTCACGCGACAAGCTCCGAATGTGCGCACAGGAGCTTGATTAATTTAACTTGTTTCAATTGTACCACTTAAACATGTGTTCTTTCTTATCACAATTTAAACGTGGTCGTCAGCAGCCCAGCCTCCTTACGAAGGGTAGGCTCCGAAATTCACTGATCCGGGAAATCTGTATTTAAATTGTTGACTTGTGCTTCAAACTCACTTGCAATCGTTTGTATGAAGTCCTATGTTTCACAAACTCCAGTCACAGTGCTTTCTCTTCACAGACTTTCACATTTTTAGACCCCTTGGTTGCCCTTGCTTGAAATCGGCCAACGTCCTATCTTTCCCTGCTCCCGCTACGGCAATTCTGTATATTTAAAGCCCTGTAAAATAAAAACAAATAATATTGCGAAGCATTTTTGAAGGACCTGATAGGACAGATAAGAACCTTGATCTGTGAAAAGTAGAAGAAAAATTACGATGGCCTTCATTTTAAGCTGATTTTCCAATTATTGCAAAATCGCTAACCTGTCTTCATTTCAGTGGTTTTTTTTTCTTGTTTTTTTAAAGGTTATCGTTTTTAATTTCAATAACAATTTATGCAAATATAGAACAGACGCCTCCAAATCCTTTAAAACAATTTTGAATTTTCAGTCTTTTAAGATACGGATCCATAAAGCTCTGAATTGCTTTTTAATTGATAATGCATGTTTACCTGCTTTTATTTTATGTAGAGTCTGTGCACAAAAAATATTAAACCTAAGACGACAACAGTTTTTCCTCAATAAATATCCAAATGTACGGTTTCACTCAAGTCGCAAAAACGTGCGCGTATACCGACAGCAACTTTGTGATTTTATTTCCTCAGGAGAAATTTTATTTTCCGCAAAAAAAGTTTGAATGTGTTTCTGCGCTTGCACAAGTAAAAAAAAATATATCTTTTGGTAAAAATAAAACAAAAATGTCGTCCGGACATGGTTGTTCGATCCTATCTGAAAACGCCCAATACAAACAGTCTCAGGCAATCGAAATTTTGTTTCTATTTAAGAATCTTTTATTTTCTACGCGGTGTGCGGCCCTCAACGGCGGCGGATCTATTGGCGCTCACAGACGGCGCGAGTTCAGGTTCTGCCGCGCCCTACTTCCTATATCAAGTTACCGCCAAGGTTGTACGCTAATCTGTTTGCAAAGTCGCTTCGGTTGCTTCCTTTACGTCGCGTAGACGGAGACGCTATTCGCCGGCTGTTGAAACAGGCACCGCGAAGCTTGTGGCGCACCTCGATCGCTCCGGCCCATGCGCATTTTTGGGTCGGTTCTACGAAACTGTATTAGAAATTTTCCCTTCAAGACTACCGTCAACCTCTGTGCTGTCAATTGTCTTTTCCTGACCACCCCGTAGCATTTTTACGCTTTTTACTAATAATGAAATTGTGAAGAACGGGTATGTTATAGCAACCGTGTTAGCATTACTTTGGCCATATTCCTCGCTTTATAACTTAAAAGCCACACAAATATTGCATTATGTTTTTGCAGACTCTGTTAGTACATATTATAAACTTTAATTTCAGAGAGCTTAAAGAATATTAAAGATGGCCTTTTTTAAAATGATTTTCAAAATAACGCATTATTAGCTAAATGCCTCTGTGTGAGCAATACTTGTAAATTTCTCCCGCTAACCAGGACAACAATATTTCACGCAAAGATTAACTATATACAGGGCAACACACTGACAAAGTTGGAAGACCTTAGTTTTAACAGATACGGAGCGTTATTGCGCAATGTTCCGTGTTTTCGATTTTGTTTCTCAAAAGAGCTACCCTAATACTTGGTGATTAATACATTTTGTCAATACTTCCTATGCCTACTTTGTCAATGAATATTTCTAGACCAGTAGCCAGAACAGTTTTTAGGGGAAGCCTCCCAAAATGTCAACATCGCGCGATATGCAAAAAGCGCACGTGACTCAGAGGGTGCTTACAAATTTTTTTCGCAAAGAAAATTTTTTTTTTACGTAAACAAGGATTGGTTTTATTCTTCTGGGCATTAAGCCAGCAAATTATATTGTTTTCATCGAAATTAAAAATGATCACCGGACATGGTTGTTCGATCTTATCTAAGAACGCAGAGTAACCTCTTTGTGATCCATGACATCACCTAGGACTAAGTCTCACGCATAAAAACAAATGTTAGTTTTGGTTTTTACTCATTGGAAATTGGGGGCCAGGTAGTCCACCCCAGAAACTTTGAGGGTCAACGCAAGGAGAGGACACCATATATCTTAGAGAAGGGACATTGTGCTATCAGCATTTTTTGTAAACTTGCAGTTTCGCCAGTGATATTAATTTTTGATTTGTTTATAATACTTTATAGGGCTGCAACCTGATGTGATAACAAGAAATCAATTGCATAATTACATCGCCCAGCAAACATGCTGGCATTTTTTAATAGATCAAGAGGACAAACACACCCTTGGCCCAGTTGCTCAGTTCAATTGGTAATGAATCAAGCTGAATTTATCTAAATAAAACTCTCTTCATTGAACTGTTTTTGGTCTCCTGGCGATTTTTATCGCAGCATTCTGAAGAAAATACATGTATTTTAATGGAAATAATATTGGAATGCAAAACTCCGGAGCTAATAGCTTTATTTTTGGCTTCTGCTACTGCTGAGCGAGAGTTCGTGGAGCCGACGTGCGTTTTCAAGCGAAGAGCTTGAGCTTGCAGCCTTTAATAGCGGAATTGTCATACAGGTCGTTATGATGAAAATGACTTCGACGCAAAAAATAAGCCGACCCACAGGGCCAATAAACATACATGAGTATAAACTACGTGAGCACGTTTCGGGCGGAAATAAGTCGGTGACTAGCGAAATTTACTGCGTATCCCTATTGAAACAAACAGCAAGAAAATCAAGCTGGCCAAGCTGGTTTAGCTGGTTCGAGTTGGTACTGAAGCTGGTTCAAGCTTGTCAAGCTGGTTCGCGCCGGTCAAGCTGGTTCAAGCTGGTTCGAGCTGGCACTGCAGCTGGGCAAGCTGGTACTTGAGCTGGTTCGAGCTGGTGCTGAAGCTGGCCCAAGCTGGTTCGAGCTCGTCAAGCTGGTCTTGCTCGGACCGCGCACGCCAAGGTCGGCTAGAGGTGGTCGAGCTGGCATTGCTGGGAGCGCGCCCGCCAAGGTCGTCTTAGGCTGGGGCGAGGCCACGTCCTGTTCTTTGTCCTCTCGTTTTTGGTTGCCGACCCGGCGCTTCAACCGCGTTGCGAGCTTGATTTGTGTGCGAGAAGAGAGAGAGAGAGAGTGGTAGGATCGGAGAATTTGAGACACGTTGGGCTACAATGGACACTTTTTCGAATGGACGGCTGTATGCGCGTTGTTTGGAGACTACTTGAACGGCGATGCAAGCGAAGCGGGATTTGAGGAGACAGCGGGCGGCAGTCCGTTCAGCGCGCGAAGATGTTGGACGCCCCAACTGAGGCGTCATTTTATGTCTTCGAACATGAGTGTGTGCTCGTGAATGACGGTGGTGCCGAGGAGTATCGCCAATGCCATCCAAGCCACACGGATCTCCTCGCCTCTGCCGACTACGCAAGAGGCCGCTTCGCCCCCATTAATTGCGGGACCCAGGTTCGCTTCTCTCATCCGTGCAGTATTTTTATTATTATTGCCTGCTTTTGGCGTATGTCTAGTATTTCTCGTGTTGAGAGATAAGCAATCTAGTTTTAATAACATTGTTTCATTTGCACCGAGAATCACTGTCCGCGTCGGGTAGTACTGTTTCAGCGCCGAGGATGTGCAGCATCTGAGCTGATGTGAGCAGGCCGCGAGTACGAAAATAATAAATTGGATGCCGAGCTGGATTTTTTTAAGAGTTTGGCTTGTTTATCCTGTGTATCAATTTAAACTGGTCAAACTGGTGGGGACGTCCACCGGCTTAACCAATATGCCAAACTGGGCGTGCTGGGGCATTAACTCAACTTGAAGCTGCCCTATTGAAAAAGTTTGCAAACTGGGCCAGTTCAAACAGGCTTATTGCCACTGGTTAAATTGGTTTAACTGGACAAACTGAAACTGTGTATACTGGTCTTCCTGTGAAACTGTGTATACTGGTCTTACTGTGAAACTGTGCATACAGGTCTTACTGTGAAAATGTGTATACTGGTAATACTGTACGACTGCGTATACTGGTCCACTCCATGCTGTTAAACCTGTTTAACTGGTAATATTGACAACACAGGTCGTAAACGGATAAAATTCACTTTATTTCTACAAAAAATACAGATACTTCATGATATTATTCATTAGTCCCAGCCGGTCGGCGAGATTTTCCACATCTTCTGGAGTGTCGGGATTCCGGTGGTGGATAACATAGTACCTCAAGGCATCTGAAATAAGAATAAACATCAGTAATTAGAGCCATGACAGATTTATTTGCACCCGTCTGTTCTAAAACGGTATGTAACTAATGCCACGAATAAAAAATATGCACTATTATAAACAGTATGAGAGGGAATATGGAAGCGTGCGCCAACCGTACATGTGGTGCCAGTCTAGCGGAAATTAAGTATAAACCGCATGTAAGCGATTTGGCGAGCGACGAAACAAGCGACGACGATCCGCTTCGCTGTCGCTCGGTCACTCGCGCGACGAGACAAACCGCATGAAAGCGACGGCAGCAAGCGACCAAGGCGTTGGTCGACGACTTCTAGAAATCCAAAAACCGAGCGACGCGACGACCGATCGTGGGAAATCTCCGTCGCTCGTCGCTGACTCTCGTCACTGTCACCGTCGTTCGCTTAATCGCTTAGATGCGGTTCAGCCTTCACGCAAAGCAACGCCCAGGAGTGAAAAGATTCTGCTGTTGTTACCCCCTTCCTGCCTCCCCAGTCTGTTGTCCGCTATGCAACTCGCAACCACTGTGGTAGAATATCTCTGAAGCTACATGCACACTGGCGGTTGTATTACTAGCATACCTGTTCCAAATCGGGTTGCTGAAATGTTCGGTGGTTTCACATGCACCTGATATGAAAATGAATCCAAATGGTCGAGCCTGCTTACCTGACTCGCTGGCGCGGAGACAGAGGCAGCCATTGCCCGCGCCGCAATGAGGACGGAGTGACTTCCGAACACGCCTTTCTGGGGCGCAGCCATTTCGCCCGCGAGCGAGTGGAACTCAGGTGGAGGACGTCGTCAGACACAGGAACCATCGGCAGAGGCAGCACTCAAGGCTCCGGCAAACTATCTTATACAAACACAGGTTGAAGACAAATTGTAACCTCCCCAAGCCGAACAGCGGCCCCAAACAAAGACCCAACCGGCCCAACCGCGAAGTTCAAACTTCCAACCGTTCCAACCGTCGCGCCAGAACCGGTTTTTGTGTTTGTTTTTTGGCTCCCAGAGCTGCCGCCGACGCCGACTGGCGCTTCGAGCGGGCGCGAGGGCCGCGCTGATTGGCCCGCGTGCTCCCTGTCCTGGCAAGTGAGGACCTCTCCTCTTTCAAGGCATCTGCGCTGCGCGTGGAGAAACTGCATGATCTCCGGTCCCAAGGCACCCGCGCATTTAAGGCGCTTGACTCATAGGCGCAACTGCCATATTTTCCCGCTCTTCTCTGACATCACGTGGGAGACTCCCTGCCTCGCCCTCGGGCACTTGCGCTGGAGCCTGGAAGCGGCTTTTAGGTGCAGGCCAGGGTGGATAAAGGCCGCGGTAAAAAGCGGGAAAATTATAAAGTCCAAGTGGGAACGATTGGCCGGCAGAGGGAAATGAACTTCTATGAGGCGATTGCATCACTGAATTCTTTACCTGTCACGAACTATTGGTGCAAGCTAGGTTCAACTGTACATGCGTCAAAATAAAGCTTTTATTTGGTCTACTAGTCTGTTATGCGACATCTGCAAAGAGAAAATGTTCTGTAAAGGCCAGACATTTTCTCTGCTGTGGCAAGGTTCATTCTAGAAACACATATTTGCCTATAGAATTAATAAATCTTGTTCTGCCATTTTTTTATTGTGAGTTCTGTGGAGTGTAAAAGCCCAATTCGCTCATGTAGAACAAAAATAGTCATTAATGCGGTTCTCCCGCTTGGGAGTTAAAATTAGAAACATTGAAACCAACTTGATCCAAATGAAAAAGGCCAATGGGATCGATTCCAATGGTTAATTATTTTAAACTGGGCATACTGCTAGCTTGACCTGTTCAACGAGCAGTTTCTTTAGTTCGGCTGGTATGACTTGTTTCGATACAGTGAGACCAGTTTCATTGCCAGTTGTAACTGTTTGACTTCCAGTAAGATCAGTTCGACTGCCAGTTCAAACTGTTTGGCTGCCAGCTTGAACATTAAGACACCAGTGTCGCCAGTTCAAGCTACCAGTTTTGCCTGATTAGCGACCAGTTTGAACTGTACAAATAACAGTTTAGCCAATTCAGCTGCCAGCTTGGCCAGTTCACTTTCCAAGTTCGGCCAGTTTCAACAGTTTGATTTCCAATTTGCCCGGTACAATTCTACTACAACCAGTTAATTTCGGGTTTGGCCAGTTCATATCCAAACTGTTTTCAAATTGTTTTTTTTCAATAGGGTGGGAAAATATCAACCAGCATGACCAGTATGAGCAAATCAACCAGCATGCGAAACTGGGCATGCTGGAGCAATAACCAAACTTGAAGCTGGGACCAGATCAACCAACATGACCAGTATGCCCGGATCAACCAGCATGCCAAACTGGACATGCTGAAGCAATAACCGAGCTTGAAGCTGGGACCAGCTTAAGCTGGTTTTTTCAAAAGGGATGCTTTTTTTCGCACTGGAGACATGGGAAGGGGGGCTTGTCGTGGGTTGCCTGCAGACCGAGTCTCAGCGAGTTGTGGGCCGTATGCGGTCTGCCGGCCGCGGGGTACGTGTTTGAGACCCTACACCAAGACGACAAAAAGGCATAAACGGAAGAATATTTTGTCTCCACGTTCAAGAAAAATTAAAATATGCTGACGTCATTTGTTTTTTACTTTTTCTTTTTGTTACATTGTATTTTGAGATAGTTTGACACATACGCCTACAGCATGCGTATGTAGATCCGGCACTCCCTAGTTATAAGTAAAGTTCCGCATATTCGGATAAATCTTAAAAATACCTAAAAACACTCGCCGGCAAAATATTTTGTCAATTCAAATTTATCCGAAAGACTTGAAATCGCTTGGTCGTGATGGCAAAGGAAAAATAAGAACAGGTATTTTACGAATAAATTTCTTTAGAGCACAATTTTAGTGGTCTTGAGGAGAGGCCAGTTCAGTTTTTTTATATATATTTCTTTTTTAAATCTGGCTCTTAGCAAAAAGGAGTTTCCCGTTTATGTCGTCAGGGTCCGTTAGTACAAAGGGCGGAAATACTGTTGGGCCAAGAAAAAACACTGTTACGGCTTCCAGTTTTCACGATCCATTTTTGCTTCTCAGAAAAAAAAAAACTATCTATGTTGTGTTTTTCTTTAGGTCACGATTGACAAATGATTACGCTGCGAATAACTGAAGAAACTAAATCTTTGATGGGGCGAACATGTGCCCCAAAGAGAAGAGAAGAACGTTAGCGTCGCAAGCGTCGATGTCGGCGAAACAGCAGGATCAAGCACTGGTGTGAAACCGACCTGGGCTCACCACGCGAAGCCCCTTATGTGCACGCGTGGGCTTCTGGAATAATCGGCGTAGAAGGTGCGACGCGTAGAACATTCGGACCTCGAACAAGCAGCAGGGATTCTCGCATTTACCAGAAAACTAAATTTTCAGAATACACAAAAGACGCGTCGTTCAAAGGAATCGAACTCTAGCTGTTCGCATGGGAGACAAGCACGATAACCGTTAGGCCACGGCCGCGCTGCCTACTTGTCCAGCTGTGCGAGCGGCAATATAATCGTGAAAGATGTGAACCTGCCCTATTGAAAATACCCCCTCCGCCCTGATGTGTTATAGGACCCTCTCAGTACTTCAAAGGGTTTGAGGGCCCTTCAGCCCCTCAAACCCTTTATGCCATGAAACCCTTTAGCCCGTCAATCCCTTTAGCCCATCAGACCCTTCAGCCCGTCAAACCCTTCAGTCTGAACCCACTTAGCCCATCCACATTTTAGAGGCCTGAACGACTGTGAACCAGAGAAAAAAAATGCAGTTAAGAACGTTATTGAAAATTTATTTCGGACATAGAGTTTTGCATTCATACTGCAACTCAAAAGGCGATTAGAGCCAACGTTTGTTCAAACCTTGGCGCAAGCTGCTGTAGACGAAAATGATCTGATCAAACAAGGACAAGCAAGTTCTCTCTCACAAAAATATCTTTGACAAAACTCAAAATGTCGCTGGGTAAATTCGTGATGAATGGTAGTTCAACAAATAAAACCGAGCAGGTGAACCACGTGGACACATGCACAATGTCAGTATGCACATTTAGCGAAAACCACGAACGCACAACCAGCATCCGCCACCTTTGAGAAATCCTGAGCACAGTCACTGCGTCGTCCCCGATGCAGTCGCGGCGGCGTCTGCGGCGTCTCGAGATGTGCGACAGATGTACGGTAGTTTCTTTTCTTTCTGCATTCTTTATTTTCCCGATTGACCGAGAGGGGGGCAGAGACTAAAGGAGTGATGCCTGACGAGGTCTCTGTCCCCTTTACAGTTCTAACACAGCAGTGTGGGGTACAATTTTTTGAACACGAAAAATAGAGAAACGAAGCTATAAAACCCTATGTAGCTCAGAAAAAAAAACAGGATCAATCAATTATCCCACGAGAGTTTTTTCAGCAAAGAATGATAAAAACAAATTAGTCAGAAACATGTTTTAACAAATCAAAAGAGAAACATGGACATCATATCATAAATACACAGTACACACATACCCGAACACAATGTCACTGTCCACCAGAAGTATCTTTAGTCTTTTTTTAATTAAAATATATTACAGTTAAAATTTAATAGATCTTCTGTATTATTCAAAAATTTGGCTACTTGGAAGCTTGCCGTTTGTTTTTTGTAATTTGTAGGTATTTTTGGAGGTCGTCTGATTCTATGTGTAATTGAGTGATAGGTTGTGTTTTCTGGCGGAATTGCGAAGAGTTTTTTTGGGTGTATTATCTGTAAAAATTATAAATAATAAATTTGATTCACTTTAAGTAGGCCTTATTTGCTGAATAACGGTTCAGTTGGGAGATCTTGAGGCTTACATTTAAAATTTTCAAATAGTCGTAGAATTGTTTATGTATGATGATTAAAATATTACAATTGGTTGCCGAAGTCGTGCTCCAGACTAAAATGCAATAACACAGTTTGGAGTAAAATAAAGCGTAATATATATTCTTTTTTAGCCACAAAGCTATGAGATCTCTTATTTTATAAATACATTCGATGGCTCTGGATAGCTCAGAGCTCAGCTTATTTATGTGCCTGTTCCAACTTAACTCCCGATTGAACGAGACACCAAGAAATTTTTGTTCTGTAACCTCCTCAATCATTTTATTTTCGAAATATATTGTCTCTTTAGTGTTGTCGCACCAATTAACGGGAGTGAAAATTATATATATATATATATATTTTTTTACGTTTAGTTCTAATTTATCATTTTGAAGCGACACTGATAGATTGTCCCGATAATTATTTGTCATAGATTCTAAAGCCGCCTTAGAGGTTGAAGCAAAAAACGCGTTAGTGGCGTCTGCGTACATGGAAAGCTCAGGGGATCCCAACTATTTGTGAGATAATTCACATAAAAAAGAAATAAGAGGGGGCCCAAAATAGACCCTTGCGCAACACTGTACTTTATTTTGAGTGTATTAGAAGAATCGTTGTTAATATAAACATACTGCATGCGATTTTGGAGATTGTTTTGTTTTTATTAAAGTCAAAGCAACCCCACGTATGCCGTACCTTTGAAGCTTGATTAGTAATATGTAATGTTGCGTCATATCGAGGGCCTTTCTAAAATCTAGGAATAAGCCTTGTGTGTATAATCTATTTTCAATATTATTTATAATTTTATCCTCTACTTCTACAAGTGCCTGCTCTGCAGATTTAAATTTTTGAAAGCCATATTGACAATTGTTCAATACATTGTGCCTGAAAAAAAAAATTGTCTAGTCTAGAATTTATAACCCCTTCAAATATTTTTGAGAAAATTGGAAAAACCAAGATTTGTCTATAATTCTGTAGAAGGTGTTCCCCGCCACCCTTGTAAATTGGAGTAACTCTTCCAATTTTCAGTTCGTTAGGAAATATTCCAGTTTCTAGAGTACCATTGATTACATCAATAAGAAAAAAATAAAACAAATAAAACCAAGTAGGGGCACCACATGTACACATATATACTGTCATTGGTACGTTTAGCAAAAACCACAAAAGCGCAAACAACATCCGCCGCCGTTGAGAACTCCTGAGCACAATCACAGTGTCGTGACGTCGTGGTGGTGTCTCTGGAGCCTTTTTGTTCGCTTGATGCCTAAGAACCGGGACGGACGAAGAGGCGAAAGAAACAGGGTACTGAAAGACCGCCTTTTCCCGCACATCCAGCTGATTTAGAGGATAGGACCTACGCATGCGACGGAAAGCCGACACTGAGAGTCCGGCCGTTGTTGCGCCTTTTAGTTTGAGCTCGTTGACGAAGGAAAAACAGGGCGACCAGTTTTTAACGAAGGCTGTATTTCGACTGATAAAAAATGGTTATCTTCAAACAAACAAGAAACATTTTCCTTCCCATTTTGCCCACGCATGATTTCTTCCTTCTGAGTGGGGACTTGGCGTCCTTAGGCGCCCCTATCTTAGCCCGTGAAACACATACACAGAACACACAGACGCAGTAATGATACCGCGTTAACAAAGGCCTCGGCAGTATAGGGACGGGGATTGTCTCCTCAATTTTCAACACTTGTTGTGGCCTGGCAATACAAAATGGCCAAGCTGCTTCCTCACTCATATATCCGGAAGGGTCACAGAATCCGGAAGGGTCACAACATCTTGCACAGACCAGTTAAAACGATCTGTTGTGCGCTGTGGTTTCATGGAAAGGATTGGGACAGACACTAAAGGTATCTGTTAACTTTATTTGAAGGGGCATATTCTACTAACATTGAATTGAGAGACTGCAAATGTTGTGTAGCGCCAATGTTTTATGTGTTGTTGCCGCTTTTAGGCTTAACAGCCACCGCAGTTACCCAGTCTGGCAACGGTGGCGGCCACTCCTCCGCTGTCAGTTGTCTCCGCGTCCCGCGCGTTCTTCGGAGTTTCACTGCCTATCTGCATCACTGTCACCGCCTAGAACGAACATCCACTTCACCCTTCCCATTTCTTCAGAGTCCATTACAGTGCCTCGCCCTACGGCGATGTCGTTCATGGAAGTCACCGGAGAGGGGCGGGTTGTTCACACGAACGAGGAGCGTTGGCTTGTTCGTGCTCTAGTCGAGTTTAATATGCCTCAACCCTATGGAACTGTATTGAATTGACTAATTCATGTGCTATTGACCATATGTTGAACAGAAATTCAATCGTGTATTATTTGATTGTTATTTTCAACAAAAATATTTTTATAGTTATGAAGAGATTTGTGATCTCGTGAAATTCGACAGTTTGCACAAGAGGCGAACGATCCCTGGATTAATGCTTCTGAACAAGATCGTAAATGGTATAATTGGTTCACCAGCACTACCAAGTCACGGCTACTTGCGCGTTTCTCGACGGTCAAGTAGAATTTATTTTTGTTGTATCCTTCTGATCTAGATCACCGAGCACCCATGACACACTTTCAATTAAGATGTAATAATTTAGAACAGATTTGTCGGAATGTTAGTCTATATATTTTTTATGAAGGCCGTGACTTTTCATTGTTGATTGTGTCCGATATCTGAAATTGAGAAGTGCACCACCGAGAGTCGTCAAGCTGATTGTGGGTAATTCAAAATAAATAAATAAATATCCAAAATAAAAAACTAAAAAAAAGCCCTATTGAAAAAAACAGTATGATTCTGAACCCGCCATACCCGAATTCGAACTGGGCAAAATGGAAATCGAACTGATTAAACTGGCGATATAGGAAAACAAACTGGCCGAATTGGAAAATCAACGAGCCAAACTGGCACATAAACCTGCCAAACAGGCGGCCGAACTTGCCAAACAGGAAGCCTAACTTGCCAAACAGGCAACCGAACTTGCCAAACAGGAAGCCAAACGTGCCAAACAGGCAACCAAACTTGGTAAACAGGAACCCAAACTGGCCAAACAGGCTACCGAACTTGCTAAACAGGAAACAAAACTTGACAAACAGGAAACCGAACTTGACAAACAGGCAACCGAACTTGAAAAAAAGACAACCTAACTTGCCAAACAGGCTAAACTGAGACCTAGACAGGTGAAAGTCATAGCAGAACTGGTCCTACTGGTATTCAAACTGTTCAAAATGGTGACTGAAGAGAAGAAGAAAAAAAAAGAAAAGAAAACAAATTTTTTTAACAATATTTTTTTAGGTTAGGTTGTGCAAACTACCCCTTAGCGAAAACGAGCGTAATAAAATTATACTCGACATACTTCTAGTATACTATAAGGCAGGAAGTGTGATAGAATATTACAAAAAGTATATGGCACATGGGAGCCGTTCTATGATCCAAGTATACTTGCCAAGCATGTTTAGATCACATAACTTGTAGCCTACTCCAAGTACGCTCTAAGCAACCGTAGACACTTCAAGTATGGTGCCTGGATCGCGTCTCCGACTGGTGTGTTTAGCGTCCTATCCCGCCCATACATCAAAAGTGGTCCCGAAGTGGCAACAAATGACGTCACAAAAACCGGAGTGTCATGCTGTTGACTGTCGCGATCCTGGCGGTTGGCCGTAGAAATGCTGGCGAAAAGCACGAGCGAACGCGAGTGTCGCTGTCGTCACAGCGTCCCAGGCGTCCCAATTTCCGGCTGCTGTAGCTTCCGTGGACTGTTACAGTGGAAGCGACTTGCAGCAGAACAGGCGTCTGCCATATATACCACAACTGTTAGGGCGCCGCCAGGATCGCGACTGCCGACAACATGACACTTCTATGACGTCATCAGGCGGAAATCGAGGGACCACTTTTTTGGCCGCGGTAAACACACCAGTCGGTGACGCGTTCCAGGCACCATACTTCAAGTATAATTTAGGCGCGCCATTAGTATTTTTTTAGGATTATAGAAGTAGCGTACTCCCGATAAACACGGAACGCACCCTCAAAGCGTGCGGCATCTATACACTCTTAATCTGGTTCCACTACGGTTCCAGTTAAGTTCCGTATAAGGCTGGCGTTCCACTAATTTTGACTAAGTCCCATGGCAAATTTTTAGCTATCAAACGGTTTTAAGTGGACGCTTGTTTTTTTTCTTTCTATAATTGATTTCTTTTTTAGATGGACCACGTGCATTTAGAGCAGGCTGATCACCTGTA
Organism: Ixodes persulcatus; assembly: GCA_013358835.2. Lineage (NCBI taxonomy): Eukaryota > Metazoa > Arthropoda > Arachnida > Ixodida > Ixodidae > Ixodes > Ixodes persulcatus. Next base: position 54,323 of record JABSTQ010010542.1, read on the forward strand.
CCGTCTAAATTTTTTTCCAGTTACTAAAAACTTGTTCCACTAAAACTCTTCGCAGTCTTTTTTTTAAATGGACCTTTTGTAGAAATACGCGGTGCGCATGCGCGGAGTATTTGATGCGCCTAGGTTCGAGAGTACCTAGTTCCAAACAATCTGCCATCTTGCATTTCTCGCCTTTGGGCGCCTTGGAGACCGTCGAGAGTCGAGACTCAAGTTTTGATGTTGCGAACAAGGTGAACACGAGTCATCGTACTGACGACGCCCGTTCTAGATTACGACGTGCACCGCAATCATGCCGGTGAACTGTGTACAGGTAAGTTGACTTGTCATTTTTGCAAGCGATAGAGCTTTGCGAAGTGCGGCGATGATCACATCTCTTCAATAGACCTATTGCTATATTACCCAAGCATCAAGGAGAATGCAGGGATTGGTGTTCCACGCGCCACACGCGCACGTCTTTCCCGTATAAAATATTCGAAGTAAATAACCAAAATAAAGCGTTGACGAACGCGCGTGCAAGCTACAATTTGTTTTAGGTTTTTGCTTTGGAAAATTTACTACTGCTGAGGCCAGCACGTGCGGCGCGTGGAACACCAATCCCTGCATTCTCCTTGATGCTTGGGTAATACAGCAAATGGTCTATTGCAGGGAAGCCGGCGTTAGACAAGGCACACCCGAGACACCGCGACTCAAAATGCTTCGAAAAGCAGCGAGTGTACCCAAAAAGAAAACGAACCGGTAGCACACAAGAAGCCTAACGTGCACGTTGTTTTCTCTACAAATACTCTCCAACCCAGTGCGCCTCAGGTTCGCCCATCGCCCTATAGGTGACAGCACATATTCGCCAAAAGGTCCATTAATATGCGACTTTGTTCCACTTATGTGGTGAGTTGCGGAGAAACACTCCAGAAAGGAAGGGAGCGTTCGTTTTGCAAAATTAAATTTTTCTAGTGAAAATTGCATACGTTTTATGTCGCCTGCTATACGGGCGTAAATCATTGTCATACCATATTTAAACAAAAACACACAAAAAAAGAAACATATTGTAGTTGTTTGTAGCAGAATTTGAACTGTACATACTGTAATTGAACGGATCCTGTTGGTAATCAAACTGCTGAAACGGAAACAATCAAGGCGTCGAACTTCTCGAAGTACGTTCGAAGCGCGATATTTAGAAGAGCAATAGATGTTCGCGATTGGCCGTGGTGTGGCCGATTGGCATCTGTCTGGAATCACGACCATCAATAATAGAGCTCAATCAATCAATAAACTAGTGTTTACTGCATAGTTAAGGAAGGACTACTGGACTTCGCGCTGGCATATTTCAATAAAAATAATAAGTCTTCTTGCTGGCGTAGTTCAATAGAACGCACAAACACAGATGCTTGCTAGCGCGCAGACATGCGCACATACACGAGCGCACACACGCATGCACACGCGCAAACGCACGCACGCACGCACGCACAAGCACAGACGCACGCACACAGAAGCACGCGGACGCATCCACACGCGCACACGAATCCGGGCGCATGCACGCACACACACGCACGGACAGGGGCGGATGCAGGAATTTCCTGAGGGAGGGACCACTTTTTTGGCCGCGGTAAACACACCAGTCGGTGACGCGTTCCAGGCACCATACTTCAAGTATAATTTAGGCGCGCCATTAGTATTTTCTTAGGATTATAGAAGTAGCGTACTCCCGATAAACACGGAACGCACCCTCAAAGCGTGCGGCATCTATACACTCTTAATCTGGTTCCACTACGGTTCCAGTTAAGTTCCGTATAAGGCTGGCGTTCCACTAATTTTGACTAAGTCCCATGGCAAATTTTTAGCTATCAAACGGTTTTAAGTGGTCAGCGTACCATTTGTTTAGGAAACCCCTTCCCTCACCCTCGTTTCACGTCCTAAATTTTACACATGCAGGAATCAAGAGGGTGGTCAGGACATCCGTACCCCCCCCCCCCCCCTCTAAATCCGCCCCTGCGCACGGATGCGAATACGACGAACGAAGCCTTGGTTGAAATAGTTTCGGTTTCGGTTTTTACGCTTCAGAAGAAAACCTAAAGCTTAGATAAAGCATAAGATAGACTAAATCTTCGTTATTTTTTTACAACATTATTATGGTAACATTATTATTAGTAATATAATATTATTTTGCTTGGTTTAGTTAAATAAAAAGAATCTTTTGAAGATTGCGGAAGACCATCGCTATCGCAATCAGCTCCCGTTTGGACGTTTGGCTGTCGTTGGGGTTCCAGAGGCTTGGAAAATCACTTCCTTTGTTACGATTTAGCCGTTTTAGCAGGTATTTTAGATATCTTCCTTACGAATACCATGTTCAAGAATGCCCAGCGATGAGTAAGAGCTGGGAGACGCTGCGTCTTACAATCGCCCGTAAGTTGCGGACGTTGCTGCAAGCTCCGGTGAGTAACTTTCTTTTGTTTCTGCCAAGTGCGCCGCTGTTTCAAGCTTCGTCGTGTACCATGTGCTTGTTTAGCTATGCTTGGTTCTAACAATGCTTCTGGCCCATGTTATTTCGTTATTTGAAAAGAGCGTACCTTCTTCAAAACCTATGGCTCGCTCCGCAGAGCGAGACAGATTCGCGTGCGGCGGAACTGAGCCTGTTCTGAGCCTGTTCTTGGCGCAGTCCGACGACGTTCGTTCGACGACGCTTTTATGGAGCATTCAAGTGCAATTTGACGGCAGTTTAAGCAACCACAGGTTATACTAGTTCTTGCGGGTGGTCCCAACAGCCGCCCGCCACTGATTCGTTTCGTAAAGCGGGAGCGAGAAAAACGTTACAAGAGCGAGCAGCATGATTTCTTACCGATGCTTACGCCTGTTCCGTTGAGACGCGCGGTCTCTTCGCGTATGCCAAAGCGACACGCTTTCGAAGTTTACCATTGTGTTATGCAAATAAATTGAGTTTGGATGTCACGTTTTTTAGTGGCGGCGAAAGCCGCAAAAAAAAGAGAACCTAGAAAAGGCAAAAATATAAAAACCAATGCGAAAAGAACCTGAATATTCGATGGAGTTGAAATACTACCAACGCACTGACTCGCCCAGTTATTCTTTCTGTCAAAGGATAATAGCCAATAGTAATAACTTACATAAATGCCAACTTATAATTGGTTACAAATTTGTCAAGCTCTATTGCTTTTATGATATCGGGCAATGCGTAATTGTATTGGATATTTCATAGCAGCAATTTATGTCCCACCCATTATATTGTACATTTTTCTCTAAACGCTCAAAGTTGTATAAAAAATTGCTCATCATAAATTAAGCCGCACCACTGAATGTACAATAGCGTTTGACTTTTATGTGTGTTCTTGGCAAAAGAAAAAGGATGCATTCATAAAGGGTCAATTATTGTGTTTCCCCTCCATTAGAGCTTCTTTCAGGTATACGCAAAACGTGTGTGTCTGCGTCTAAAAGAGTGGAACTGACATTTCCCGCAGGGCTGGCAGGCCTGACTCAGTTTGGCTGGCAGCTTGCAGCCTATGGCAGCCTGGGGTACTACCACAAGAGTAAGGGTAATGCCCACCCTGCACTTCCTCAACGATGGCACCATAAGAAAGAGGGTAGCTGCCGGCAAAGTGAATGCAATGGCAGGTGGGTCGTTCCAGTGAACCTCTATTCGGATGATACAAAGAAAAACATCATAAAAAATGTAATATTAAACGCAGAATGCGAATCACACGCACAAGGAAGAGACGAACACAGCGCTTTGTTGTGTTTGTATCCTCAGTTTCCATATTCTTCACAATTTATTTTTAATAATTGGCTACCAACTGGTCCAATCATCAGCACTAGCCAACAAAATTATGCTGCTATTTGTTTTACTCTGCATTGACACTGTGCTTACGGTTAAATCCTTCAGTGATGAGCAAACAAAAAAACAAGGGTGCAAGCCAGGCACGCAGCCAGGATCTTGCTTCAGCGGCGTCAATCACGAACTGCCATATGGAGGATGGGTTGGGCTCCGAATTTCCAGAGTTTATTTTTCGTGAAGTTCGGAGGGTGTTTTTCAGAGTTTATTTTGTAGCAAAAGTTCTGTGTTTATCAGAGGTTATTTTTCGTAAATCCCGAATTCTCCGAAATTCGGAGATTAATTTCGCAGTGTTTCCTATTAAAAAATAATAAATAATAACCAGATGCAAACATATGCCAGATAAAAAATAAAACGCTCTTGTATCAATTAAGATTTCTTCAGTTGAATTTGGCGTTGGTGTCATTGGCAATACTAATTTGTCCCGCTACAGAAGTTTCACGCAAGTGTGGCTTCGATAAACGTCGATACTTTAAAATTAATGAACTGCCGGAGGTAGCCGCAAGGAAGCTCATAGTCATCCCATCAATCTATCCCGGAGCCGCGCGAGGTGGAGTGCTTAAGGATGTAATATGGAAGTTTCAACATCCCCTCTTCCCTATTTTATACAATCTCTACGGTCGATAGCTTTCACTGTTACCCCCAGAAACATACCCACTCCTTTTTCTAAACCCCAAATCCCATGGCCTAAACTGGAAACCAAAAAGGTGGCTTTGGTTGTGACACGGATGGTACGATGACCTGTTTTTCTGAACCATCCTTGATGAGACAAGCTGTAAGACCACTTTGACAACAGTTCGAGGCTTGAAAGATAATTATGGTGTCATTTTCCCAGAACCAATAATCCTGCGTTGCTCAAATTGTGGGAAAAAAAAACCAAATACTTTTTTTTGGTGGGGGGGGGGGTGGCAGCGCCAATAACAATTCGGAGTTTATCGGATAAATCCGAATTGGACAAAAATTTTACCGGCGGGTGTTTTTCGGATTTATCCGAAAACACGGAGCCCTAGAAATGGGGGAGAGGAGGCCCCAGCAAAATGGAAGTCTTAGGGAAGGGGGGGGGGGGGGCGGGAGGGTAGATGACTTTCAATTGGAAAGTTTTCAGGCATTCTAAGGATATTGTAGGTTCTGCGCAGCCAGGAGCCTGGTTTAAATGATAGAAATTAATCAATAGGTCTCCACCTTTTCCGCGTGCTCTAGCATCAGCCCCGTCTCTTGGTCTTGTGTCAGTGGCAGCTCCATTCCTTGCTTCTCCACCCCCGCAGCGGCACCCCCTCTGCCTCAGCAGCTTTCTCCTGGCCCCGCAACTGTTCTCCCTCTGAATCAACACAGCATCCCACCCCCGCAGCAGCCCCCCTCCTCCGGATCAAGAGCCCATTCCTGCCCATGCAGTTGTCCCCCTTCTGGATCGCATAGCTCCAACCCCTGCAGCAGCACATCCTCTGGACCAACACCATGCTCCACCAGCAACCCTACCGGCCCTGGAAATCTTGGTAAACCAAACCATCAAAGACTAATGAATTGAATTGATATCAGTGTTTTGTTTTCTCATAGAAAGCAGTTAGGTAGAGAGCATGATATTGTTAGTGTGAACATGCTATGGCGGATTTTTGCTGTTCTCTTAGAGTCGGAAGGCTGTCATCCAAACTTCTTATGTCGTGGGAAATGTTAATTTGGGACACTAGCATACACATTAAAATATGGCCCCCAACTAGTTCCACTTTAAAGTAAAACTAAAAATCGCTAATGTTGTGTTTGCACTAACAGTATTCTGCGTGTACACATTGTGACACTGTTAGCGCAAACACGACATTGGCACATTTTCGCATTTTACTTCTAAATAGTATTAGCGAGCACGAAATTTTATCGCTTTCAATATAGAACTAAATTAGCTCTTTCCGTATTAATAATAACTTGGATGACATCCCTTGGTTTTGAAGAGAAAAAGTGGAAAAAAAAGGCAATCGCTTGTTTGCGCTCTGTACATAAAAAGAAAACAGATTGCGTGTATTTCTATTCTGATGGGCTTAATAAGTGGCTTTGTCATCTGAAACTTCTAACATATAACTAGCATTTACTTCCTTATATTAAAACAAAAACAAGCGCCTTCAGAACAGTCTTTAGAGCCACTTTATCCAAAAGCGACCGAGGAGCAGCATGCACGTCACCAACACACGCGGGAAGCCAGCATTTGCGATTAGCTGTCGAGCACCGTGTGTCGTTTGGCCGGGTTGATTATGGTTATACTTCTGGAATCTTTCAGATGCCTAGAGCTCTAAAATGAGTTAACACCAGAAGCAACCTCAGAAACCTCCTTTAATGCCCCGCTAACTTCATAGTTTGAGAATGTTGCCCTCACATACAGTATATAGTCCTTTCCAACGTGGAGTTGGTCGTAATTCCAAAATTTTGAGTTGAATGGACTTCGCCTTGAACAGGCTATAATTTTGCTTTATGACAAGTAATTGTGAATCCCTAGTGAGTTTCTATAAATTCTGTCTGAAATAAAGTTGTCAATTCCATCTCACCAATGCACACACTTTTATATTTCATGGACAGCACACCAGCCGAATGCAGCAGTCCGGGGAGCACTGTCACCTCTCAATGAAGTCAGGCAAGGGAATGTAAGTGACTCGTTTGCTTTTTTTTCTTTTATTGTCCTCGTAACTGATTTTTTTAAAGAATGAACTGCTAGTTAAGGGCTGAACTGCAATTTTGATCCGCGGATTGTGTGTCACGTGCCGCTGGGTGTCACTGATCCCTGCCACTCGTGCTTTTCCCACGGGCGGAGGGGATCGAAATAGGCAAACTCTTTTTTCTGTAATTACCAACATCAAAAGTGTTTAGTGCGGCAAACACAGGAGTTGGATAAACATAGTTGCCAATCGCCGCTCGGCTTTCCTGAATAGAAGGCGTTGTGGCAGAGTGAAAAGGTCAGTGCATCACCACGTTTTGTCCTGCTGTCTCTTTTTTTAGGGGGGGGGGGGTGTATAGTTTTGTAGAAATTTGGTTTCAAAGTTCAGTTTCAAAACTTGCAGCGAAGCTAAATCCATTAACTCCTGCGGTGCTGAGTGCGTCTGCCGAGGAAATGCCTTGCAATGATCATCATAGCTACTGCTCGATACTTTGCGGAGCGTTCAAGTGCAGTCTGACGGCAATTAAACTGCTCGCTCTTACGAGAAGTGCGGCACGTTCAGCTTTCGACGTCAGTCTTGTCGTTCTCTTTCGAATGGTGTTTATCATGTTCATTCTCTAATGCTTGAACACAACTTTGTTGTTCTGTTTTAATCTGCTGCCAACATCAAGAACTTGTATGATGGTGAGGCTACCTCGTTTTTCTAATAAGGTGCGAAAAACACCTTTTTGTAATATTTACAAACAAAAGATGGAATCAGAATAGAAGAGAAGAACACAACTTGCCCAAGGATTCCAGGGAAATAAAAAAAACTAGCCGGCTTCGGTGTAACTGGCAGTCCCAATATTCAGGGTTTTTCAGAACAATTAGAGTCAAGTCGTTACTGGCACGTGTTTTTCGGGTTTTATAGGATTAATCCGAAAACGCTATAAGCAAGGGCAGAATGCGTATTTACACAGAATGTGTCATAGGGCTAGGTCATGAGAAAACTCCGCAATAGTTGCTTGCAACGTTTCCTTGCAATGCTGGACCGTTAAACCTTCGACTGTGATGCAGTCTCTCTGTCTTTCTCCCTTCCCAGAAGCTTTCGTGTCCTCGTCCAGGACCCTCCTCCTCCCCTTCCTTTGCCAGGATCTTTCCTGTCGTAAACTGGCTCAGATAATAAAGTGCACCCGACTTCGACGATAATGAGAAAACCCTAAAGTTCAGTCTTCATAACCGATTATCGTATCTGGACTAGAAACGTATCATTTGCGGTCTAGAAACTCGAGGAACTGATCTTTGTAAGCGGTGCATTGCTATATGTGGTATCAGTGTAAGTGGTTTGCACTGTAATATTAAACTGGCTTTCATGTGACATCTAGCACCAATGCGATCTTAGTGCGCAGACATCGTGAACTTCAGCTTTGTCAGCATGACCAATACTTAGCCCTTTTCTTTTGTTTTTTTAAACTGTCATCTCTAAAAATGAAGGCAACTAACTAATTGAATAAATATTCATTAAAGGGTGGTGATCAAACATGTTAAAAGGTTTAATCTATGGCAACTTCCGACATATATAATTTTTAAGATTACCTGAATACAATCCTAAATTTCAAGTAATGCTAAGCAGTGAGCAATATATATACTTCTAGCTAGTAACTACCGATCCAATTTTCTTTCAGATGCCTCGAGCTACTATGTCCACCAGCATTCGAACCCCGAGGCTGCCAACCTGCAAGAGGTCCACGGTGTTCTTGTGCGGCAAATGAACAACACCATGAAATACTTCCTCTCGGATCTGGACTGCACCAAACTGTGAATGTTTTTTTTTCTTCTTTTCGCTTTTAAAGAAATTTTTCACCTTTACGGTGTGATGTTGTCCCACACACTTCGAGTTTGTTATTGTGCAGTCAGATATTTTCAATCTTTACAGTGTGGTGCCTCGGGCATGTTTGACCAACAGGCGTTGCACCCAGGGTTCATACAGCTCTTTGAAATCCTTGGATACCCTTGATTTTAATAAAAGTTGTTTAAGGGGCCCTTAAATATCCATGAAACATGAAACGATCCTTGTATTCCGTGAAAATCCTCCAACAAATGCGTAAATTCCGCATCTTCTCAATGATTCAGCCAATCCAATCCAAGGCGTCCTGTGTCATCGCCATTTTTGCTTTGCATTGAGTGTGTTGAGGATCGTGTTGGACACTTTCAATCGAGATTGAAAGCCGAAATGCCGGGTGAAAAGTGTAAGTTCCAGCCTTCTTGGCTGGAACACAGACTATCGCCAGTGGGTGAGACCAGATACGAATGACTCCTTCCGAGCGAAGTGCGCGATCTGTCGAAACACTATCGAAAATCACGGTGGCCTGCTCAATGTTCCACTGTTAAAGGAGTTGAAGTCCTCTGTACGCCTAGCAAAGCAGAAGTACGCTGCACACTTAGAAGAGCACAAGAAAAAAGCAGCCAGTGAACAGGAAATTTTGAAGAGAAAAGCAGTTGAAATAGAGGTGGAGGGAATGCATGAGAGGAAGTTGAAACTCCAGAAAACTCTGAAGTTCCTGCGCGAGTTGGCGGAATGCTTCTCAGAAGATGCTGAGGCGAAGAATGACTCGACACTTTTGGCCAAGGCCAATAGTTTTCGCCGAGCAGCAAACGAAAAGGAAACAGCTATAGCTGCTGTAGAACCAGAAATTCTTGCCAAAAAGAAGCTGATTTCTTAACTCCTGTCAACGAAGGACTAGACGGATCTCACCAGCGAGTTTGACTATGCCACCGCAATGCATCGAGGGAGCTTTAGTCTTTCTGCACGTGCGACAACCTCGCTGGAGCTCTGCGCGTGTGGAGCATGAGGCGGCACGAGCCGTATTGTGTACTGCTGCCTGCCTCCTGCGAACTAAAGTTATGGCGGCGTCACGCATGCGCCGAAAGCTTGATGAGATCAGTCTATTTCTTCGAACATTCCTTGAATTTTGTCTTCTGATGCCCTTGAAGTCCTTGAAAAGTCCTTAAATTTGTACCGAAAACTCTTTACGAACCCTGGTTGCACCGCACCATAAATGTCTTTGTTGTTCATCCCAGCCAATTCACCGTTGAGAGAGCGTCACATTTCCATGAGCTCCGCCCAACCAGAATGCAACGTGACACCCTCCCAGTGCTAAATTGGCTGGGATGACTGTAGCTTCCGCTGCGCTCGGACAAAAGGTGAAACAATGTATTATCTTTAGAGTTTTATGTTGCGCCACACACTGAATGTTTTTATTGTCTAGTCAGACTATTTTTAGTGTTATAGTATTGCAGCCATATTTTGAACATGCCCGAAAATTTGAATATGAATAAGGCATGTCAAAGTATTGGTAAATTCAGGTTTGTAATCAATATTCGGAGACTCTAAATGGGGTTTTTTGCTGTTTGCCTTTTAGGATAAGGTAAAGCAGGTTATGTGCGAGGTAAAATTTTCAAAATCACCATGTTTTTATTAAATTTTCTACACTTTAGAGCATGAACTCAACAAAACAAAGTTATTGAGCCCTGGTTTTACCAATCCTTAATATGTTATTTACTCATGTTAAAATTTTCAGGCACATCCAAAATATTACCGAAATCGTCAAGTTTTTGGCGTGGAATGACCCTATACAAAACCACTAAAGGATTGTTTAAAGTTTCAATGCAAATAAAATGGTTGTGACAGTTTATGGCCTGTGTTTTCAGTATGGTGAAACTGGATTTACTGAGCATATGATAAAACCAGCCATACTGGTCACACGGGTACACTGGCTCTACCGGTTTCACCAGTGAAACCGGTACAACCGGTGTACCTGTGTGTCCAGTAAGGCCGGTTTTATCATATGCCCAGTAAATCCAGTGTTACCAGTGCATCCAGTATACCCGTGTTCAATATACCAGTTTGATACTGGTCCAGTATCCCCAGTAAAACTACCAGTATTCCCAGTATATCCATTTAATATTCCAGTTTGAGTCTGGCCCAGTATATCCAGTAAAACTACCCAGTTTGCCCGTCCAATAATCCGGTTTGATACTGGCCCAGTATGCCGAGTATGGAATTTTTTTCAATAGGGATGTATAGGCTGTGCGATGACTATTTCGAGTGGACCAAGAGGTGCACGATGAGCAGCAACAACACAGCTGATGAAAGGGTTTCCGTATGTTTTAGAATATTCGGGTTGAACAGCTGAAATTGTTTGGCGTGAGCATTACCCATGCTTCCCAGCCTGGCAGTTTAGTAGGCAAGCTACGTCCATAAAGGGGACATAAGAAATATGGGCTCACCTGGACGTTCAAGGAGAAGACTCCTTTCCTATTGCGGTAAACTTCCGCATCATCTCCGCCGGGGCTCCTGATGCGCACGTGGGTACAGTCGATGCAACCCGTGACGCCAGGAAACTGCCCCATTGCGTTGAAGTCGCGCATAACGCCGTGGTACTCCGACGAAGCCGAGAAGTGCACCAGCCTTCTGAAGAGCACCCTCGCGATGAGCGTCGTCACCGTCTTGACTGTGCGGCAGACCGTCGGCTGGGAGACATGCACCAGGTCTCCCTTTACCGTCTGGAAGGTGCCGGCGCCGTAAAAGCGAAGGGTGACTAGCAACTGAAGCAGGGGGGTGAGCGGCAGTCCTCGGTTGTCGCCGCTTTGCTGGAGAGGCAGCAGCGTCCGGAGTTCTCTCCCCATCGCCTTCGTAAAGGGATATCTCGCGAGAAACTGGCGGTCACTGTACAGCTCCATCGGGTTCAGGCGGTCCGATAGATTCCGCCGCGGCACCGACGGACCGAGCGGGTACATAACGCCGAACACAAGGTCGCACGCAAGAGTAGCAGACTCAAAAGACGCGATCCTGCGAGCGGCGTCGCTCCGACAACCCGGGTAACCCGCCATCTTTTACGATGAAGGGAGGCTCGACGCGTTCGAGGCGCCACCGCTCGCTTGAAATGTTTGGAGAAAAGTTCGACTGAAGTGCGAGGCGAGGGAGCGTTTCGAGGGAAGGGGGATTTATGAAACGTAATGACACCCACTCAAGGGCGTTGAAAGTTAAGTTAGAGTGAAGTGGGATCTATGAATTCGGCGGTAAGGCTTTTGTGCCTTTCACCGTAAGTCAAGTTTACACCCGAGGCAAAATGGGCTCTTGCCACAAAAAGAAAAGAGTCATCATCAATCTGGGTTCTATTCCTTTCTACAGTGCTGTGAATATTAATGCGATAGAGTTAAGGAGGTCGTGTCGCAGAAAAGCTGGCGTCGGCGTCGGTGGTGTTGTAATAGAAAAATCTTGATTGGTCGATAGGGTCATGACGTCACAGACACATGAGCTCGCGCGGGAATTCCAAACTACCCACATCGCTCAAGTGAAACATGTGGGGTTCTAGTTAGATTCCCCAGTCCCTTGTTTCCAAGTGAGCGTGAGACAGTAAAGCATAGCTCTCAGCAGAAAGGGTTTATTCCACTGATATTCTGCTCGGTGGTCTGGGGATCAGGAAATGTTATTGAAGAAGCCTGGGAGGGGTGCGTCGCCACTTTATACACTTTATGCCTATTATCCCGGCGGTGTTAGCTCATACCGTATCTTGGGGACGTCGCCGTCGAGGGTTAAATCCTGGGTCTAAGTCTAGACCATGTCACCCGGCCGTTGACCAAGTCGACGTCGAGGTCGCCCCCACCGCGAACGTCCGTCGTGGTCCAATTCCCGCGCAGGAGTCCTCCCTTCCAATCTCCCTTCGTCCGTCGTCCAGCTTCCCTCGTTCCCGCGGTCATCGCGCACCATACAGGCGACAGTCTCTTGTCTCCAATCGCCGGCGGTCTCCCGCTGGAGCCCCTCGTCCGGCTCTTCCGCAGAACGAGCAGGTTCTCGGGCGCCGACGCCCTCCGGGAAGGGGGTCTACAGATGTCTACCACCGCCCTCTCCAACGTCTTCAAGATGGGTCGCGAGGGTTGGGGGCGCGCGGGCACCAAAGGCGCCGTTTTCGCCACGGAGGCGAAAGACAACGAGTCCCCAGGCGGCGCATCCGGTTGTCGACCAGATGGGAGCTGACGAGACCCCACAAAACGTGACGTCAAGCGTGGAAGTAAATTGATTAAAACCATTACATGTAATGCAAATGAAAATTAGTCGCATGTCTCAAATGAATTCCTTTCATAAAGTAATTTAATTTATAAAATAAAGTAAGAAAAATGTGAAACTTTTTCGCGGTCTCGAACCCACGACCCTGTGGTTGCGTGCCAGACAGGCTACTGACTAGGCCATTAATACTACAGTTCCTGCTCACTGGCAGGAGAAACATGAGAAGCGAATGAGAAGGAGATGCGAACGGAGCCCTAGAACGCTATCGCGTTCATCTCTTAAAGGCGAAGCGTAAGCGTCCTCCAAGCTTTATTTTGTATCCCTCTTTCTTTTCACGCTAATGATATGCGTGGCAGGGGGCAAACGTGTTCAGCCATAAAGCTTAAATGACCTAAAATAGTTCATCTCCGAGGCAATGCAATCGATATACGGTGATACGCTGGGCACGACAGGACAAAAGTGTTTCCCGTCTAGATATCTGCCTGAATTGATAGTACAAACGTTTGCGTCTTTTATATTTTGTAATATATTTCTTTCATTTTCTCCAAGTGCTTGTTTCAGCAGAGTGTTTCAGTATAGCATTTTAGACCTCTACACACGCCGTGACATGGGCACTGCCACCTTGGAATTGCGTGACGTGGGTTTAATTAGGTTCCTTCAGCCCTTCGCTCCACTTAAGTCTCCGCGTCTTGGCAAATGCGAGGTATTGGTGTTTTTTTGACACGATTCAAAGCATTTAATTGTAGCCTTACTCTACAAACTATTTGCCAAGCTTATTTCAAGTATTTAATTGGATTTCATTAATATGTGCAAGTTGTTTACAGCTGATATGAACAGGTGTTTACATATTTTCAGCTCCGGCGGACGACATATTTATGGCACTGAATAGTAACCAGCATTACTGACACTGGTAAAGTAAATATATGGCTGCAGGGAAATTTGCAATAAGTAGTGCAGTGATTTATAGGCGTGCATTTGGGTTCTTGCATAATCTTGTATATGTGGGGGCAAAAATAGTGAACGCGAGGTTTTACTAGTGGGGTCGTTATCTTTATGTTTTTAGACTTTTAGTTCACTCTAATATTTTCCTCACTCAGCATTTAACACGTCTGCTAAGGGGATCTGTTTAACTTTTGGGGCTTCATTTACATTTTCAGATTGACATGGTGCGCCGTAGATCAACCCCTGGAATCTTCCTTTGCCAAAACTGAATGCTATTCATAAAAAAAATGTTTCATTGTGTGTTGTCGCACGGACGCGTAGTGCTTGCATGGCTAGGTGCTGTTATCTTTGCAAAGGGTTGAGATTCTGAAAGCAGTTGTGAACTGCAAAGCTTTGAGATTTTTGCATACTTTGTTTAAGTATGTTATTTCACGGGGCACTCAAAGTACCCCAGCCAGGAAACGAAAAATCACGCAAGTTCCAAATTCATTGTTTGCTGACCCTCCCTTAGGTGGAGTTGCTTTAGTGTTGATAGTTTTAGATTGTGCGTGCATGATGTGTGCAATAAATTAATTTTGTGTATGATTCTACTTGCTTACGCCTTTTCTCTCACGCTTCCTGACTGAAGAAACCCCTTAATAGTAGGAAGATAATTATCCAAGGAAATCGTCATAGAAACACCCAGACGGATGTGTAAGAATACTCCCGTGAATTGACGTAAAACTGCCAGATGGATGTGAAAGAATACTGCTGTGGTTCCACAGAAACATTTCTAAATGGAAGTGATGAAATACCCCCATTGATCCATGCAAAAACACCAGTATTGAATGGAGTTTGAGGTTACTCCCTTGCACTCTCTAAAAACTATGGCTGCGGGGGAGTAAACTAAATTGCCTTCAGCGGTGGAGTATATAAAGCTCCAACATGAGATTCCGCTAGAAAGTAAGCGATTTACTCCCATGCGAGGGCATTTGCGTTTACATTGTACGCACCGTCGGAATAAATAGCCACGCGACGTCTTGGCGTTAACAAAAAAAAAAAAAAAACATTATTTTCTGACTTGGTGATACCACAAAAAATAGCTCATTGGCTTCCATGGACTGTTTGCTTCTTTCGTAAAATTAACTGAGCCCGATGACCTAGCATAGCGCCGTGTGCGTGGCGAAGTGGGCAGCGCTCTCGCCTGCCACGGGATGGTGCGGAGTCCGAAACCCGCTGGCGCACATCTTCATTTTTGCTAACCGTCGATTCTGTAGACATTTCAGTCTATTCTGAGCAACTGTCGCACTGCATTACCCTACGGGAAAATCTTACATGTCTAATAAATTTATTGTCCAATAAACCCACGCGATAAATAAGATCATTGTAAAGCATGCAATAATGTTATAAGAACATATAAGCAAATATATGATTATGTGATTTATATGAAGCCGGTATGAACTTTGTTATTACTTTTTATATAATCTAGTCTCGTTCTTATGTGTTCTTATAAGATTCTGGTATGCTCTTATATGATCTTATTTGATCATATGCGTTTATTTGGACTGATATATTTCTCATGCATATAAGATTTTTCAGTAGGACAATAACACAAATACCGTAATGACTAAGCAAATATTTTTATATAATCATAAATTGCAATTTAATACGCTAATTGTGATTCATTTCGCAACATTTTATGTGGGGCAGTTTGTTGGTAAATATTGTGTGTGTGTCTATAAAACGTGCTTACTTGATATGTTTTGTCGGTTTTTATTGCATACAATATTTTATTTAATTTCCAGTACTCTGTCCACATATTGCAAACTGTTCAAAAACTAAGTAGGAAAAGTTACTACTAGGTGTATGCTTTGGTTAAAAGATTCACGATTGTGAAACTTTAAAAAAACTCCACGCCTCGAGCTTCTAAATTTTATATTTCCGGAGAAAATTAGGTAAGGCTTTCATATGTATTTAAATGCTATATTTTATGATAAAAACATATCAAAAATGAAATATATAAGGATACGATCTGACTTAGGAAAAAACACTGTGCATAAGAGTGCTATTGGGTGGTATATTTAACAAAGTTTGTTATAAAAAAATCAGAGTACATCATATAAAATCAGTATACATATACAAGGAATCCATTAGAGTCAAACAAATATTTTCAGGAGCGAAATATATCTAAATTGAATTCTTGCACAGCAATGCATGTGTATTCATTGACTACTAAAACTTGTCTCATATATTAAGCTGAGCAGCTGCATGCTCTTTCAAACAATGTTCTTACAAAAACAAAAACAAATATAGAACTATATAAATGAAACAAAATGAAACGACAAATAAAAATATCGCAAAAGAATCTCTATTTTGCCATAATAAAGCCCAGATATTTTTGCCTATTGCCACAAACCAGGCGTCTCCTTGAAACTCCATACAAAAGCAGTTAAATCTCATCTACACACTTTTCATGGCAAGGCTTTAGTGAAGCGGGTGTGGAACGCACGACGGAGCAATTTGGTGCCAGCTTTTAGTGCCGACTGCTAATGGGTTCGGGAAGCATCTGGTATCCACCAAGCAGTCAGCGTTCAAGATGAACGCGGTTTTTCTTGGTCAAGCTTATTAACTGGACTTTCTCTTTCTTAATACTGCAATGCTTGTCTTTCATCAGGTTTAGTATTAACTCTATCGCGTTTCTTGCTCGAGTATTTTTTTTTGTAATCATTGTAATGTACACTACACAAAAGACTGACATGATTCTTTGTTGGTACAAGTAAAATAAAACATTTCTGCTATTATGCTGGCGTTTGGCGTTTGGTGCTTCGATTCCTCGAGTTCAAAGCGGGGATTCCAGAAGGGTGAGGAGAAAAGAGTGCGAAAAACTACTTCACTACGGTATTTCTCTTACTCAGCAGGAATCCAAAGGCTGTGCATTCGACACCTTCTTTGCAGTTAGAAAGGCTGGATGAGCTCAGCCGCGTTTTTGTTTTCTTCCTTTGCATGGAGATAGCTTGCTGTCGCTATCTATCGGTTGTGGACAGCCTTCCTTCGGAGAGCCGGGAGAGCAGTTTGTGCGGTCCTAGCAAATCCGGTATTTCGGTGCGTCGGCGGCATGCCCACTTCCTCGGCGCCACACGAAAAAGCGAGAACAGGGACAACGCGATGCCCTTGTCTACCCCTCGGACGTGGGCTGTTTACAATGACAGATGAGGATTTGGTGCAGTAGGCGTGCCGTCGAATGCAAATGAGGAGAGTCCCTAGTGAAAAAAGTCATTTGTATGAGAAATTTCTTGCGTCCAATAAACGCATATGAATCATACAAGATATATAAGAGCATATAAGAACCATCTAAGAACTACATAAGAACTGTATAAGAACTATACAAGATATATAAGAACCATATAAGAAACTTCTCACAAGTTTCTTATATGGTGCTTGTATGTTCTTATATATCTTATATAGTTCTTATAAAGCTCTTATACGGTTCTTATATAGTTCTTATATGTTCTTATATATCTTGTATGATTCATATGTGTTTATTGGACTCAGAAAGTTCTCATACAAATGAGAATTCTCAATAGGGGTACGATGTATTCTCCCAGTGAAGAATTTTCTGTCAGTTTCTGCGCACTCAAAACTGCGGGAGGGCTGCACATGCCCGATGTCCGAGTTCTTTCCCACTCCCTTCGAAGAATCGTGGTCAGAAATAAGATGATGCTGAAATGTCACAAAAAAAAATGAATTGCCAAAAATAAATATTATTCCGCTTTCTACGCTTCAACGCTGAACGCTCAAAAACAATTTCCGCGCATGTTGTATTTTAATGATATACTAATCGAAAATAAAGGGGCGGTTTCACATGAATTCAGGCAACGAGGTGCAGTCGTATTTTTTATTTTCTTTCAAAATGTTTATTACGTAGCGCATGTTCTAAGAAGAACAATCCTTCTTATTTTAATGTCCTGACATGTCTAGTTTCTGAGGAAAAACATCTAAAAGAAGCGGGAAAGGACAACGAAGTTTTGACGATTGGCGTGTGTAACGTATTTGAATTCTCAATCTCAAAGTATTCAAAAGAGAGCATCTATATTTTTTTATTGTGATATATATGCAAGTAAGGCAAATGACATTATAACTACTATTTATTACTCGTTGCTCTAATTTTTGTAAAAAAAAAATCCCAAACATGTCTCCGCGAACAACTGTAATCTAAACTGCGTATTTTTGTTTTGAGTCGACTATGTTTAGCATTGCTTTTAAAATATTACCGCGCGTAGAACCTTTTATTGCCTTCAAATTTAGCAAAGTTTGTGTCTTTATTATGTGCGAGTATTTAGAAAGAAATCATGAAACTGAGAATGTTTTCACGTTTTGTTCAATTTCAGCACGCTGTATAAAAAAAAAAATCATTTATCTTTCTCGCGTCGCGTTTTCTTCACACCCTTCTTTGAGCCAGAATACATAGCATTAGAGATATATGTACTGGTTTTGAGTTTTAAGCCTCTAAATATGCTAAAAAAGAGCAAATATTGACGGTGGGTTTATGGTTAAATTGACGATTGTCGCAGTGGCGTTTTCGAATCACTCTCAATCTCAAAGTGTTCAAAAGAAAGTTTCTATATTTTTTCCTATTGTGATATATATGCAAGTAGGTAAAATGATATTATAACTACTGTGTATTATTCGTTGCTCCAATCTTTCTAAAAATCCCCAAACATGCCTCCGCGAACAACTGTGACCTAAACTGCGGATTTTGTTTTGAGTCAACTATGTTTAGTATCGCTTTTAGAATAATAGCACGTGTAGAACGTTTGCATTGCCTTTCAAATTAAGAAAGTTTTGTGTCTTTATTATGTACGAGTCTGAGAAATAAATTTTGAAACAGAGAAGGTTTTGCTCTTCATCCAATTTCAGCACGCTGTATAACAAAACAACATTTTTAATATTTTTTCTCGCGTCGCGTTCTCTTCACACCCTCCTTTTAGCCAGCATACATTACGTTAGTGGTATATGCACTAGTTTTGAGTTGTAAGCCTATAAATATGCAAAAAAAAAGAGTAAATGCCGATGGTGGGTTTATGGGTTATAGCTGTATAGTTTATTCTTTATTCTAAGAATCTAGGGGACGTTTAATAGATAATCATTAAAAGACATTGATGTCGTTAGGCTATAATAACAAGTTTGCAATTCTAAACGTATAAACACTCTGTAAGATCGCAACTGCCGAAAGCGGGTTTTCAGACAATTTCCACCGGTGCCATGACTGGAGTGGCTTCAAGCTTCTCCGATCATGGCACCCTATGCGCTAGATAATCTATACTATGCTAGAAATGTCAAAGTATAATATTGTAAAACATTAGAGTAAAATACACTTCCTATCGGAAGCCTAGAATTTTAAATGCGAAATTTTATATTTTAATGCGAAATTCATGTTGATAAAAAACAGAATAATTTTTATTTGTTCTTGCAACCTTCATTTTTTACGGTTTTATTTTACTTCGAAAACAACTGGTGGGTTTAAAAAAAATTAAAACTATCTTTATTTTATACAGCTGCTGAATCTGAACAAGAAGTGAAAACCTCTGTTTCATAATTTATTTATCAGTACTCGTACATGATTAAGACACAAACTTTGCATACTGTGGAAGGCAATGAAAGGTTCTACACGTGGTATTATTTTAAAAGGAATTCTAAGCATAGTCAACTAAAACAAATCAGCAGTTTAGGTCACAGTTGTTCGCGGAGGCTTGTTTGGGGATTTTTACAAAGATTGGTTCGACGAATTATAAGTAGTAGTTGGAATGTCGTTTTATCGACATTCCAATTCCAACTACTATTTATTCCATCTACTTACTAATAGATGCTCTCTTTTGAATACTTTGAGGTTGAGAGTGATTCAAAAAGGACACACACGACAATCGTCAATTTAACCCATAAACCCACCATCGGCATTTGCTCTTTTTTAGCCTATTAAGAGGCTAAAAACTGAAAACCAGTGCATATACCTCTAACGGAATGTATTCTGTCTAAAAGAAGGGTGTTAAAAGAACGCGACGCCAAAAAAAAAATAAAAAAATAAAAATGTTTTTTTTTTTGTACAGCCTGTTGAAATTGAACAAAAAGTGAAAACCTTCTTTATTTCATAATATATTTCTCAGTACTCGTACATGATAAAGACACACACTTTGCTTAATTTGGAAGGCAATGAAAGGTTATACACGTGGTATTATTTTAAAAGCAATACTAAACATAGACGACTCAAGGAAAAATCCGCAGTTTAGGTCACAGTTGTTCACAGAGGCATGTTTGGGGATTTTTGCGAAAATTGGAGCGACGAATAATAAATAGTAGTTATAATATAGTTTTACCTATTTGCATACATATATTCACAATACAAAAAAATATAGACGCTCTCTTTTGAACACTTTGAGATTAAAAGTGATTCAAAAACGCCACACACGAAAATCGTCAAAACCTCGTCGTTCTTTCCCGCTTCTTTGAGATTTTTTTCCCCAGAAACTAAACATGTGAGGACATTAAAATTAAAAAGGATTGTTCTTCTTGGAACATGCACTACGGTAATATAAAAATTTGAAGGAAAATAAAAAATACGACTGCATCTAGTTGCCTGAATCCAAATGAAACCACCCAGGAATATCTGCAGGCTGTGGTGATCAGGTTTCTGCGAGGAACTCCTCATCAAAGCCTAGGAAACATCTGCGGACTAGCGGAGCCAATTAAACAACTGCGAGGTGTTGCGACCCCTCGCAGAGGTGCTGCGAGGAGCCAATTAAACAACTGCATGTTTAGGGTATGTCGCGTTTTCAACAGGAATTGTAAAATTAAAAATTACTGCGCTATCCCCTTTTGCGTAACGTGAATTACTGACTGTGGACGAAAATTACGGAGTCGGTTAGAGAAAGCCGTGTTCTTGATTATTGCGTGGGTTACAGTAACCCGTGTTCTTGTTCATTATGTGTTTTTGTTGAACAGCGCGTGTCTTTTTAATGCGAAAGCATTAACTGTCCCATGTTAGTTCAAAAGAAAATAAAGTAAAAGTTTTTGGTAATATTTTTGATCTAAATATCAAGTCCTCGGATAAACTTTTTTTGTTGCATTACCATTATTTTATTAGAGGCCTTTTTGGCTGGTGCCGTGATAAGAGCTGAGACGGTTCCAATGTATCGTCGGCATCCTTGAGCCACATACTCTGCTGCTAGTCTGCAGTTGACACTGCTGACTTCAGCATAATAACAAATCAAAATTTTGTAAAAAAAAAAATGCGCAAGCTGACGATTTTTGTTTTTTGTGCATTATGTGTCGAGATTTAGCAGTTTGATAATTGTGACCTATAAACAGAAATCACTCGATTAACATAAATGTTAAAGCTTTATAAATGATAATTAGCAGTCACAAAAACGTTTTGTTTTATGCTCCAATATCGTCAGTTAACGAGTAAACCGCGCTGGGCTGCTGATCCTGTAAATAGCATGGTCGGAACCACTGCGTAGATTACGGATATTTGCTGCACGCGACATTTCTGCTTCCGTATTTAGACAGGGGGATGTTATTATGCATCAGAGGACATTTGTTACACCTTCTGTGTAGGAACAAGTTGGTCATAGCATTAACACTGGTAACTGTTCTTATTTTAATGAGCATCCCACAGTGAAAGTTACATAAAAACACGGCGGTGCAACGCTCATTTAAAACGAAACTGGTAGGGGTGAACACTGAGCATTGAAGTCCCGGGATCTGCAGAGGAAAATTTCGCTCCATCTTCTCCGAGCTACGGTGCTTTAGCCCATGCGGCCACATGTGCCTCGCTACGCAGTTAAAACGGATGAAGGACGTCATTCAGAAAACAGTATACATGCATTCGACATCCGGTAGAGTCGAATGCCACCTACTTGCAGCCGCTTCCGATCTTCCTCTCGCATTTACAGCCTTTACACACACAGCATAGTCCCGTCTCGTGAGTCAGTCTTTTAAAAAGTACTGTCGACCGCTGCCTTTTCTTCTGCTAAGAGAGAAAGGTACGTGAATTATGGCATTTCAGATTTGCAACTTTTATTTCGCAATAACGCTTACATGAGAAAAAAAGAGTGAAATATAATTTGTTACGAAGTGAAAATGTCTACTTATTACATATCAAAGAAAAGGTCGGGTATGCAAAAATAGTAGGGAATAAAGAAGCAAAGAATATTAGACAAAAAGCTGGCAGGAATTTGCTGCTTGTGGCTTAATACCCCCGTCAGACGGGCACCTATAAGGAACTTTACGCCAGTGTAAATGTAATTTAAGAAGTGCCACACGGCAACTCAAATGGCATTGAGCGTAAAGATTCTTTTCGTGAACCTGAGTTCCCGCAACTCCTTTACGGCTACTAAAGGCGAACTCTCCTCAGCAGCTGGTGTACATTAGAGACGCGAATGGAAATAAAAGATCCTACTAATATACGAAATAAATGTGTTTTTTTTTTATTTTTTTTATTGAGAAAGAGCATGTTTCATGTCAGGCACGTAGCCAGGATTTTGTTTCGGGGTGGGGGGGGGGGGGGGGGGGGGGGGGGGGCCCGTTAATGACAAAATGCTGTATGAGGTGAAGGGGGGAGAGGAGGCCCCAGCAAAATGGAAGATTTCGGGTGGGGGGGGGGGGGGCGCCAATGACAAAATGCTGTATGAGGTGAAGGGGCGAGAGGAGGCCCCAGCGAAATAGAAGATTTCGGGGAGGGTCCCGGGCCCCATCGCCCCCCCCCCCCCCTCCCTGGCTACGTGCCTGTTTCATGTATGAGGTGGTTCAAGTCACCAGGCTCGATCTAAAATGTACCGTAAAAATCTACGCCTGCACGTAGCAATCTAAACTTTTCGTCAAAGGTGTATTTCACAGGTCGGTTTTTTCTTGTAAAATTACAAAGCGTAGCTCCCTCTCTTTTAAAAAAAAAGCGCAAAACACATGTACGACGAAACCGTTCGATCCGACGTGCGGACTGCCGGGATGACCTTCGGGGGCGAGGGTTTGCGTAGCACCGGAGAGCGTTGAAAACCCTCGCCTCCGACCGTCGTATTGCCTGATCGGACGTCGGATCGGACGGTTTCGTCGTACACGTGTTTCGCGCTTAAAGGGATGCTGAACCGATATCTGAAGTTGCCGAAATAAGCCCCGGACAAGCTTCCCGGGACCGCACTATACCTAAAAATGCTATTCATGTAAAAGGATGGAGATCGGATTATTATATTTCTTGGAATGACGACCGCTGATTGAGCCAGAAGCGCCAGAAGCCTCCGATGCGCGCGAGGCCCTCTGGGATTACTCGCAACGGAACTGACGTCAACAAACTGCAACGGAACTGACGTGAACAAGTCGAGCTGCCGACGCGCCACAGCGTGGAAGAAAGTTGCGCTTTGAATAATAGTAGACGGATGCCCGTCGCGTTGGAAGTTTGCCAACTAATCCAGCCAAGTTAGCTGCGCACTACCTGCCAGCCACCCTGCACCCTGCCACCCCCAGTCCACTTCTGCACCTGCGTCGTAGCGACGGCGGCGACTTTGGTCTGTGGGTTTTTCGGAGTTCGGCGATTTCTTTCCCGTCCTGATAATTTGGCCATGACGACGGCGACCACGGAGACTTCGACAGCGCTGATGTTTGATGCCGCCAAGATGCCGCTTGCTCGCGACGCTCGCTAGGCCGTTCGGCGCCGCATAGGTGTCGTGTCAAAAACGACATGATGAACACTGTTCGACAAATTTATCAGATAAAATTGCATTTCTTTTAAAAATTTATCTCATCGTTTCGGGACGGGGTTCGCACGTCGCATTTCCGTTTCGTCGCGCCACCACGCGGCGTGAGCGCACGTCGGAGCCAACGAGGTAGGTCGGAGCCAACCGAGCCAACTTTGATGGCTCACCATAGCCGCGTTCTGCGTACTACAAGTTTGTTGTCGTCACGAAACGAGCTTTCAAAAAACTCACCAGGTGCACCTTAGAATATTTATTTACATAAATCATATGACTTAGACTACCTTATTGTTTCAAGTACCGTCATTTAAGCGCCATTCGTGTGCTGTAAATATCAAAACGACAAAGAATTTAGATTCTGTTTTTCGGTTCAGCATCCCTTTAAAGGGGCACTCAAGTGGATTTTGAGATCGAATATTTATTGTCATAACGCAATCCACGGGCTCTAAGCATCCTAAAAATCCTAAAATTACATTCAAGGGCGGCCGATTTCCCTATAAAAAACCAATCAAAGATCGGTGTTCTGCGCCTAGGCGCACGCCGTCAGGGCCGCTGTAGGACGGGAAGGCAGCAGGGAAGGGCGTGCGCCAGCCAATCACAAGTCCCGGCGGACTGATTTTGAAATGCGCGCGTATTCGGCGGACTGATATTGAAATGTGCGCGTATTCGGCGGACTGATTTTTTCGAATGTGTGCGGACTCCTTTTAAAACGTTCATCGAATGTGGTGTCGTCGTATGGAAATTCGCCGGCGGACGGCAGATATCAGGTTCATCTCGTACGACGCCGCTTCTACGCGCGACGCCGACGCCTCGAACGCGCCGCAAACGTAGACAACGGCATTCCACGGCGCTGCGAAGCCAGCGAAGCGTCTTCGGCATCGACACCGGACTCCGGATACAAAAGAGAAGAACGCACTCGGCGACGGAACCGAGCGGCTCCGCAACACAGACTGATAGGTGATACGCTCTTTATTGTAAAACTCGCATGTATAGTTGATGCCGGTTTTCTGTTTTAAGGTTCCAATGCGGTTGCGGCATGCCGATGGAGATCGTCGTCAGGTTGTCTGCCGCCGGGTGTACCCTGCCGCCGTACGCAAGCAGCACTGCGTGACGAGCCACTTGGATTTCGACTCGCTGTGCTTCAGCCCGGGTGTGCTACGACTCGCTTTACACAATAGACGCCACTATGGGCAGAAGAAAATGCGGGGCGACAAGGAACAAGTGAGTACGACTTACCGATCGTGAAACTTGCGATCGGCGTCGACACCGTTCCAATCAAAGGCGCCCGTTTTTCTTGCCCATGCCTCCCAAGCTGCGAGCCGAGGATGAGGACTCCTCCAGCGACACGGAGTCGGAGTTGGGCTCCGGTCCGTCGTCGGTTGAGATCCTGGCCCTCAATGACCTTATGTCTACCGCCCTCGAGTTGGTGACGGAGCACGCAGCCGTCACGGGCGGGACCGGCGGCCAGCGGCAGCGCGAGCCCGAGGCGCTCGACGACCGCAAGTCCGTCGCCGATTTCGTGGCGGTGCTGGGCGTCTACGCAGGAGCGTCCAGCGCCTCGGACGCGTAGCGCCTCGGATGCCTACGTGCTGAAGCGGATCTTCCCCCTTGCCTTGCCGGCGAGTGCGAGACGATGGTGGGTGTTGCAGATTCTAATTGACTGCACCTCGACCAGAAAGGGCTATACACACGGCGCAAAACGTTTTGGTTCTCGTATAAAACTAACCATCAAAACGAGATTTCCGGAGCTGTAAAGTAGCATTGTAGTAACGTGTCTGCCTCGTACGCAGCAGACCAGGGTTCGACCCCCCTTGTGGGTTTACCTTTTTGTTTTTCTCAAACATTTTGTTTTGTTGAGGCATTTGGCAATATTTACATTTCTTTTCTATGATTAACAGTGAAAAGAATGAATGTTTTCGACGAAACTTCGCTCAACTAAATGGTATAAGCCTCCCTTTCCGGAGGTGCATAGGGGACAGCAGAGCTTTGGTTGCCGGCTGGAGGCCACAAAGGGGGGGGGGGGGGGGGGGGGGGGGGGGGAGGGGAGGGTTGGGCCAAATGGCAAATACTGTATTTACTCGAGTAATAGCTGCGCGAGTTATGAACAAGGCCCTTCCATCTACTTTCCCACAGAGCACATATACAGCCAATCATTGCATTGCGCATAAATAACATAGCGAATATCGAGAACACGATTCTCCATACAAATGCAATCTTCACAGATGGTATCTTCGCACGAAAACATTATCTCTGTCTTGTAAACAGCTGGAATCATGCTGCCGATCGCGGTGATTGGCAAACTGCGTGCTCCGCGGAAAAGCGAACCCTCGGATTTTCTTCATAAACAGTGTGGCTAGTACGCGATTAAACACGGTAGTTTTGTAATTAGCAGCCGCACACTGTCTCAGCAAGGCCACGTGAACGCAGGCCGGGGGGGGGGGGGGCACATGGTGAGCTGGCACAGCGTTCGGCATTCGTCGATCTGCATTCACTTGACTTCACCGTTATGGCGTTTTTGCTCGTCCCCCGTGTCAGAAAAAATCCTAATTGTTTCGTTATTCGCTGCAACCGATATGTAGCAACGAGAAGCAAAGGGTACTTACTGCATCGTGCACAAGTGTGGAGCATCCACAACAACATGAGCAATGGTGGTGCGGAGACAATAGCACAACAGATGCACGACCCAGTGACAGTCTCCTGCTCCCAGAGTGCACCTGAACCACAAGGGACACTGCTATTTTGCATATTGCCCATTCATAGCTGTTCGAGTTTCCCATGACCTCCAAGAGGAAGGACATTTTTTTAAGATGGTTTGTTTTGGGTGACTCTATGAATTTTGTGAATTGCAGATTATCTTGAAACAGCCAGACTAGATGCTAGTGAGGGGCCAAACTTTTGCCGAATTTTCACCGATCTATTTTAAACATTCAGTAACAATATATTGCTGCCAAACCTATAAGTTGATATTTTGTATTACAGGCAAAAAAGTTTGAGGTTTCTTTTTTTTAAATGCATATTGACACAGTTATTACTAAATAAGGTAATATTCTGCAAGATAATTGTGTAGGTATCATTTTTGCAAGTTTACTGGCAATTTTACAGTAACGTTTTGCAGAAGTGGTGCGACACCGAGGTTGGGTAGTAGCGATCACAGCACTATATAGCTCCTAAGAGGAGAACAACACAATCCTTTGAATCCGCGTGTTTTACCGACAACATGGCCAACAGAGCAGCTCGGCGCGAGTCACGTGGTACTCGCGGTTCCAGGAGGCGCCCGATTTATGGGAGAACACATGGAGATCAGCGCAGCAATGTTGATTTAGAAATAAACACAGAGTTCACACTTTTCGAAACTAGGCTGTCGTGAGGTTCGTAAACTACTAAACACTTTATCAAAGTTTTCATAATTGTGGATGCATGTAAAAAGTTTGAGAAGGCAATTTCCAAGGCAATGGCCTTTGAAGCAGACAATTGTTTTACGCAGCGGAGATACAACTTTTTGGGTTGGCCGGAGCGGGTCACGTAAACGGTGCAACAATTTTTGTGCGCGTTTTCTGAACAGCGTGAGAGACCGTCAATGCATGTAACTGCTTCTGAACGATCGTCCTCCACTGCGCCACGTTGTCTGCTGCATAATGCTGCTCTGGCAATTTTTTTTAATTAAAATGTTATGGGGCTTGCTGCTTATTGCAAATTATTGTTGTTATTCTTGAGGCCAAAAAATATTGAAGAGAACCACACTCACAAAGGCTGACAAACACACAGTTACCATGTCGTATACTCCACACCTTACTGTAACCGCTGGTAGTACTACACTGCCCGATGGTAACCGCACGGCGTCCGTTTGAAATGCAAGGCTCCGTCGCATCTCGCGCGTGCGCGAACATTTGCCAAATTTTTAACGAATTTTCGCCAAACGTTTTTTAACAGTTTGGCATATCTGAATCTGAAGTTCAGCAGATTCGATCCATCACGACTAGATACAGACAGAGAGAAAGACTGGCCAAAACACGAGTGCCGACAGATTATGTTGCATGTAAATCTTAGTCAAAGGCTTTGTTCGCAGAGCCACATTGGCTGGGAAGGCTCGTACACTAAACTGTTTAGGAACAAGGCTTGCTCTTGTTCCTTCAATGCACATACGAGTTACCCAGTAAATGAATAACTGACATTCCTTTCAAAGGTTAAAATCAAACTTTTTTGCCAAGGCACAAAGGAGAATGGTGGGGACATAGGCAAACGCTGAGTGTGCATGTCTTGGCATCTGTAACAGTTACTCTTGCGGATGCCGTGTGTAAATGCACTTCCAGCATGCTCCTTGGTGCTTGGCAAAAGTTCAACTGTCCGAACAAACCTGTGCATAATCATTCGGCTTTGGCTAAAACTATTTTTATTTGTTTCCTGAAAGGTTGGCCAGGCAAAATAGATATGTTATTACAATAGGTTGTATCTTTGTGAACCAGTGAACAATTGAGAAGAGACAATGTTGCAGATGGAGGGGAAACCGTAGTGTAGACTGGAAAATATGTTTTGCTAATATGTCTAGCTTTGTAAGTCTGAATGGTACTGAAATTGTGTTAAATGTTTGTGCTGTCATGCGCAGTTGCCCAGGTTTGGTTTATACAGTTCCAGTCTACCTCCTCAATGAAAGCCCCTTTGATTAAAGACCAACAGGAGAGCTGCTTTGCCAAGGTGTAGCCTCTTCAGGATCTCTGTGGCAGCACCTGAAAAGAAAAGTCAATGCAGTATTATATGTAAGGGACATAAAAAAAAAATATAGCATGTATTTCAATAGTTGTCTGTGGCACATCGGAACACAAGGACGGGCACACAAGCATGGATAGCATAAAAAGCACGAGGAACACACGATGACGAAGCAAGCAAGCACTGTCACTGGGCAAAATTAAAGGGGGCACAAGCATGTGGACGCATGCAGAGGGAGGGTAAACGAATGCACAAGGCGTGCAAAGATCAGACAAACTCGTAAGTTCTAGACACACATACGCATAGCTTACCTCTCGAAACCTTTGGCAGAGTGGGATGGAGAGTATGTCGCATCAGAGTCTGGCATGCTGCTGGGAGCAGGAAATATGCAGTTGTATGGCACCTCGCTGCTGCAATAGGGAACGGCAGAGTCGAAAGTATCCAACGGTACTGGCTCCTCCACGACCAGGGAGATTCATCTCGGCAGTGCGGTCCCTCAGGATCCTTTCTGCCTTGCATAATGCAGCAGTCCAGCTGCTGAGACTAAGGCCTGCAGAGGGCACTTTTATACTACAATGTTTTTCATAATGCCTGAATGATGCAATTTGGGCGATCGATAGTTTCTAACACTTAGAAGAATGGAGAGTTGGGCGAGTTGGTGGAATTCATCGTAGGGAACAGCAAAAACAGACGAGGACGTAGAAGAATCACACGGGACGAGCGCTGCGCTCGTCCCATGTGGCTCGCGCACTGACCACGAGCCACTCGTGGAAACCGGCACGACAAGCACAGGCACATCACAGGGCGTCACATTTGGATTACCGGTTTCCACATTCGCTCGTTCCGCCGTGCTTTGGCTGCGCATACACGCTCCAAGCTCACGAACGAAGCGTGTTCTCAGTTTTGAAGCTCGAACCGGGAGGCCGGGAGAAAAAGAATTCCTGTCGGTGGCTTGCGAGATGTGGCAGCTGTTTGAGAAAACAGAGCCGTGCATTCTGGTCCAAGTAAATAAACTGCACCGCAGAACACGGCGACAATGAGCGTGCAGGCGAGCTGGTGGATGCTGATCATGTTCAAAATTACCAGAGTCTGTGAGGAGACCTAGGTCCTAGAAGAAAAAAAGATCGTGACGTTATTAGGCTTAGGTGGACATCGGTTCCATTCTGGTATGGGCAGCATTGCCTTTTGTGACCCTGTACGCGTGGGTAATCCTCCCCCACAGAGTACAAATAAAGTATTGGTATCTTTAGTATCCTTTTGATTCAGGTAACGATGCTCGCAAACTTTCGCATTCTGTCGCCACCACTAGCGTCTCGGTGATATTCAGCTTTCTACGATGCATAGTTTATTTACGCGGATCGAAAAACACGGTTCTCTCTTCTACAAAACACCTCAGTTTCGAACACGTATGTCACGCAGACTGCTGCCAAATGCGACGTTCATGAAACTCACAAAAATAACCAAAACACTAACCAGGACTTTTTCGTGGGTTCCTCGCTCGGTCCCGTCGGCGACGGGAAGCAGAAGCGCCGGTACAGCAGACTGATGGCGTCCACAACTACGGTCACCACTGGCGAATGCCTCGAAGTTGTCCGTACAGAAACGAGGAATGTGGAGGAGGTCCTCGGTGTCGTTTTCTTGCCCGGTGCAAAGTAACCATTTGCGTCTTCGCGAACCTTGCTTCGAGAACGGGATGGAGTGGGAGCCTCGGGAAGACAACCGATAGACGACGGAGTTCAGCTTGACGAGCGACGCAGCCGCGTCGCCGCGCGGGCATATCACTCCCACGTAACAAGGCAAGGAGAAAACATAGTTCGCTCGTTTTCAAACAATATTAGCTGTATTACGTCACCTACATCCTAAGATTTGACGTGGTTGGCAAAATATAATGTGCATGTGACTAAAAAGAGCAATAATAATAACTTTTGCAATCTTTTCGCAATTCACTATTTCTATTGGTCAAATTCTATGGAGGTGGTGGGGACAGGGGATGGACCCCTCAAGAGAATATAGTGCCTGTGTATTTCTATTGCTGTGAGTTTACTTGCCATTTAGAACTGGCCTTGCCATTTAGAACTGGTCATTTTTATTGACTGAAGCCCAACAAACAATATGCTTCCAAAAACAAGCTTCTCCAAAAAGCACTTGAGTGCCCCTTTAAGGCCAAGAAACTTGACAGAGTCTACGGCGGGCAGCGACGCAGACGACAGGGGTCCGGTAGCGGGTTTGTTTGCCGTTCGTATTGGTTGATGGCGCTACCTCCTTATCGCGACGGCTCGCGACAACCGTGGTTTATTAAAATGAACATCACCTTTTTAAATTGTACCTTCGGTTAAAAAATGAATGCTGACAGTAAAAGCAAAACTTAAAGTAAAAAAAAACGCGTCTGCATAATGACGGCGCTTTTGGTGCCAACGGATTTTGTCTGCGTGTCGTCTGCTTTCTTTCGCTGGTGGGTTGCACCTTCGAACGCTGCTCCCAACGCCATCTATCTATACGAACGCCAAACACACCCCTCTACTTGACTTGGTCGTCGGGGTCGCCGCCCTCCGTAGACCGTGGCAAGTTTCTTGGCCCTATTTCTAACAAAAAGATAACTACGCTTTGTAATTTTACAAGAAAAAACCGACCTGTGAAATACACCTTTGACGAAACGTTTAGATTGCGACGTGCAGGCGTCCATTTTTACGGTCCATTTTAGTTCGAGCCTGACGACTTTGACCACCCTATATATTCTGTAGAGACCTCGCTCGACCAAGAGTTT
Organism: Ixodes persulcatus; assembly: GCA_013358835.2. NCBI lineage: Eukaryota > Metazoa > Arthropoda > Arachnida > Ixodida > Ixodidae > Ixodes > Ixodes persulcatus. Next base: position 84,971 of record JABSTQ010010542.1, read on the forward strand.
TCTGTTCTAACGGCCCAAGCTCTCTAGTAGGCATCGTCGTCCCGCTGCTCGTCTGCTCGCATCGTCCGCTTCGGCACTTCGGTTTTTCTCCTCTCGATTTTCCTTTCAACCATAGTTATCTAGCTTTATTAATTTAATTTATATTTTATCATTCTTTAATAGTGTTTCACTAACTATACTGTATATATTTAATTTATTTTAACGTACATATTTCTGCATATCACTCTCGCGTCGTCCTGTATGTAGAACGACGGAGGAGCGTCCACGAGTAGGAAGGGGTTGCCGCGCTTTCATTTGGAGCGTTGAAGGCAACCTGGGCGCTGCTACAACTCTGGGAGGATGGTCTGGAGGACCTCCGACGCGCGCGATGAAACTCAAGCGCGAGCACGACGCCGAACCGGAGAGAGCACTAGCGTAGCAGAAGCACAGAAAGGAGCGGGAGCACTGAGCAACGTTAGGACTGAGTGAAAGGGGAGACGCTCAGGGTTGCCGCTAATTGCCCAAAAAAAAAACACTTTGCTAGGGCTTAAAGTTAACTCTGTTGTAATCACACGACTGAACTCGGTATTTTGTCTTTTTTAATAATTTGTTTGCTTAAGAAAAATTTAAAAAAATTATTTATATCGCCAAAATAATATTTTTCTCGCGTAAACGTCATTTATGCGCTTAAACGTGCTACAAGACTTCAATCGCTACAAACATTGTCTGAATGACATTTAATTGCGCCGTCTGGCACGGCAAAACTTAAAGTTCATTTGAAACTCCTAAAGGCCTTTGGCGTAAAGGTCCTTTTAGGTGCCCGTCTGACAGAGGTATAACAGTGTAAGCATCCGGTGAAATCTTACTTTTTGTAAACATTCATACTTTTTGTAAGTACTCTTACTTTCTGTAAAGGTTTTACTCCAAGATATATATAAATTTTGCGTTGTTATGTGTCATTTCACAAGGTATATTCCAACGGCATTATCAATTTTAATAGTATCTGATACGTATGCTTTTGGTATGTAGGCCTTCTTTTCCCAACAGGGTAAGCGCACTAACCCTGTTGCCAAAAATGCTAAGTAGATTAAACTTATTTTGAAAATATACATTATATAAAAAACGTATACCAAAAAAAATTTTCAATGTATTTTGATTCATAAAAGTACAGAGGTTTGCACTCATTCTGTATTATCTTTCACTAAGAGTACAGATTATTGAGGGCATTGACCTGACAACTTCCTGCGTTTAAGTCTACGGTAGAACCCACTTAGTGCTTTGCACTATGCTCGAATTTGTGATCGTTGAATTCATATCTGCAAACGTAAGTGATGTTAAAGTAAATAAGTAGTATCTGATTTCGGCGAACTGTTTCGTATTCTTTATTATACGTTAATAGAGGTCGAAAGCAAAGTATCCCTCTCTGTCAATTTGAACCACTGCAGATGAGCGCAACTAGCAACAAGCATAATCACTGATGTCCAAAAGACAGATGTCGACTCTCTAAAGTGTTAATTGAAGGTGGTTAAATTACAGTGTTTTATGGACAGTGGTTTGCACCTGTCGTATAGTCCGCAAGGGCAAATTTCGTTTGAGAAAAAAAGCTTTTTTTTTCTCTTTGAGCCGCGCCTTGTGAACAGTCCGCTCCTGGTGCTCGTCAGCGCGTGAAAACATAATTTACTCAGCCAAAGTTAAGAAATGCCTACTGTATTAATTATGCCCTTACAAAAAAGCTCGCATAATACATAAATCATTACTATCACTTCGTGTCATTCACAAAATTCATAATGTCTCGTCTTAATGAATAATCTGAAAAAATCCGAATTTTCGTACTGTCCGTTGCGGACAGTACGAAAATTGGGATTTTTCTAGATCATTCATCACAACGAGACATTATGAATTTTGTGAATGACACGAAGTGTTAGTAATGATTTATGTATCATAGTTCGCACCTCGTAAACTTTCAAAATTTAAAGATGTATTCTGTACGAAGTGTAATCGGAGAAACACGGTCAACTCCAAACTAGAGGCTTTTATACAACGCTTTGAATAAAAAAGATTTTAAACATTGGTTGTATGCTTAAAAACATTGTTTTGTCTACACTATTAATATCTTTTCTTAAACTACATCTTATCCTCATTATCCTAAATATACACGTAATCTCGTATTAACGCTATTGTCCACAAAGTAATAAGTTTACCGCTTTGGTAAATTTAGTCAATGAATTACCTTTATTACATTTAATAGAGAGGATGATATATTTGCTGAAGTACTGCGATATTTTATAGATATTAAGTACGCGAGGAGAACGAAAATCCTTAGATTTCTATTGTATCTTCAGTGCATAATTTATGCGTTTGAATAAAGTTATTTAAACACACATTTAATTATCTGGCAGGCATTTAAACGCCGTGAGCCATTGGCATAAGGACAGAGTATGGTGACAAGAAATATATGCACATATTTTAACATTAGTTTTGCAGTTGCAATACTTGTTGTTCCCCCAATAAAAAAAATTCACTGTAGAAACCGCTACTGTTGGTTTTCTATGAATAGACCTTATTCATTATTAGCGCCATCTCTCGGCGACCACGGGTACTATCAGAGACTCGGCGCCATCTTTGAGGCTTCTCCACCGTCCGCGTCGCCCGCCGCCCTCCGCAGTACGAACCCCTCTCCCCGCGTAGCGTTCGTGCACCATGTTTTCTTTTTTCTTTTTTTTCATTTTGATAGTGTCAGCCTCTTGAGAATAAGTTTCAAATATTAAGCGCAAGTTTGTTTTCAGTGGTTTCACTAAGCATCTCTTTTCATAAAAATGAGCTTCATTACAGCACCAGAGAAGCCGGATCACGCACTTGTTTTAGAATCGTGCGCTAACTTGCCTGACCAGCTGATTATGCCTGTTCGTACAAGGACGATTTGTATGATATATTTAGCAGGCCGTCAGCCCCTGTGTGACAGTTTGTTTTTATTTGGCATTCACGGCTGCGGGTCTAAAGAATGCGAGCCGTTTTTCACCCAGTGCGCCTTCAACCAGCATTTGCCGACCCGCATTGCAGAGTTCTATGATGGATTATTGTCGTGATGTAGGCGAGTTGGTTCATGGTAACGGAAATAAACAGCGCGCAAAAAATACACAAGGACGAAAGGAAGGTGCGAACGACACAAGCGCTGAACTCACAACTAAACATTTATTGAAAAAACACCAACGAAGTAAACCGCACTATCGCTTCAGCACGTGTCAAGATAGGCAATTTCTGTTTTATGAAGAAAAACCGATGTTTGGCTGACGCATGCATCTTGCCCCTCTTTTGTTATTGCATACGCTTCCAATAATTCTCTGGTAGTCTTATCTGTGCTCCTCCCGATGATGGTGATGTTATTGAATTGGGGCTGGCATTTACAGGCAGCACAATGCAGAGGCAAGTGACCCCCAGCGGTCGACCGGAGTGTCAAGTCATGTTCACGTGCCCTGTCATTAATGCATCGGCCAGTTTGGCCGATGTACACTCTTCCGCAGCTTAGTGGGATCTTGTATACCACCCCAACCACACAATCAACATACTTGTTCCTGTGCCTTACGGCACATTGGCTCTTGCCCCCAGCCTTTTCCGCAATTCTAGGGCACAGTTGCGCCAACTTTCGAGGTGCCGAAAAAACAACAGGGACGTCAAACCGCCCAGCTACCTTTTTCAAATTGTGCGAGAGTTTGTGCATGTAAGGGAGTACCTGGGGTCTGGTTGTGGGTCTCTCTTTTTTCTGACTTGACCCTCCCTTAACCTTTTTTAGCAACGTCTGCGCCACTGCCAGAATAACTGACGCTGGGAAGCCTGCATCTGTCAGCCGCTGTACCTGCATCTTAAAACTTTCTGACATTGAATGGTAGCAGGACTTTTCCAAGGCGGTCTGGAGGCAAGAGGACGCAATACTCCTTTTTACTAGTTTAGAGTGGGCGGAATCATAAGGGAGAAGTCCCTTCTTAGAGCGTGGTTGGTAAAGCCAACATACGTGACTTTCTTCAAAATCTAGTCTAAGGTCTAAAAATTGGAGGTGTGTCCCATCCTGTAGTTCATGGGTAAACCTTAGCCCCCCAGAATGCTGAGTGAACACATCCAACACTGCTTTCAAAGTCCTGTCTTCAGGGGCACCTTCAGACCTTCTTGTGACTACTAGATAATCGTCGACGTATCTAAAACCTTTGTTAACACACTCCTCGTCTAAGTTTTCATTGATTGCCCGATCACATTTAGCCAAGAAAATGTCACAAAGTACCGGCGCTACACAAGAACCAATGCAAATTCCTTCTTTTTGCACATAGTAGCCATCATCATACTTGATTAATGTCGACTGCAAATAAAACTTCAGTAGTTCCATAAAACTATCGACTCCCACGCCACACTCATTTTGAAACCTGATGACACCGTTTTCGTCAATACATTCCCGCACCGACATAAAAAGCCCCTCGTAAGGCACGGAGTAGAAGAGGTCCTCCACATCTATAGAGAATGCCGCTGCATCTGCGTGTTCGCCTGCACTAAGATATTCCACAATCGCCTGTGAAGTTCGGACTAGAAACGGGTCCCGGAGCTCTAGGGTGCTAAGATGACACAGCAGAAACTGGCTAACCTGTTTCTGCCACGCCTTCCTTTCCGTTACAATGGCCCGGAAGGGTGAGTCCACCTTATGAGTTTTAACGGAAAAGAAAACTTTTAGGTGGTCTTCCTTACTATTCTTTATATCTTTTCCTAATTTGGTCAACTCAAGAGTATCGCACAAATTCAGTGCTGCGCTCTTGACCTTTTTTGGGTCGAGATGAGTGTGGCGTAGGAGTCGATAGTTTTATGGAACTACTGAAGTTTCTAGATTTACTCCTTAGCATGTCCTGAGGTACAACGACAAATCCCCCCTCTTTGTCTGCTTGGAGCAAACCAAGGTCACTTTTCTGAAAAAACGACACAATTTTTCTCAGCGTTCCCCCGACAAGCGATGTTGACCTTTTCGGAGTGTTTCGTGACAAACAATCAACCCCCTCCAGAACACACCTTTCTCTTTCTTCCTTATCAGTCTTTTCTGACACCCTCCGTACCAAGCCCAGCAGTTCATGTGGCCTTAAATGCGGTTCCACGCATTTAAGGCCACATGAACTGCTTTGCTTGGAGTAAAAAGGAGTATTGCGTCCTCTTGCCTCCAGACCGCCTTGGAAAAGTCCTGCTACCATTCAATGTCAGAAAGTTTTAAGATGCAGGTACAGCGGCTGACAGTTGCAGGCTTCCCAGCGTCAGTTATTCTGGCAGTGGCGCAGACGTTGCTAAAAAAGGTTAAGGGAGGGTCAAGTCAGAAAAAAGAGAGACCCACAACCAGACCCCAGGTACTCCCTTACATGCACAAACTCTCGCACAGTTTGAAAAAGGTAGCTGGGCGGTTTGACGTCCCTGTTGTTTTTTCGGCACCTCGAAAGTTGGCGCAACTGTGCCCTAGAATTGCGGAAAAGGCTGGGGGCAAGAGCCAATGTGCCGTAAGGCACAGGAACAAGTATGTTGATTGTGTGGTTGGGGTGGTATACAAGATCCCACTAAGCTGCGGAAGAGTGTACATCGGCCAAACTGGCCGATGCATTAATGACAGGGCACGTGAACATGACTGGACACTCCGGTCGACCGCTGGGGGTCACTTGCCTCTGCATTGTGCTGCCTGTAAATGCCAGCCCCAATTCAATAACATCACCATCATCGGGAGGAGCACAGATAAGACTACCAGAGAATTATTGGAAGCGTATGCAATAACAAAAGAGGGGCAAGATGCATGCGTCAGCCAAACATCGGTTTTTCTTCACAAAAAAGAAATTGCCTATCTTGACACGTGCTGAAGCGATAGTGCGGTTTACTTCGTTGGTGTTTTTTCAATAAATGTTTAGTTGTGAGTTCAGCGCTTGTGTCGTTCGCACCTTCCTTTCGTCCTTGTGTATTTTTTGCGCGCTGTTTATTTCCGTTACCATGAACCAACTCGCCTACATCACGACACTAATCCAGTTTATTTCTTCTACGGTAGGCCCTTTTACGTGTCCTAACACTGACAACCGCCATGCTATCATCTGTGTGAACCTTATTGCTGCGTCGACATGCCGAGCCCGCTACCTTTCGTTCTGCATCAAGAATGGCCTTCTACCTGCTGACGTTGGGAGCATCTTCGGGTGCATGCAGCCTTCCAGCGGACATGCGAAACGCATATGCAGGATTTTAAGGTCGGAAAACTGGAGACAAGTTCGGCTGCTGCACGACTACTTAAAAGTGCTTTGCTTGTGTGGTGTGGCATCATCGTCGGGATTTCGGAGACACAGAGAGCATCTTCAGCTGCTGGATCAGGTGACAGAATTTCTGTGGCAACAAGTTCGAACCGCGTTACCGAAAAGAGCACGGACAACGGTGCATAGTGGAGGCAGTTTGACGGTACTTGGAGACGTCCAGCTTCCAGCGGATGTGACGAGAACTCTGGAAAAAGGACCAAAGTACAGCGTGGAACCGCATTTAAGGCCACATGAACTGCTGGGCTTGGTACGGAGGGTGTCAGAAAAGACTGATAAGGAAGAAAGAGAAAGGTGTGTTCTGGAGGGGGTTGATTGTTTGTCACGAAACACTCCGAAAAGGTCAACATCGCTTGTGGGGGGAACGCTGAGAAAAATTGTGTCGTTTTTTCAGGAAAGTGACCTTGGTTTGCTCCAAGCAGACAAAGAGGGGGGATTTGTCGTTGTACCTCAGGACATGCTAAGGAGTAAATCTAGAACAGCGGTTTGTAAGAACTTTAAACCGACCTCACTCGACCCAAAAAAAGTCAAGAGCGCAGCACTGAAGTTGTGCGATACTCTTGAGTTGACCAAATTAGGAAAAGATATAAAGAATAGTAAGGAAGACCACCTAAAAGTTTTCTTTTCCGTTAAAACTCATAAGGTGGACTCACCCTTCCGGGCCATTGTAACGGAAAGGGGGGCGTGGCAGAAACAGGTTAGCCAGTTTCTGCTGTGTCATCTTAGCACCCTAGAGCTCCGGGACCCGTTTCTAGTCCTAAATTCACAGGCGATTGTGGAATATCTTAGTGCAGGCGAACACGCAGATGCAGCGGCATTCTCCCTAGATGTGGAGGACCTCTTCTACTCCGTGCCTCACGAGGGGCTTTTTATGTCGGTGCAGGAATGTATTGACGAAAACGGTGTCATCAGGTTTCAAAATGAGTGTGGCGTAGGAGTCGATAGTTTTATGGAACTAGTGAAGCTTTATTTGCAGTCGACACTAATCATGTATGATGATGGCTACTATGTGCAAAAAGAAGGAATTTGCATTGGTTCTTGCGTAGCGCCAGTACTTTGTGACATTTTCTTGGCTAAATGTGATCGGGCAATCAATAAAACCTTAGATGAGGAGTGTGTTAACAAAGTTTTTAGATACGTCGACGATTATCTAGTAGTCACAAGAAGGTCTGAAGGTGCCCCTGAGGACAGGACCGTAAAAGCAGTGTTGGATGTGTTCACTCAGCATTCTGGGGGGCTAAGGTTTACCCATGAACTACAGGATCGGACACACCTCCAATTTTTAGACCTTAGACTAGATTTTGAAGAAAGTCACGTATGTTGGCTTTACCAACCACGCTCTAAGAAGGGACTTCTCCCTTATGATTCCGCCCACTCTAAACTAGTAAAAAGGAGTATTGCGTCCTCTTGCCTCCAGACCGCCTTGGAAAAGTCCTGCTACCATTCAATGTCAGAAAGTTTTAAGATGCAGGTACAGCGGCTGACAGATGCAGGCTTCCCAGCGTCAGTTATTCTGGCAGTGGCGCAGACGTTGCTAAAAAAGGTTAAGGGAGGGTCAAGTCAGAAAAAAGAGAGACCCACAACCAGACCCCAGGTACTCCATTACATGCACAAACTCTCGCACAGTTTGAAAAAGGTAGCTGGGTGGTTTGACGTCCCTGTTGTTTTTTCGGCACCTCGACAGTTGGCGCAACTGTGCCCTAGAATTGCGGAAAAGGCTGGGGGCAAGAGCCAATGTGCCGTAAGGCACAGGAACAAGTATGTTGATTGTGTGGTTGGGGTGGTATACAAGATCCCACTAAGCTGCGGAAGAGTGTACATCGGCCAAACTGGCCGATGCATTAATGACAGGGCACGTGAACATGACTGGACACTCCGGTCGACCGCTGGGGGTCACTTGCCTCTGCATTGTGCTGCCTGTAAATGCCAGCCCCAATTCAATAACATCACCATCATCAGGAGGAGCACAGATAAGACTACCAGAGAATTATTGGAAGCGTATGCAATAACAAAAGAGGGGGCTAGATGCATGCGTCAGCCAAACATCGGTTTTTCTTCACAAAAAAGAAATTGCCTATCTTGACACGTGCTGAAGCGATAGTGCGGTTTACTTCGTTGGTGTTTTTTCAATAAATGTTTAGTTGTGAGTTCAGCGCTTGTGTCGTTCGCACCTTCCTTTCGTCCTTGTGTATTTTTTGCGCGCTGTTTATTTCCGTTTCTATGATGGGTGCGTTGAACGTTTAATCTTGGTTCCCCGTTGTCTTAACCTTAGGAATATCACATATATGATTCCACGCACAGAAACACAAAAACATGAAATTAAATTTATTTATTAAATTTGTATTCAGTTCCTTGCGGAGATAACCAAATGGTAGCTCAAAACAACATTATAAGGAATGCGTGTGATACAGCACGAATTTACGATAGTAGTATTTTTCTATTGCAGGTGAAAAAACAAAAACTACGCTGAAGATCTACACTAGCATATTCACAGAAGCGTATGCGAGGCACACAATCGTAAAAGGAAATGACCGGCGTGTCGCTGCGGCGCAAAGACGCGGAATTAAACGTATTCAAAAAATCATTATTCTATGCAAAGTAAAACATTTTACTTTTATAATCATTATAATAATACGAACAAATAAATTCAGTACTTGCGCATATATACTTTTTGGCCCCTTGAGAGAAAATGCCTGAATAAATAACACCGACATTTTAATGTGCTCCTCCTGGTAGTGAGGTCACATAGCCCAGCACGCTTTTGAATTCCATTCTTACCCGCAACAGAATATGACCAGTGCTCATAAAAGTGGTTGCTTGCAGTATTGGTTACAAATAAAACAGCTTATCCCGCAGCGCAAACCCGATCTGTTGGGAAGCGAGCAAGCGCGACTGTTAAACTCGCCAACAGGTCCAGGTTAGCAGTCAAGAGCCCGCTTTTATGAATTCGACTACATCTCGAAAATGTTTCTGGAAATGTGAGAGTCGCGAGATAATAATAATATAGCGTAAAGTAAGCAAGCGTTCACCTTTGCTTTTTAGCACCATTGCCTTTATCATTCATGCGCGAAACAAAGTTGTTACGTCGCCAAGCTCTTCTGCAATTTGCGTCAGCCTTCAGTCAGGTTAAAAAAACCTACTTGAGCGAGAAAAGAAAACAAAAAAAAACAAGCGCAAAACAGTGTATTTAGATGATGTTGACTGGACCTCGCCGTTGATCTGCGCGAGTGAAGGTACGATGCAAAGCCAACACCCAGCTCCCAAAAATCACATAAAATAGTAGATGCTTGCTGATGTTACATACAAATATCATGAACCCTTCATGCTATTGTGGAAGGTGTGATATATTAAGGAAAAGTTTAGGAGCCTTGTAAAAGCACACAACACTAACGCGCGGGTGCTCTTTTTAGGAGCATGAATAGCACAGGAAGGCGGTACGGCTATTCAAACATTGGCCATAATACCCTTAACTTGAAAAGAAAAACAATACAATCTAAATCTTTGCATCGGTTGTTTTTATTTTTTTTCCTCGTTGGATACGTACCGGAACAGAGCAGTCGTGCGGTCGCTGCGCGCCGCTTTCACACGCCGCAAACGGCCACAGCGCTCTGCAAGTCGCCTCAATGATGGCGTCGGAAGGAAGGTTGGCGCCACGTCCGACAGATGGCGGGCGAATCTAAATAAGGTCTATTGCGATATCGTTCGTCATGAGAGTCACAACGCAGCTGACAGTAAATACGACGACGCAAAGTTTTAATAAACACTTTATTTAGTAAATAGTTTACGACACCATCATAGACCTTTGTGCGACTACGGCGCGCCTATTAGAAATTAAGTGATTGCTTCGTATCTGTATTATCGTGCAATCCTTTGTCTCTGTGTTACCGTTTCATGTTGAAGATTTTTCCACACCATAAGTGTAGCTTCGTGTGTGAGTCTTGTTCTGTCTCTCTCTCTTGTTGTTTAATGGTCAAGCTGTTTCACCGCCATCATTGACCATGTATCAACTAGCTTAACGCAAACCGAAATTTGTATCGAGGCTTGGGTGTAAATGTGAATGCATGCGTTCTGCCGCTCCATGTATGCGCGACGCGCGTTTATCTGCTTGCTAGGACGACGTCGGGAATGACGTCCTAGAGGGAAGTTCGACGTCAAAGACGATGCCTATGACGACCTCTAGGTCGACCTCTAGGGCGATCTCAAAGACGACATCTAGGACGACCCCTAGGATGACATCAAAGAAGACGTCTAGGTAGACGTCGACGACGACGCCCTAGAGGACGACGTCTAAAACGACCTCTAGGACCACCTCTAGGGCGATCTTAAGGACGACGTCTAGAACGGCGTCGAGGACGACATCCTCGAAATAGACATCAAAGACGACGTCTGGACCGAACTCAAGGACGACCTCCAATGTAATCTCAAGGACGGCCTGAAGAACAACGTCTAGTACCACGTCGAGGATGACGTCCTGCAGCGCGATGTCAAAGACCACGCTGAGGTCGACCTCTCGGACGACCTCTCGAAGGACGTCGAGGACGACATCTGCATACGTGCGGCGCCTGCGGACGTCGTGCAAATGCGGACTTCCTGCGTATGCGGAGGCGCAGCGCCGCTGCGCGGTGCCTCCGTATACGCGCGTCGCGCAAACCTATGGCGCATTCGAGGCCAAATAGCGTATCTCGAAAACCGGGTGAAGTAGCTAAAGAATGCTCTCGGATTAAAACCACGTTTCGCTTCATGTCCTAATGCTGCGCGAACTAGCTCTTAACAAGATTTGGTTGGTGGGGGAACACATGGATGGTTTTTGCTTTTTAAACGTGTGAGTCTCGATACTATAACATAGATGTATAACCTAAATGTAGCTACACATATCGTAATTCATCACATAAAGGGGAAAATTAATCATTCTCGGCTTAAAGCCGGCCTCTTTCATTGCGGTTTTGAGATGGATACGAGGATAGGCGATTTTACATAAAAGACGCGTGCGAGCTCTGTTATTTATATATACGTATTCGTGCGATTGAAATATCTGAGAGTGGAGATTAGCATAGAAAGAGCGTGGTGCTTTAATAGACTCCCATATTCCCCCATTCTTGGCAGTGGAAACGTAGAACACAGAACAGGCCAGTAAAAAGAAGTGTTCTCAAGCAGAAAGCGAAATACAAACATAATTTAACCCTTACCCAAGTTTAGTTATATTCCCGAGAAAATGCGGGTCAGTGGGGCAGCGAATTTTCAACGAACGGTGCTCAGTGACATTAATGTTACGGCATACCATGATATCACATGGCCCAGAGGCACTGTGAGTTCACGTGGTACACATCGCGACACTGTTAGCGCGAACACGACATCGGCGCGTTTTCGCATTTTACTTCTAATTAGTATTAGCGAGCACGAATTTTTATCGCCTAAATTATAGACCTAAATGAGCTCTTTCCGTAGCAATAATAACTTTGATGACATCCTTTGGTTTCAAAAAGAAAAACTGGAAAAGCCGGCGATCGCTTGTTCGCGCTAACAGTGTCGCGCTCTGTACCATTATGCCACGCTACACCGGATTCCCTTTAAATATAGCAAACAAATGTTTCTGCTTAATTTTATTTAGGAAATAATTCTCACCGTTAAATTTAGCCAAAAACGTAGGCGCTAAAGTTAGCAGGAAAATTGTTATGTTATACAAAAGGTCATCACGTGACACCATGACGTCACAATATAAAGACATTGTGATTCCCTACAAAATATAACAAACAAATGTTCGCTCTAAATTTAGCGTGCCACGGTGTAGTCACAGGAAACATTGACGGGACCCGCTTGCGAAACCTTTATCCAATAACGCTGTTGCCGTAAAACTGGTCTGGCTATATCCGGTGAGTACCTTCGCAGTGAATTCGTGCTGATACAGCTTTGGGCCCACACGTTTTCTCTTCAACCAGCGAACGAACAATGCGAATCGCCACGGCCCACCTGTTTCTCCTGCTGGCGGTGCCGCTCTGGCTGGCGTCTGCCAGGGTGCCGCTGTTGATACAGTGCGCCCAGAGCTTCGGACTTGTGGTTCTGGTCACGCTCGTCAGCTACTGGGCCGTCTGGATTCTGCGGCGGAAGGTGTTCCTCAAGCTCGTTGGTGGCGAAGGCAAAGCTGTACTCATCACAGGTGAGGCTCAAATAACCTCCGACCGGTGCTGTATCAATTCTGTAGAGAAGGCGGGGCCACTCATGACGGCATCGTCAGTGGATGAATTGACGCGAAAACTTGACGAGAGTGCGCCGCGAAGCGGCGGACGTATGCGTCTTGGCGTTGCTGTCTGCTATCTTCGAGCGCCTTGTGAGACGCTACAAGACGCTCCAGAACGGTGCAAGACTCGCTGGCGGCGACACAGACGCGAGCTTGGCGCCGCTGCGTGAATTCAACAGTGATGCCGTTTTAGGGGGAAAGGTGCAGTTATTGTCTTCTAGATAATATTACCTGCTTCCACGTTTTTCTAAAATGAGAGACAACACGTGCTTGGTTTTTATAGCGCACCTCTTAGGCGCCCGTTTTCGCGTTGACTGGCGTCGGCGTCGGCGTAACCACGCGGTCTATTATGTGACCTTCCCGCTAAAGTTAGCGGGGAATTTTTTATCGCTAAATTTACCCGGGAAAATTTCTAACTTAATTTAGCAGGAAACTATTTTCGCCAAATATAGCAGGAAAAGGTCCCCACTATATTTAGCAGAAAAATTTTCCCGCTAAAATTAGCGGAAAAATATCCCCGCTAAGTTTAGCGGAAAAATTTCCCCACTAAATTTAGCGGAAATGGTTTCCAGACAAATTTAGCGAGAAAATTTCCCCGCTGAATTTAGCGGAGATATTAACGTCACGAGACCTTAACAACAATTCAATTTCCCCCTAAATTTAGCGGGGAAAATGACGCCACAACTTCGTGCCATGTCACCCATGAACAAATTTAGCGGCAGTAGGAGAGGAGGAGGAGGGCAGAATGAGGGAGAAGATGAGGAGAAGAGGAACAGGGGAGAGAAGGAGGGGAGGAGAAGGGGAGGGTACGGAAGAGGAGAAGGGGTATACCCTTTCCTCCGTTCCCTCCCCTCCTCCTCCTCAAGAGCTGCGCTCTAGTCTAGCATAGCAATGTGTTGTAAAGTGGTTAGTTGGGCGAGCTGGTAATGATGAACATGGTTAAAATTACGCACAAATAGAAAGGAACAGTGAAGAGAGAAGAGAGAAGAGAGAAGAGACAAGCGCAAATAAGATAAGAGGTGCGCTTGTATCTTCTCTCTTCACTGTTCCTTCCTATTTGTGCGCAATTTTAACCATGTTAGAGTGTGTTGTAAACGTGTTTCATTTTTTACATGACTTGTTTTAAAATTGGTAGGCGTTAGAAGCTTCGATACGTCGACGAAAGGTATGTCCCACTCTAAAGGTCGGTGCTCACATATAGTGCAGATGCGAAGGCGCTGCTTAAAGAGAATACTGCAATGAAAAAAAGAAAACTTTAAAGCTCCTCTGGGTCGCACACTTTATAGTTCAATTTTCAACGAATTTGTTTTTAATTGTTCGCGCAATATTTACGCAGTTAGACGCAATTTAGGTGTAGGTCACGGCCCACTCTAAGCCCCGCCCACAGATTAGTGACCCCGCCCATTACTACTGAAATGTCTTGGCTGCTCTGCCGAACACGCTCGGAAGTCTAGGGTCACTCTTTCGCGATACCCGGTAAGTCTAGTCTGGCGTGTGACACTGCCCACTATACTCTGTTTCATACTTAGCGTGCAACGCTCTCAAAGCTACTGGCGCGAGCGTGGGGCTCAATCTCGTTGATCATTTGCACGCGTTTCTCGCGCAAACAAAACCATCGATGAAGCCACGCGCTCGCGCCAGTAGCTTTGACAGCGTTGCACGCTAAGTATGAAACAGAGTATAATCGTGGGAGCAGACGCGCTGCAGCCTTCGGCCTCGTATGCTATTTTACCACCATCCATCGTCATCTGTAACTCCTGCAAGACGCGAAAATGAAATCTGCGCGTTGACTTCCGTTTTTGCTTTCGTCCGTCTGCTATAGACCCCTTTCAAAGTACTGTCTTCTGTGGCAGCTGTGTAATCCCTGTACAATGGCGGTATAAAACCGCAACGTCACGGCACACTTTATGTCTTTGGTTGGAGGGGAAGAAAAAATAAAAACACAGAAAAAAGTTATGAGCGCAGTGACGTTGCACTTTCGACGCTGTTTGATTGGCTCGTCGACTCGTAGTGCTGGCCGCGCTCCGACGTTCGCTATCTTATGGAATGACTTGCACGTTCGACGATATCAGTTGTCCCGCCATTCTGCAGGGGTTCTGACCTTCTAATAATTGGCACGCGAATTTCGAAAGGGGTCTATTCCGCCCCCGTTTAAGCAAAATCTACAACGCTCGGAAGACTCGTCCATGAAAGCGGCGTTCTGGCGTTCTATAATGTGCGAGCGACTGGCCAATACGACCGTCTCTCAGCGTCTGTCGAAGTGCGGTAAAACGCGACCGAGAGGGCTAAGAAAGCAACAAAATAAATATGCAGTCTTTTCAGTTTTTGTTTTGTTCTTGTTATTTTTCCACGTGGCATCCGCGAGCAAGGTGAGTGAACGTCACGAAGCACAATTATAACGTGATTTAAATATATTCATTTTGGCTAACCAGGTGCACTGCAAAACTTGAGCAACTTCTCTTTCGAAGCGAAATGACGGGAGCATGCCTGGACTAACTTGATGCGAGTCCAACGCCAGATCGCTTCCAGCCAAGTGGCTCGCAAATGCTTACCTATGTAGCTACCTTCTCGGTAATGAAATAATGACTGCAATGTACCGCTTTCTAAATACTGCCCTCTGTTGGCAGCTGTGAAAACCCCTCACAATGGAGGACTAAAAATATCATTGTGGAAAAGGCAATCTTGAGATACTTGTGAAAACAACAGTGACTGTATCAAACTTTTTGTTTCTGAAACATAAAAAAAATTGCGATTGAAATATTAATACGACACGCAGAGTTTATTTCACAACCAATATTTTACGCGTCAATCATCTATTCGGCCAATGAGAGAAGAAAGCACCTTGTAAGCACGGGTCGGGGATTAGCGGGCTGCAGCCTCCAACTTCTCCGCCTTCTCCACCTAAATTTTGTTTCACGGCGTAAATTAAAAAGAATAAAAGGTTACGTGTCCCGTCTATGCCCTTTAGAAATTATTCTTCATTGCAATGTCCCTTTAATGGAGCGCGCATTCAATTCCGAATTCGAGCTGATTTGTTACTGACAGGGGTGTATCAACACCATATCGGCCCTGTATTTGCATTAATTTTGGCACTGTCGAATCCTAATTGAAACTGTGATGCAATTTATTATACCGGCACCAACATTAATAATAAATAATCTTGGAAACCTTAATTCAGCCAGTTTTCTACAAGACCGAATTGAAGTTTATGATTTTTAAAGTGTAATTTTCATGTCCACACAGGAAACTGAACTTATCGCATACAATACTCTCATCCTTCCTCGGCACCAATGTAGCTACTATGTCTCTTACACCCGTCAGTTATAAAAAAAAAAAGAAGCTGTATCTGCACAAAACAAGTCTACGAGATCTCTTCATCCTTTTTTTATGTATAACTGCTATCATCAGTACCACTGCATTGAAAACTGAAATAAGCATTACTTTTTTGTGTACAACACAAATGAAATATAACACGTTTTCACGGCTAAACAAAATTCATACCTACTTTGTTAAAAAAAAAAAGAACAACACGCAATGTCCGTCGAATTTTTGTATTTCATGTACGCATAAGAGGCAAGGGTTGCCAGTTTCAGTTATCCGAGTCATAAATCATAAAATTTGTTGCATAGTTATTCTGAGGGCAGTAGTATGGTTTGTCATTAAATGAGCAACTTTTAGCTTTGTTCCAGAGAGGCAATGTAACGACTGAACTACGAGCAATAAAAAGCGTATTTAGCTTGTTGGTCTGAGGGGCAATGGTAGTTCGATCAATTAAGAAGTGCATGGCGGAGGTACCTTGACTACATGAAATACCATAAAGAAGGCAAGGCTTGCTCATGACGTCATCGTTAGTGGATTTTCGACCCATTCCAAGCTGCAAACACGTTAAAGCTTTACGAGGGTCACCGCAAAGCGACAAACGCATCGATTGTGGCCTAATACTATAAAGTGGATATAACTTTATATAGAGGCAGGTTACCAGCACGCAAGGTTAGACGGCAACAAATGATTTTTTTCTCTCTTGATTACAAGAGCCAAGGCCGATACCTTTTTTTCCTCAATCTTTATTCGAACTATTTTTGCCATTTTAAAGTGATAGATGTTTATCCCAACGCACGTCAGGAATTCCCTACTGACGAATTTGATACAGCTCTTTGGCACTCGGACAGCGAAATTAAGGTTGCAACTAGTCTGTCAGATATATTCGTGTCCGCGCTCACCAGCAATACACCTTTTTTTTCAGTTTTACCCAAGTTCCCTAGCGCGCGCCCGAGGGGATTATGGTTGCTGTGTTCCTTCTCCTGGCTGCTCTCCCTTCATGTCGCCTTATTGCATCGTTGACGCCTTCTCAGTCTTCCCCCTTTTTCGCTTTAACTTCTTTTTTATCGATTCCAGAGTATTTATATTTTTTGTAAATGTTTCTTCTTTTTTTTGTTTTTTGCCTGCCGTAATTTTTACTGTGTAGTTTTTTTTTTTTTTTTTTTGTCTTTTGTTGTCTTCTACACGGGAGTCTACGGACATCATGCCTCTGCTTACGCCACTGCAAAGGTCAGTGCTACTCTTTCGAAGCTGTATCCCGCTATAAACTCGTCTATTTGACGAGCATAAAGTCTCGAGAGAGCATATTTTGAATGTCACGGTGCATTTCAACTGTGTAAGCAGAGCTACGACGTAGCAATCGCGACGCGAGAGGCGTCTTAGCTTTGATCTGGCCGACCGCGCTAGCTTCGCTGAAACGAGAGCGTCGGACGCTTCAGAACGTCTAGCTCGTAGATAATGCAGGACGCTGCTTATTCCTTGAGAATGTTTTGACCTGCGAACGCCCGCGAAGCCGTTTCAGTGATCGGCGTACCCTACGTAGCGCCGCTCAACAACCACCCTCGAGGCATCGCAACCTTTCTGGCGCTCGTTGGCCGTCCGCGAGCGCCGGAGGTTTGTCGTCGCGACTTGTAAGCTATCATTTTGTGAACCTTCGCGAACATAAACCCCCGCGACGATGAACTGCCGGCGCTCGCAGACGAAAAGTTACGATGCTGCATAGACGGTTGTTGAAAGGTACGTTGAGCTGTGGAACGGCTTCACATGCGTTCGAAAGGCAAAGCATTCGCGAAGACAAAGCAGCGTCTCGAATCTTCATCGAGCTAACAGTGCGTGAAGGTTCCCTGTTGATATTTGAGAAGCACGAGCGCGACAGACCAGATCCTGGCGTGGTCGGTTCTCACTTCGCGATTGCTACGTCGTTGCCCTGCCTACACTGACGACATGTGCACTGATATTCCCAACGGCTTTCTTTGGACTGCACCCAGATCAAACACGCAAGTTTATAGCGCGATACCGCGTTCTGACAAAAATCGTTCTTATCTTTGCCGCGGCGTAAGCAGCGACCTAATATCAGTCGACGCCCGCGTCGAAAACAACAAAATATATAAGTAGAAACACTAAATATACAAAACTTACAGCACGCAGAACGAAATAAATGCATTTACAGACAATAAAAATTCACTGGAATAGTTAAAAACCACTTATTAAAGCTAGAAACTAAAGATTAAGAAGACGTCTATGGCGAGGTGAGGCGAACAGAAGGGAGTGCAACCTTGAGGCAGAACGCGGTAGCCACACTTCCTCAATTCCTCGGGCATGCGGAAGGGCATTTGGGTAAAACAGCAATATGTATATTAGTCAAGTTGCAGCAATCAAAGACTACAACAAAGTTAATGCACTCCATGTGCATTACGCCTTTCCTACTCTAATGCGTGACTGTGGTGAGCGTTGCCAGCACGAGCCAGTGAAATGCAGCATGCATATGGCGGCCACTAACCTAACTAGCCTGCACCAACTGAGTTATGGAGCACCGGCTGTCCCGACACACGTGGCGACTTGTTTTCCTGGTGAGCACAACAAAAACAAAAAATAAGTTTTTTTTTAGCAATTAGGGCAGTGACATTTAAACCTATTCCGGCTCTTGGTTCTATATGGGTGTTGGATGTTCAATTGGGTAGCTATGTAATAAAGTTTAGAACTTCCTTACACGTATTTTCAATGAAATACTCCGTAAACCTTTGAACAAAGCATGATCCAAACGTGTATTCGACTTAATCATCTAGTGATTTTAAAATATTATCCTTAACAATGACGTCAGTCAAACCGCTATCCAAGCCACGGTTGACACATGTTTGACACTAAAACACAAGTCTCTGGCCGACTTTCCTCTTCTGGCGAATCTCAAAATTCCTTTCTCCATAATATTTGTAACTGTTGAGCTATAATTAACCAAGTCCAATGAGATAAATCGGAAATGACAGCTGCAAGAACATGATAGAGCATCATTGATATTGAATGCAGGTGTCGCTAAGAAGCATACATAAACAGCAAAACAGTATGACATTTTATTCCTAATGTTACAGTGGTGCTAGGCAGGCACGTAGCCAGGATTTTGTTTCGGAGGGGGAAGGGGGGGGGGGGGGGGGGGGGGCCGCCCATGACAAAATGCTGTATGAGCGGGAGGGGGGAGAGGAGGTCCCAGCAAAATGGTAGATGGTAGATTTCAGGGGGGGGGGGGGGGGGCCCGGGCCCAATGGCCCCCCCCCCCCCCCCAGGCTAAATGCCTGGTACTAGATGATCCAGCTGTTAGCACCTCTCAACATAAGAAAGCAACAGCTTCTAGGGTCTGTGGGCACTGTTCGGTAGCATTGCCTCTTACCACACGTGGCCTACCTTTACGCGTTAGTGGCGCTTAGCTGTAAATAAAGTTCATAACGAAATTTATACTGGGTGTTTCTTTAAGCTTTATGTGCTCGTTTAAAAAAAAAGTCGTGAAAGCTACACTTATCTGGTTTCTGCTAGTAAGTTATACGGCCAGGCGGACATAGAATAGGGGGCTAATAGTAAAGATCAGTTGGCTAGTTAGGTAACACTTGTTAATTAACTTTTTTATTAATGAAAATAGACATATGGTTTTAGTTATAAACTTGCTGAGCGTCATCGAAAACTACGAAATCAATCATTTTCAGCAAGAATTTGAGCTCGTAAGAAGCGTAGCAGCGTACTAAAGTTACCACTCGTGGAGCAGATACAAGGCTGGCGGTTGCAGTAAGGCGACCGCGCGATTTTTCCGTGTCTTATGAGAGCCCCAGCCTTCCACCTGCTCCACGAGTGCCAACTCTAGTGCACTACTGCGCTTCTCACGCGCTAAAAGTTTTCTAAAAATGACTGAGATAGGGGTTTTGGACGACGCTCAGCAAGTTTCTATTTTAAACCATATGATTATTTTCACTAATTTCAAAGTCAATTAACAAATCTTACTTAATTTGTCGACTGATCATTACAACCAACCCCATATACTATATCCGTCTGGACGTATAACTCACTTGCACAAACTGCATAATGGTAGCTTTCACATATTTTTTAAAACAAAGCTTTACACAAAAAACACAGTGTTTATAAATATACTCCGTGTTTCACGAGAGGAGGACAAATTAGATATTGTGAAAACTACGCGTCGCAGCGAAGAAAGACTTATGTCGTTTCGGTCCTGGGCCAGGGGCCTATTTAGGAAAATTATTAAAGTCCGAAATAATAAGACTGTTAATTATTTTTGTGTAATTAACTTTTTAATATTGTGTTTATAAGGACATGGTTTCAATTAGAAAATTGCTCATCATCCTCAAAATACTAAATCAACAAATTGCAGAACGATAGAAGGCACGCGAATCACTTTACGACTTTCTAAAAAACCGCAGAAATTTGACGGGCTTTTAAGTTTCGGTTTGCTATCGGAGCGCATATCGGCCACGGCGGCACCGCGCCCCCAAGAGAAATAGTGCCACCAGCCTCTGCTGCTCCGCCCTCGCGCGACGCAGCAGAGGCTGGTTGCACTATTTCTCCACGGGGTGCGGTGCCGTCGGGGCCGAGATGCGCTCCGATAGCTAACCGAAACTTAAAAACCTGTCGAATTTGTGCAGTTTTTCAGAAAGCCGTAAAATGCTTCACGTGCCTTCTATTGTTCTGCAATTTCTTGAATTAGTGTCTTTCGATAATGCTGAGCTATTTTCTAATAGAAATCATGCCCTTAAACACAATAATAAAAAAGTTAATTACGCAAAAATAATGAACAATCTAATTATACCGGACTTTAATAATTTTCCAAAATAGGCCCCTGGTCCACGACCAAAACGACACAAACCTTTTTTTGGTGCGATGCGTAGTTTTCTCAATATCGAATTTGTTCACCTTTCGTGAAACACGCTGTATATATATACACGAACGCATCTCTGTTACGTCACGGCGCGGTGGTGGCGCGTCGGGCGCACTTCCGGTCTGGGGCTGTGGGCGGAAGCCGCCATGGGGCACTTGTGTTCCTGTGTTACTTGGAAGAAACCGTACGAAAACCTGCCTTCTCGTCAGAACGCCGCGACTGGGGCTTTACCAAAAAAGTCGGGAAAGGTTTGAAGGTCAGTTTTCATGCGTGTTCTGCCTGCTCGGTTCGTCTGAGAACGTGAACAGGGGCCGTCGGATCACGATTGCTTGGTCGGAGAGCACTTTGGATTGAATTCACGGATACTTGTGGTCGTCAGATTTATTTGTTTTGTTCCAACATGAACGCGGGAAAATCGTCAAGTCGCACGGACCACCTGCGGACTACGTTCAGTGCGTCATCACGTTCAAACGGCCGCCTCATCGTTCGAGCTGTCGTCTGCTCTCTCATACGTTTCTGCTTCTCGTCTGCTCGTTCAAACGACAGCGGCTCGTAGACAAAACGTTGACCCGGTAATTGCGATAAGAAGTGCAGACCTCAAAAGACGTTTAAGTTTGAAGGTTGCTTCGGGTAAGTAGGCTCGGTGTAAACAGTAGATATAAGGAGATGTTGATAATTGTTACCAGTGGCCATCACCGACTTGTTATGCCTGATTCACTCGGTCCGATTCTGCTTGCGATTTTCAGTATCGACGTCGACATCTCAGCTATGGTTGAGGCTTGTGCAGCTCGAGCGACGACATGACTAAAAATAGCGAGCAGAACCTCACCACATGAATCAGGCTTTAGCGTCCACTCTACGGCGTCCACGCGGAATGAATCGCGGCATGTTACATTATTCACGCCGAGTTTTGCGGTGTAACGAGCCTCGTTAATTTCGCTGAGGCCACTCAAGTAGTCAGACATTGCCAGGAAGACGTAGAATCAAAAATTCCAACGCCAAAAAGAGCGCGGGGACTACACCGACGCCGACAACATCTCATTCCAATGGTTTGTTTATGGGCGACGGCGAGCTTCTTGCCCACACTCCCACCGCGCATGCGCGGCGCCGGCGGCGTCCACTAGGGGCGCTCCGGTTTGTTTGTAAACATGAGTTGGTATATATATATATATATATATATATATATATATATATATATATATATATATATATATATATATATATATATATATATGTATATATACGAGGGGCGTTCATAAAGTTCGTATTATCGTCACAAAAAAATTTAAAAAGCGGATGAAAACAGGCATTAACATGAGCGCTCGTCCCTCTAGTTTCCGCATAGTGTACACACCGCGTGCTACACTATCGCGGAACGCCGCTAGGGAGTCGAAACCAAAATGGCACCACCCGTCGGTGCCAAGCACATGCAGTGATCCGTTTTTTTTTTTTTCCATTTGAAGGGAACCAATGCCAAGGATATTCATTCCAATCTGGGAGCGTTGTTCTGAGACAACGCCCAAGTTAATAAAACTGTGATTAAATGGCGCTGACGCTTCCAGTGTGGCCTAACAAGAGGAACGCATTTTAAGGACGACGGCCAAGTGATCGCTGAAGTGGACTGATTCCTTAACACTCAAAACGAGGAGTTCCAAAACAATGACCTCCTGCATGTGGTCCATCGCTGGCAAAAGTGGGTAACGTTTCGTGGCGAACATGTAGAGAAAGTCTCAACTCCTACTCGAGTTTGATAGCTGAATCTCTATTCCTTCGTGACAATGATACGAACTTTATGAACGCCCCTCGTATATATATATATACATATATTGCGTCATATCGAGCAGTGAATTTCAAGTGTTTTTTTTTTTTTAATCAGTCTTGTTTATTCAGTGTCTGCGAGCACTTATTCTTTCACAGACGGATGCTGGTACAAAACATTGATGGTTGCTTGACTTTTTGGTATAGCATATAATAATAATAATAATAATATTAATAGTCTTTATTTTATGTGTCCACAAACAGCGCAGGGCCTTTTGTGTGGTACAAAGCAAATGCCGACAAGATAAAAAGTAAAAGCACTGAGAAAACATAGCTGCCCCAAAAAAGAACTCACAAAACAAACATAGAACACATAGCGACATCTGACAAGCAAGATAAGGTAAAGGAAGAAGAGGCACTGAAAATACAATTACAGCAACCCCAAAGAAAAAAAGACGTTCAAAATTGCAAACCACTGGGATCATGCAAACAATATATTCTCTAGATTACGCCAAAAAGTTGACTTGTCACTGAATATGTCTAGGAGCGAACACTCCAACTTATTAAAATCATGCTGCATTCGTGTTTGGCGAAACGTGTGAAAAAACGTGGATTGATGAAAAAGTTGCGATTACGGCTCGAACGTGGTGGGGCGTGAAAACACACAGCGCTTAACAAGACAGGACAATCTACAAGCCCATTGACAAGTTTCTGTCAAAACAAGATATCCCGACTACGCCGTCTGTCAAACAGAGTACATAAACCAAGTCTCTTAAGCAGCCGATCGTGATTATAATAAAACTTACGTAAAAAAAAAACACACAAAAAAACGATCGAAAATGATGCGAATAAAACGCCTCTGTACACGCTCGATAGAGCAAGATGCGGTATTATTTATACAATTCCACACTATAGATGCAAACTCGAGTTTTGAGCGTATTAGACAACAGAATGATACAGGTGTTGCGTCTCTAAGTTGATGTGGACGTCCCTCAGAAGCTTCGGCTTGTGCTGCTTAGTGAGAACGAGAGAATGTATATGTTATTTGACACCCATATAGAACTGCTTCTTAAAGCACTGGATCACATTCTACGTTTTTATCTATATGATTACACCTCATAAATGAAACCCACAAGAAAAAATGAATATACGCCTAACCTATTAAATACTTGCTGCAACACTCATTTCAAATTGTTACATCGTTTGTTATAGAAACTTTAGGAAAATGCCGGAAGGCAGAACAAACAATTGAACAGAGATACTAAGACATATTCTCCCATCGTCATTAAATTATTTAATAATATTTACTACATAACAGTTAAAACGCTAACATCACATTCATTAAAGATAGGTTCATACTATATCTTAATATTCCCTAGAGGTGTGTACACTTCAAATTCAGTCTTACAGTTGTGTGTTTTATGTTTTGCTTTGTCTTGTTCTATCGTTGCGGGATTACAATTTCGTTCTTGGATTTCTTATCATCTATCCGCGTCTCTCAACGAAACCGCCATGGTCGTCATCAAGGCAACATATATTCTGTTTTTGCCAAGCTTCCGTCGCAGTGCAAATATAAAGATGAAATTAAATTGATCTGAAATTCGGGGAAAAGGAAACAGAGTAAAACATGCGTAGAGGCGCTACTATATATTTCATGCGCATCGCCTCCAGCCATCGGATGCTCGATTCAGCAACGTCTCCCTGTACATTGTGGAATAGCTTCCCCGCTCCGGGTCTGTACTGATACCTGCTGACGCACGTACATTGGTTCACCATTCGACCGGATGCAATTCCCTCGGAAAACAGGAAAGCGGAAACAGTTGCGCGCATGTTTACCACCTTGTGAATCATTCACTTTGGAGTACCGGCAACTGTAACAAAAGATCAAGGCAAACAGTTCATATGTTTCCTCTTTCGCAAGTCGTCGTTTGTTAGGGATGCGAAACGCACCAAGACCACAACGTACCATGCAAACTTGAACGGCATAGTGTAAACATTCCACGGTCGAATGAAGGCCGATATTCGACCGTACGATTCATCAACCCCGTTGACAGAAGTTGTGCCAGCTGTTCGTTTGGGAATTCGCACAGCTGCGCTAGCCTATATGAAGTGAAGTTCCACGGAACTGCTCTATGGCACCAATCTTTGGCTACTTGGTGACTATACGTTTTCCCTAAAAAGAACCCTGCCTTTCGGACTGCTGAAAATATGCAATCCGGTTAAAATATTACTACGAAATTTAGAGCCAGCTGTGACGAGAAACTAGTCCTCAAACGTCTTCTTAAGCCAAGATATGCAACGTTGTACACCTTTCTTTTTACGAAGCAATAACAGAATTCGTAAGTTACAGTGCCCCTTGACGGGAAATAGCTAAGCTTACAGCGTAATGACAGTGCGTTCACCCTCTCAATCAAAGTCCTGCAGGAAGTTACACTACTCGACCGAATCCAACCGGTGAATCTAAATAACAATGACTTACATGAACATTGCAAAAAAGGTTACACCATCGAGTCAAGAGAACATCTCGGGACTAACAACAACTCGATAGAGGCGAACCCGCCTTCTGGTAAGCCAAAATAAAGGAAGGCCCCCGCAAAAAGCACACTCAGCGAGAGGCGAGTAGAACCAGCATTCGAGCATGTTATGTTAGCTTAAAATAAATTATGTATGAACATTAGTTGAAGGTATTTCATGGATACAGTACGCATTGTTGTGGCAGATTTTCGGAATATTTGAATACTGGCTCAATACCGTAGGTCATGTATTTAGCTAATTCGAACGGTTGAATTGTGGTTTTGACTCCGCACAAACCTTCCAAAATATTGCTAACAAATCAGTAACATAAAACATCATGCATATGCAATGTGTTAAGAACATTTACAATCATCTCATTTTGTCTCTGCGATATAAAAATTATGTGGCAAGCTGAACATAGATAGGAACTCACCTTGTTCAAAAATTCATTCGTTTTAAATTATATAGTTAAGAACACTGATTACGACAAGATAACTTTTGGAACATTCGGTGTTAGAATTCTCTAGTTCACACAAGGTGTTTAAGCGATCATAATCTAGGTAATTGATCTACTCAGAAATGTTACCAATATAAAACGCTGCGAGGCTTTTTTACCCTGATCTCTTGGTGCAGGGTGTGATACGGGCTTCGGTCACTTGTTGGCCAAGCGATTGGCCAAGGAGGGCTTCTACGTGTTTGCCGGCTGTCTCTTCTCCGACGGAGATGAAGCCAGAGAACTAAAGTCTTCGCCAAACATCCACGTCCTTCAGCTGAACGTCACCAAGGAGGACCAGGTGGAGCTCGCCTTAGAAGAAGTAAAGAATAACTTGGGCTCTAGAGGTATGTGCATTCCAAACAACGGGTCCACTACTAAAACTGCCTCTTAGCTGCGTAGACTTGAACCGGTGCTTCAGATTTTAACCAGTTCAGAAGAAGGGTTACGTTTCAGACAATAAAAATAATGAGCAAGGGTTTTCCCGAATGTTCCAACGGTAACCAGCTTGCCTGTATTTTTTTTTCTTCTTTTTCTTTGAGATATAGGGATTTTATAAACGCAGGAAGTTTAAAGCCGGCATTGTTCTGTGATGGCGCATCCGTAGGAAAGGGTAGAATGAAATGGAGATATGGAGAAAGTAGATACACTTATCAACGAAACACACGCACACTCTTTTTGTATTGAAACACAGAAGCTTCAGTGAGTTCTTGGAGTGCTTTAATTACCCTACGGCCGATGCTGCCAATTATTCCATCCGCCAAAGGGCTGCGACCAGATTCGATAAATGTAAATCTTGCAGTGATGCATTAATTTGATGTCTCTCGGCATGTTTTGGTTTATGTATACACACAATAAATGCTCAACATCTTCCTAGCAGTTGCACACAAATGGCGGACGCCAACGTAGACTCCGTAGCCTTGTCGAATGTATTGAAACGGGTAGCTTGCAGAAGTATTGAGCGGCTTTGGTCGACTGGTTTAAACTTGAAGCACCGGCAAAATGACGAGCGGCAACGCGCCATCTAGAAGGCGCAGCCAGTCAGTTCGGCTGGCACTCCGGTGCCCCGCAAATTTCTGCTCCCGGCTGTACACTATGTAAATTAAAAAAAAAAAAAAAAGATCATAAAAATATGAAAACATAGAAAGACGCACCACTATAACGGTTTCAGAGACACTATGGTGTTCAAAACGACTAAAACATAATATAAAATAGTGTTTTTTTTCTATTATGATTGGCATTTCCAAGAAAGAAGGTTCTATTTTACTCCACTCGTATTTCTGACTTTTGGTTGGTATTCCCATTGGGCACATATTAAAACCTCAAGATAAGAAAAATATACTGCATTAGGAAAAAAGTATTGATGCGTTCAATGAATCAGTATCGATGCCTGCTACAGTTCATTGGTGAACTCCGGGAATATTTGTTTAATTGTAAACAGCTTTTTTCTATTGTTTACCGGTTTGCGAATAATTTGTTATAAGTACCTTGTATTACAGAATTCATTTAGTAATTTTTGTCATTGTTGCTGTGGCCTAACCGGGGCTGAGGAGCAGGGAAGCTGATTCAGCATTTGTAATATTAGCAATGAAAGACATAGTTAGGCTTTGTGCAATCTGTTCTCGACAAAGCAAGGGGAATAGTGGCAGACATGTGTAACGGAGTGATGAAGTTAATAAAGCGAAAATAAAATGGTGACAGTATTTTTTTATTGTTTTGCACAGTGTTTACGCTTTCTTGAAATCCATATACTTAACGCCTACTGTTCCACTACATTTTCTCGTTGATTTGCAGCTCTGCCGTCAACATTCTATAAAAGATTTTGGTTTTATTTTTGTACTTTCCTCACAATAGAAGATTCATTTAATCAAAAAGCGTGGCTCTATTGCTATAATGAACGCTTATGAATACGGTGTACTAGAAATATTACAACTGCTCTACAGTTCCTAATGGTAAATTTGTGCTTAGTGTTTAAATCAAAGCTTTCGAAATTTCAAACACAAACAATTTCACGAAATAATAGGTGTCATGATATATGAATCAAGTAGCTCCTTATAAGGTCAGCCGAAACAATCGGCGCCTGCACGTAACGCGGTCAGAGATCTACCAAAAATGTATTTTAGTGGTGCATTTTAACCTAAACCTAGCTCTCTTGTGAAAAAAAAGACCTATATTCCCACCAGCTTCTACAGTGGACGCCAACACAGTACACAATGTTAACCGAAGGAAGTATGCCTAGATTTGAGAGTATTTGCAACTGCTTGAATGGGGTCACGTGGTGTAAATCCGCGTTTGTAATAAAAGGCGCGATGGGAAGGCGACAGCGTCAATCATTTGCAAGTTCACATACGCATGAACGACCAATATGCCCAGGTGGTATCTCTCATTAAATTGCAAACACGCTGCGGTTTGAGTTGGTCCTTCTCTAAGTTCTAGGTTCTCTAATCGAGTGTTTTGTACGTGACGCCATTTTTCGGAAGGCGCGACAAGCAGACGGCGTGGCTCGGTCGAAAGCAGACGATGCAATCGAATGTCAGCTCTTCCTCTCAAAAGATGAAGGAAGAAAACGGAGACGCAAATATTCCAACCACCCTTGTTTTGCGGCCTTCGGTATCTCAAACGGCATCACTTTCCTCACCGCAGGTGCAATTAGATAAGCAATGCATTCTACAAATATGTTGCGAAATAACTTGTATTCTCTGGTATTCGCTGGGTCCCCAACAACTGCGAAATTCTGTGAATCCCTTTTCTTTCGTTTATTAAATCACAGTACTCTGGTCGGTGGTGGCCAATGCCGGCGTGCAAAATTCGGGCCCCGTCGAGTGGCAGACCATGGCTCGCATTCGGTTCACCTTCGAAGTCAACGTCTTCGGCGTCGTCCTCGTCGCCAAGAGGTTCCTACCGCTGCTTCGAGACTCAAGAGGGAGGCTCGTCATTGTTTCGAGCGGCTTTGGTGAGTGGTTATTCAGTTGAACGACCTAAGCTAGCATTATTTTTCGATGTGGCTTCGCAAAAGAGCTGAGCTCTACTTACCAACCTCAAGTAAGTTATGTAGAGAACGCTTCAATAGAATACCCAGGTTTCACGGTGCTTTGCGTAAAATTAGTTTTTTATCTGAATATCTGGGGCTTTAAAAAGTCAGAGAAAGCCAGGGTAGAGCCATACTTGACCTTCTTTGGCCCTAACTCTCCAACAAGTGCGAACGTACCCCCAGGCAGCACAGATACGTTGGAAAAACGTCGAAAGAAAGTCGATGACGTCAGAAACCGCATGTCGAAAGAACGTTAAAGTCTGAACGTCAGGTCCCTTCGACATAATATGGAAAGGCTAATGTCTGGAAAAAAGCGTGGATTTTACGTCGACATAACGTCCCACTTAATGACCTTGGAATGTCGAGTATACGTCGAAATTGAACGGGAAGTTAATTGATAACGTTATCTCAACATTGAAACAACGTCCCATTTATCGACCATAAAACGTCGAGTACACGTCTAAACTGAACGGGATGTCAATTGAGAACGTCATATTAACGATATCATAACGTCCCGGTTAACTACATCAAATGTCGAGCGTACGTCTGTGAGAACGTTATGTCAACGTTGAAATAAGGTCCATTTAACGACCATAAAACGCCGAGCATACGTCGAGACTGAACGGGATCTCAATAGATAACGGTCTCGATTTGGCTCACCGTGGAACAATGGAGTCAACCGCATCTGGCTTCGCTGCTCGAAGGCATGTTCGCGAAAGCATGTATATTAATCCCCCAAGCGCCCCGGCCCGCACTCCAGGAATTATGTGAACGGTGTTCCTTCAGCTTCCTAGTGATTGGTAATTTCGGGCCCTTCCATGGATACACAGTTTTTGGTGTAATTCGGAGTCACGCTAAACAAGTGTCCTGTAGTACCCAAGGACCTGCCATATCACTTTTAAGATTTCTCGCCAATGACTGCGTTTTCGATACTGTGCATGCTGTCCTCCCTTCAACCTGGCTCAGCTGCAGAAATCTCTTACATTATTATCATTCTCTTACAGCTTTAAAGACGCTGATGTCAAGTTAGAAACGCTAAAAGTGCTATAAACAGCCCCGCTGACTTCGAGCTAAATCCTGCTTTTTGCTGTTGTGAATTCTCAGCTTTTTAAGCCATTCCTGCTAAAACAACAATCACGAGAATAATATTATTGTAAGAGATTTCTGCAGCTCAGCCAGGTTGAAAGGTGGAATTGAATGCACAGTATCAAAAATGCTGACATTGATGAGAAATTTTAAAAGTGATATGACGGCACCTTGGGCTCTATAAGGCGCTCGTTCAGGGTGATCAAGATGTTCGCTCAGGCATTGTTGGCGACGTCTCGCGCTCAATGTTCAAAGGAACTTCCCGGAGAAAACGTAGAACTGACGTCTATTAAGGCCAATGACGTCAAGGTGTTGCTCAGACATTGTTGGGGCGTCTCGCGCTCCACGTTCAAAGAACTTCCCGGAGAAAACGTAGAACGGACGTTTATTATTGCCAATGACGTCAAGGTATTGCTCAGATATTGTGGGGACGTCTCGCGCTCAACGTTCGAAAAACTTCCCGGAGAAAACGGAGAAATGACGTCAAATAATGCCGATGATGTCAAGGTGTTGCTCAGGACATTGTTGGGACTTCTCGTGCTCCACGTTCAAAGAACTTCCCGGAGAAAACGTAGAACTGACGTCTATTATTGACAATCACGTCAAGGTATTGCTCAGACATTGTTGGGACGTCTCGCGCTCAACGTTCGAAGAACCTCCCGAAAAAACGTAGAACTGACGTCGAATAATGTCGATGACGTCAAGGTGTTTCTCAGGACATTGTTCGGACGTCTCGTGCTCGACGTTCAAATAACTTCCCAGAGAAAACGTAGAACTGACGTTGATTAATGTCGAAGACGTTAAGGTATTGCTCAGGACATCGTTGTGACGTCTCCTGCTCGACGTTCAAAGAACTTCTCATACAAGACGTCGAACAGACGTCGATTACTGTTGAAGACGTCGAGGTGAAGCTTATGACGTTGTCACTACGTCGCGTGTTCGACGTTTTGAGAACCTCTCATGTGGACGTACCAATGCCGTCGATAAAAAGTTTGTTAAGGACTTCGACGTCGCCCAACGTCTAGGACCTTATTTCGGCGTCATCTCGACGTCTTGTGCTGCCTGGGCCGCTTCACTGCTGGTAGACGGAAGTCATCTGGCATCTCAGGGCCTAAATCCCCGAGCAAGAGCCAGATTTAAGCTTCCCTTCTGGTTTTTAGGTTTTCATGTTGCATATTTGGGCCTAGACTACCACAGAAGTTCCAGATGAAGGCTTCACGGCTGGTTCTCCAGCTGATACATGGATTCTTTGACTCGAGTCTTGCGCGTTGGCCGTCATGTGGCTAGCCTGAAAAGAGTCATAAAAATGCCAATATATTCTGGCACCAGCCAACGCATTGGAGCAAACCGTACCGCCCTAATTGGTCCTCTAAAATTGCCAAGTTTGTGCCAAGTTAGACCTTTTCCCTGGTGTGCTACTTGGACACACTCTCGAATAAGAACATGTGAAGATTTTTGCGCCGCTGCCTATAAACTGTATGGGCTCTTACAACTTTGCCTTCCGAAGAGCCCTTGAGGCTTCTTTCCACTTTCAACTGAAGCCAACAGCTGTCCTCGTATTACAAAAAGTGAAGCGTAATACGTTCCGTGATTTTGTGGCGGCACTCGGGCACAGCTTGGACAATGCAATGTTACGACCATTGGACAGCTAATTTCAGAACCAAATAAAATGTAGAATACATTATATCCTCGAAGCAGTGTCCTCTGAGAAAGGCTCGTAAGCACTTTGCTGGTGGCTACTCAAATCCACAATTCGGGCAATCCGAGTATAAGCACACTCGGAATCGGTTTCAAGGGTTGCAGCATTAAATCAGAAAAAACTATACTTCGTTCTACCTTAAGGCAAGACGCCGCCGCCGCTATAGCTGATGGGATGAATCAGGCAGTGTCAAAAGGGTACCATTATGTTGTTCGACGTCTTTCTGTGCGTGGTATATCATCGCTTAACAAATCATAAACAAAAAAGGCTCGGCGACTTAAGCTTTCTACGCTGCTTATTAATTCCCATTAGCTACGTAGCGTCCTTTGCGTCTGAACTTAAGCAGAAACAAAGTATTGATCAAAGATATTTTTAAGGATACGCTTTGAAAATCATTTATTTGGAAAGAAAAAAAAATCACGTCACACCTTTAAATAAGAAGTGATTTACGTCAACAATAATTAAGCTAGACGTTATAGGAAAACAAGGCTTTATATCCAGCAGGGGCCGCTAAAAAGGAATCGCGCACGAAGGCTCAAAAAAAAAAAAATAGTTAAATAAATGGCGGAAATGCGCTTTGAAAATGTTGGATCAAAGTAAGTATGTTGTGTGTATGCTTCGACACAGTGAAGATAGTCAAACTTATATGGGCATCTGTAGTCCCCGCTGCAGATGAGAAAATTAGCCATTTGAGGACCGCTGCTGGCCTGAGGCCTATAACGCGCGTCACACAGTATTGATACACGAGCGTACGCCTGCACGGACTTATTCAGATCGAAACTGGCAGTTGTGAGAATGAAACCCAGGATCGCTGGGTGAGGAAGTTACGTGGCTGGATGATAATTAGTTGGAGCTTGCTCTCGACCCGTTGAAGTTCATGTTTCAAAATGCGTTTTGAGTTATTACAATGCACGTTTTGCCACAATCAGCGAACCGATTTTTTTTTTTTGCTTTTTTTGAGTAAAACAATAAGCTAACAGCAAACGTGCCTATGCTCGTCTCTGAAATAAAGAACATTCGTATCTGGATTAAGTTCGTTTTTGCAATTTCAGCAAATATACGACGTAGAATATAAGCTCGGGGATATCAAGCAGTGATTTTTTACACAAAAACTCGAACCTTCCTTCTGACGTAATCCAGTTTCAGATGCCAAAACTTGCATTAAATAAAAAAATACGCCTCTTTTTAGTTAGCTAGACAATTATATTAATCGTATACGACTATACGTGCTTCGATAGACAAGTTTAGGAACACTGGGGACTTCTTTATAAACCGTTTTTCCCGAACATTTGTTGCCAAAATGAAAAACAAAACTTAGTTCTCGTTATTCTTTA
Organism: Ixodes persulcatus; assembly: GCA_013358835.2. Lineage (NCBI taxonomy): Eukaryota > Metazoa > Arthropoda > Arachnida > Ixodida > Ixodidae > Ixodes > Ixodes persulcatus. The sequence continues at coordinate 117,596 of JABSTQ010010542.1, forward strand.
ACACCTCAAACTTCAAAAATAATTTTTGTTTCTTGCCTACATCTCCCACGCCCAGGCCGAGATACCCTCCCAATAGCGCCAATATATTGCATGACCAAGCACGCCTGCATTTCACTTGCCGATGGACTCCGTCGGCAGTACTACGAGAGTGGAGTTCACGTCAGCACCATTGAGCCTTGGGTGTACAGGTACGCTCGGCTTTGAATTTCTGCACTTCATTATTGCGAGCGTGCAACACGTTTAGAGGTGCGCGCCGCTTCTACTTTGCAAGGCGCTGTGCTCAGGTAAGCTGACATTAAGTCTATACTAAGGTTGGCAGCTACACTGGATGTCATTGCCAGCCCGGCATGCTGAATGCCTAGTCCAAAAGCCACATTTTAGCGCTACTTTCTTTTCACAAGCTTCCAATACACAGAGAAACCGTAGGACAGGAGGATATAAGAGCGAACGGGGACGCCAGAACTGCGAGCTCTGCGTGGAAGTATAGTGGGTAGACGCAAAGGTTATAGTCACTGACACGGTGAGAAACGCAGGGTATGGCCCATTATGTTCGGGCTTCTTGCTTTCTGATTGGTTATTCCCTCGTTGTTATCGCGTAAAGCCGCAATGTCATGTTGACAGTGGAGCGGTTAAAGAAACGCTTGGGGCTAGTCACGCCCCGAGTTTTCCTAAGCCGTGAATGACTTTAGCTGTCTTTGTCTCTACTCCCAGCTCGAACGTGCGTCCGGCGTTTAAAAGTGAGACACTGCACGAGGAAAAGACGACACGATTGTTCTATGATGCCTGGAAATCGTCTCCGGATGTTGAGTTTACCTCGTCCAAAACAAAGTGGTCCCTCGATTTCCGCCTGATAACGTTATGGAAGTGTCACGCTGTCGCCGGTCGCGATCCTAGCGGTGTCCCAGCAGCGTTGGTGCCCGTGTCGGACGCCTGTATCTCTGCAGGTCGCTCTCTCGTGTCGCAGTCCACGGAAACTTCGGCAGCCAGAAGTTGGGACGCCGCGACGGCAGCGACACTCGCTGTCGCTCGTGCTTTTCGCCAGCATTTCTACAACCAACTGCGATGAAACGCAACATCCGACAGCAGGACGCTCCGTCTTCTGCAACGTCCTTTTTTCGCCAATTCGGGACCACTTTAGATGTACGGGCGCGATAGGACGCTAAACACACCAGTCCGAGACGCGCTCCAGGCGCCATACTTGGTCACTCTGATTGGAGCGAGACAGTGGGTTAAGGCAAAGGCAGTTATCCTTTCCGTCTACCCACTAATCGTTCCAATCATAGCTCGGACCTCTGGCGTGTCTCTTCCTCCCCCCCCCCCCCCCTCTAACTCATCTCCTGGTCTACCCCAGTTCGTAGCCACATAATCCAGAAAGTCTCTAGAAATGCTTGCTTTTGGCCATTTTTTTTGTATTAAGTTCCAGTGGTTTTCACAACAACCTGTTTTTTGTTTCTTTTTGTTTAGCTTGAGCGCGCTAGTCTCTTGATATCTGAATGTTTTGTTAAGAAAAATTGAAGTGCTCATTTCCAAAGAATTTCATTTCAATTCCAATATTTGCTGTCGGTTTTCCGTGTCATTCATTAGAGCCCTTGCACAAAAACAAATTACAGAAAGGCAAGTTATGTCGTAATCAACAGCGGGTAAGTTTCAGCGGGGCATGAGCAAGAAAAGCCACCATCGCACCCCCCAAAAATATATATAATAACTTTTTCGAACGCTTCATTGATATAAACAAATTACTACCTGTAATTCTAAAATTGTTTCGCATGTTAGCGTGCGAAATTGAAGTTGTTTAGCTTGTCGTGAATTCGTGACACGCAATGATCTGAAGTTGTTTAGCTTGTCGTGAATTCGTGACACGCAATGATCTATACTCATTTTAATTGCGTAAACATGTTTACTAAAATACATAGTGTCTCACCTATAATTTTCTTGAAAAATAATAATGCCAGGGTTCTCGAATTCAAATCTCACCATACTATATTTCCCGACAAACGTTTATAGCACACACACACACACACACACACACACACGCACACGCACACGCACACGCACACACACACACACACACACACGCACACGCACACGCACACAGACACACAGACACACAGACAGAGACACACAGACACAGACACACACACACACACACACACACACACATATAAATATATATATATATATATATATATATATATATATATATATATATATATATATATATATATCTACAGGGTGTTTCACGAACGGTGGACAAATGCGAACTTGCGAAAACTCCGCGTTGCAACAAAAAAAGGCTTCTGTCGTTTTGGTCCTGGGACAGGGGCCTATTTAGGAAAATGATTAAAGTCCGGGATAATTAAGTCGTTAATTATTTTTGCGTAATTAATTTTTTTAAATATTGAGTTTAAGGGCATGGTTTTAGTTCGAATATTGCTCAGCATCATCAGAAAACACTAAATCAACAAATTGCAGAACGATAGAAGGCACGCGCAGCATTTTTCGGCGTTCTCACGGGGGCGCGGTGCCGTCAGGTCGAGATGCGCTCCGATAGCAAACCGAAACTTAAAAGCCCGTCGAATTTGTGCGGTTTTTCAGAACGCCATAATATGCTGCGCGTGCCTTCTATCGTTCTGCAATTTGTTGATTTAGTGTTTTTCGATGATGCTGAGCAATTTTTGAATTGAAACCACGTTCTTAAACACAATATTAAAAAAGTTAATTACGCACAAATATTTAACAATCTAATTATCCCAGACTTTAACAATTTTCCTAAATAGGCCCCTGGCCCTGGACCAAAACGACACAAGTATTTTTTTTTTTGTTGCGGCGCGTAGTTTTTGCAATATCGAATTTGTCCACCTTTTGTAAAACACCCTGTATATATATATATAAGGGCGGTTTCATTTGGATTCACGCAACGAGGTGCAGTCGTATTTTTTATTTTGCTTCACATTTTTATATATTGTGTCGCATGTTCCAAGAAACAACAATCCTTTCTATTTTAATGTCCTGACATGTTTAGTTTCTGAAAAAAAAAATCTCAAAGAAGCGGGAAAGAACGACGAGGTGTTGACGATTGTCGTGTGTGACGTTTTTGAATCACACTCTATCTCAAAGTATTCAAAAGAGAGCGTCTATATTTTTGTTAGTGTGATATATATAAAAGTAGGTAAAACGACAGTAGAACTACAGTTAAATATTCGTCGCTCCTTATCAGTCGGCTATGTTTAGCATCACTGTTAAACTAATACCACGTGTAGAACCTTTCATTGCCTTTCAAATTAAGCAAAGGTTGTGTCTTTATCTTGTACGAGTACTGAAAAATAAATTATAAAATAGAAAAGATTTCACTTTTTGTTTAATTTCAGCACGCTCTATGTAAAAAAAAAAGATATATGAACTGGTTTTGAGTTTTAAGCCTCTAAATATGCTAAAAAAAGAGCAAATACCTATAATGGGTTTATGGGTTAAATTGACGATTGTCGTGTGTGGCGTATTTGAATCGCTCTAAATCAAAAAGTATTCAGAAGAGAGCTTCTATTTTTTTTATTGTGATATATATGCACGTAGGTAAAACTAAATTTCAACTACTATTTATTGTTCGTCGCCCCAATCTTTGTAAAACTCCCCAAACATGCCTCCGCAAACAACTGTGACCTAAAGTGCGGATTTTGTTTTTCAGTGGACTATGTTTTGTATTGCTTCATTATAATACCACGTGTAGAAATTTTTATTGCTTTCCGAATTAAGCAAAGTTTGTGTCTTTATCGTGTACGAGTCCTGTGAAATAAATATAAAACAGAAAAGGTTTTCACTTTTTGTTCAATATCAACAGGCTGTATAAAATAAAACATTTTTAATTTTTTTTTTTTGCGCGTCGCGTTCTCTTCACACTTTCTTTTAGCCAAAATACATTCCGTTAGAGGTATATGCACTGGTTTTGAGTTTTAAGCGTTAAAATATGCTAAAAAAAGAGCAAATGCTGACGGTGGGGTTATGGGTTATAGCTGTATATTTTATTCTTCATTGTAAGAATCTAAGAGACGTTTAATAAACAATCATATAAACGTCATTTATGTCGTTAGGCGTATAATAACAAGTTTGCAATTCCAAACGTCTGAACACTATAAAATCGCAACTGCCGAAAGCGGGTTTTCAGACAATTTCCACCGTTGCTATGACTGGAGAGGCCTCAAGCCTCTTCAATCATGGCACCTTATGAGCTACATAATCTATACTGTCACGAATGACAAGTGATGAGGCGATAATAACTGAAGAAACTAAACGTTTAATGGGGCGAACTTGTGTCCAAAAATAAAGAAAGGGAACAGAAGAAAGCAGAGCGTCGCGGGCGTCGAAGTCGGCGTGACAGCAGAGTTTAACGCTGGGGCGAAACTGAGTCCGGCTGGTTACGCGGAGCCCCTTTTGTACACGCGTGAGCTTCTGGAACAATCGGCGCGGAAGGTTCGGCGTGTAGAACATTCTAGCCTCGAATCAGCCACACGGTTCTCGAACTTACAGGAAACAGTACATTAGAGTCAACAAAAATGCGTTCCCACGGCCAGGAATCGAACCCTGGCTTTCTGCATGGAAGGCACGCGCGATAACCCGAGCGCGCTGCCTACTTAGTGACCTGCGCTCGCGGCATTATTCCCCCCTTTAAAAAAGTGAATCGTCCCGATGCAGCACAAAGCTAAAACACAAATACATAACAGAAGGATAGCAGAGTCGCGAGCCACAGTTCACTCTTTGACGAGAGTCCAAAGTTCTATCGTTCGTAATACGGCTTGAGCCGGACGACGTGCACCACCTCGGGTCGTGGCTGGCGTCTTGCAGATGGGCGCGTTCCGTCGGTTAGAACTTCGTAGTTCAGATCGCCGATGCGTCGGATGATTTTGTAGGGTCCGAAATAGCGCTTGAAAAGCTTCTCTCTGAGACCGCGGCGCCGTATCGGTGTCCACACCCATACCCGGTCTCCGGGTTGGAAGTGGACGTCCCTGCGACGAAGGTTATACCGGCGTGCGTCGACTCGCTGTTGCTCTTGAATCTTGATTCTTGCCAGTTGACGAGCTTCCTCCACGCGTTGAGACATCCGTTGAGCGTCGTTGTTGCCATCGTCGGTTGGCACGTGAGGCAGCATGGCGTCCAGCATCGTGGTAACCGTCCGGCCGTGTACTAGTTGGAACGGCGTCATTCCTGTGGTTTATTGTACCGCTGTGTTGTACGCAAATGTAACGTACGGCAACACCTCGTCCCACGTCTTGTGCTCTACGTCGACGTACATGGAGATCATGTTGGCGATGGTCTTGTTGAGCCGCTCTGTTAGCCCGTTGGTCTGCGGGTGATAAGCGGTGGTTCGTTGATGGCTGCTGTGACTGAGCCGAAGTACCTCTTGATTCATCTCTGCCAAGAAAGATGACCCTCGATCTGTGATCAGCACTTCAGGTGCGCCGTGTCGAAGGAGAATGGACTTGACGAAAACTTTTGCGACTTCCACCGCTGTTCCCAATGGAAGGGCTTTCGTCTCGGCGTATCGTGTAAGATAATCGATCGCGACGATAATCCACCGGTTCCCTTGCGTTGATGTTGGGAACGACCCAAGCAAATCCATTCCGACCTGCTGGAAGGGCGCAGTCGGGGCAGATATCGGCTGCAGGAGTCCTGCTGGCTTTTTCAGGGACTTTTTACGTCGTTGGCACTCATGGCACGACATGTGTGTACAGTTGGACGGTTTTCAGGAGTCTCGGCCAGTAGTTACTTGTCACGAATCCGTGAGCGTCCTGCTGTAGCCGAGGTGTCCAGCCGTCGGGTCGTCGTGGCATGCTTGAAAGATTTCTTCTCGCAGGCTGGCAGGCACAACCAGCAACCAGGCAGGGTTGCTGGCTCCGAAGTTCTTCTTGAAGAGCACGCCTCGCCGCAGAACGAAGCTTGACAAGTCTCGGGCCAAGACTCGCGGGACGGAACTTCCTTGATCTTCGAGGTGGTCGATCAAGGCGCGAAGTTCCGGGTCGTCTCGTTGACGTGCTCTCATGAGGGTATCTGTAACTGCTTCGAGGAAACGAGCGCCATCGTCGTCGTCGGTGCTGTCAGGAGGAGATTAGACTGGGGCCCTAGACAAGCAGTCGGCGTCATTATGCTTGCGGCCGGACTTGTGCTCAATGGTTACGTCGAATTCTTGCAGTCGAAGACTCCAGCGAGCGAGGCGTCCTGATGGGTCCTTGAGGTAGTGCGAGCCAGCAGAGGGCGTGGTGGTCTGTGACCACGAGGAACTGGGATCCCGTACAAGTACGGACGGAACTTGGTTATCGCCCAGACGACAGCAAGACATTCTTCGTCGGTCGTTGAATAATTTGTTCTGCCTTAGACAGCGCCCGGCTTGCGTAAGCGATTACTCTCTCTGACCCTCCTTATCGCTGAACGAGTACCGCACCGAGACCAGTATTGCTGACGTCCGTGTGTATTTCTGTTTCCGCCGACTGACCAAAATGTCCGAGGATAGGGGGCGACTGCAGCCTTCGCGTGAGTTCGTCGAACGCTTGTTCTTGCTCTTCTCCCCACTGGAACTGCACGTCGTCCTTCGTCAGATGCTTCAGCGGTGATGAAATCTGTGCAAAGTCACGCACGAAACGTCTGTAGTAGGCGCACAGCCCAAGGAATCTTCGGACGGCCTTCTTGTCCGACGGCTTCGGGAATTCGGCGACTGCGGACGTCTTTGCAGGATCAGGGCTTACACCCTGAGCACTCACGACGTGGCCCAAGAATTTCAGCTCTCCATAGGCGAACCGACACTTCGAAGGCTTGAGTGTCAGCCCAGCAGCCTTGACGGCCCGTAGTACGGCTCGCAGTCGTCTGAGGTGCTCGTCGAATTCGGTTGCGAACACGACAACGTCGTCGAGGTAGACGAGGACAGCTCTGCCATTTCAAGCCGGAAAGGACGGTGTCCATAACACGCTGGAAGGTTGTCGGCGCTGTGCACAGCCCGAACGGCATTACTTTAAATTCATACAGTCCTATCCGGTGTGACGAAGGCCGTCTTCTCAGGATCTCGTTCGTCGACCTCAATCTGCCAGTACCCGCTCTTCAAGTCCATCGACGAAAAGTATCGGGCGTGGCGCAGCCGGTCCAGGGTGTCGTCGATGCGGGGCAGCAGATAGACGTCCTTTTTTCTTACTGCTATCAGCCGGCGGTAGTCCACGCAGCACCTGAGGGTTCCGTCTTTTTTCCTCACTAGAACTACTGGGGAAGCCCACGGACTGTTTGAAGGCTGGACAATGTCGTCATCAAGCATTTCCTGAACTTGCTTCTGGATAACTTCCCTTTCTTTCACGGAGACTCGGTACGGTGGCCGATGCACAGGGAGAGCGTCGTCATCAGTGATTATTCGATGTTTCGCAACCGTCGTTTGGCGCACCTTTGACGACGTGGAGAAGCACTCACTGAACTCGGCAAGAAGGTCACTGAGTTGTCGTCGTTGTGGGGCTGGGAGGGACGGGTCGATGTCGAGCTCTGACGGCGTTGTTCTCTTGTGCTGCGTTGGAGAGGCGTCTTCTGAGATCGCGGTGATCGCGGCTGAGTATTAATAAAAAAAATAAAAATGTAAATGGTTATGGGGTTTATGATGCTTGTTTTAGCCAAAGAATTATGCCCGGACTTTCATTATTTCCGTGTATAAGTGATATAGATTTGTGAATAAGATACGCCTCTCCTAGTTCTCTTTCGCGATCGGAACTGAATTCAGATTGAAGAAGCATGACTGTTATTGCATCAAAATTGTGGTTCGGTAGGTTCATGTGTTTGGAAAATGATAGTTGTGCGAGGAAGTGGACGTGTGATTTGTGATTGTTAAATCGTAGTCTGAAAGGAGTCCTGGTTTGTCCTATGTATTCAATATCGCAGAGGTTGCATCATAATACGTAAATGACGTTTGCCCTATCGCAGTTCAGAGTTGCTTTAATTTTGAAAAAGAAATTTGATTTGGCGCCATTAATTTGGTTGGTACGTATCGTATGGTCGCAAACCTGGCATCGCAACTTTCCTCAAGGCTGGCAACCAAAAGTCTCTGAAGGTGAGTTTTTGCATTGGACCCAGATGTCCTTGAGGTTCCTTGCCTCGTCGGTAGGCTACTCGTGGTAGCTCTGGAAACAAGGTGTTAAGTTTGGTGTTCTGCTGTAAGATACTAAAGTGTTTCGTTAGAATATATTGATATTTGGTACGAAGATATATATATATATATATATATATATATATATATATAAACGCTTTTTATCCCCAGTTAAGCCAAACGATAGTCATATGTATTTCTCAGACCTGTACAAGTTACTAAAAAAAAGTAATTATGTTATGTTACTGAGTATTGACGTCAAAAGAAATTTGAGTAGAGTAGAAATTACTCAGAAAGAAAGTAGTTGAGAAAATTACTAATTACCGTAAAAAAGTAGCGAATTACTTTTGAAGTTACTTTGAAGTTACTTTTATGTGTTTTTTATGGTAAAAAGAAAGTATAGAAGTTTTGATCCGTTAGCGAAATTGTGCTAGCCAAATATTGATTGGCTTGTTTTTTCACAAAAATGCTTTAATAGCTGGTTCTGCTTCTGCGTGCCTAGTTGTTTTGTACTTTCTTGTTTGTTTGGTCAATGATGTACTGCGAATGTGTCATTTGTACTTTGAGGTTTAGCACTGTCTGAGCTTGATTTTTTAGACAGCGTTTGCTTGTTTACAGTGTTGCATAGAGTACATCTAAAAATGACTTGAAGTAAAGTACAAAGTAAATAAGAGGTTATGTACTTCAAGTAAAGTAGTAAGTACACCGGGTGCGATGTACTTGAAGTAACATATAAATACAATATATTTCACGGTAAAGTACACGCACTTTTAACACAATTTTTCATGATGCCCTTTCATTCCCTATACTGTGTTTTTTTAACTGGTATGCATTTCTCCAGGGGTAATTGGAGGCTTCATCAGTTTTTTACAGAAATGGCAGCAAATATTGTATAAGGTCAAGTTGCCGCAGAGTAGTTGTTTTACTCTCGCTGACGAGCTATTTGACCCAATCAACTTAAAGGCACTTGTTTTCATCGGTCTTACTGCCGCCATTACTTCATTCAGAGAAATGACCAGATGACGTCTCGAAAGAGCGCGTTTTCACATGACGATACCGCCATTTTTTTGTGTTTTTTTTTTTTCAAAATCGAGGAATGTACATTGAAGTTGGGAGTTTTACTTTCATCGAAAAATTGAAGTACATGCTCAGAGAATTTACTTCAAGTAAAGTACAATTTTTCTAAACAGTAGTACTTTAAGTACCGTGTACATCGAGTACTTCCCAACACTGCTTGTTTATTATTTTTTATATTAAAACTGTGGGGGAATTACTCCAGGTTTCTCGAACTATCTATGAATCTTTAAAGTTCTCCATGTTTTGAGTTTTGGGAGGAAAGGCAACACAAAAAGTTAATCTTTGCGTTGCCCTTTATCAGGTGATTCTTCGAGTACAGCACAAACTACGGCAGCACAAGATGAGTTTCAGAGCAGGTGCTGCATTTTGTTGCCTCCTTTGAGTGAGGATGCAGTGTGCGCACCTCCTGTAGTGGGCGTGAGTTTCTACGTTGGGGAGAAGCGGGGACCAGCCCTTTCTTCAAAAGGGTCAAGTCTCCTTGAGCTTCGGGACACAAAGAAACGCCAGTCTTCGGCGCGAATCCCGCGGTTACTCGGCCTCTCTTGCGTCGTGTCTGTTCGCTCCCCGCGCCTCGTAGCAGTGTTGTTGCAGTGTGACTGTGTGAAATGTTTGGGGGAGTTTCGCACTCTGCAAACAATTTTCTCCCCCCCCCCCTTTCCTACGCCACATGCTTCCCCCTCTTTGCAAATATCAGCTGATCTTCGAACATATTATCTCCTTTGTGCAGGAATGTTTGATGATAACCAAAACAAACCACTAAAATTCGAAAGTAATTTGTAACTTGAGTAGAAGTTACTCAAAAAAGTAATTAAAGTAAACTACTAATTACCGAAATAAAAATGTAATTCAAAGTTACTAAACTACTCAGCAAAGTAGTTAAACTACAGTAACTTGAGTAGAGTAGTTGAACTGCGTACAAGTCTGGTATTTCTACGTAACGATCAGGACACTCGAACATATCATTGAGACTATTGGTGATGTAGAGAATTAAATGCAAAGATTTCAAAGGTGCACGAAAATCACGGTTCATAAAACGAACTCTGTGAAAGGATATATTTTCTAGTCTATTTCAGGAACAATGGTTGATGCAACGACCTAAGATTATAAGACATAACTTCTCTTCAGAACTAAAGCGTTTCATCATCAATCAAAAAAACTGACCTACCTCAGTGTCGTGTTCTGTATGTTTCGTACAACCAACCGCGGGCTGAACATGCATGAAGGCATTGACATTGGCAATGCGTTGATTACACCCACTCAAACATTGAATACGTGGGGCTAAATACAGGTCATCGTTTTCTAGAGGGAGTAAAATAAAAAAAAGGGACTTGTTTTTAGCTGTTATGCTAAGTTGGAAACCATAGGGGTCATAGAAAAGAGGCGGAATCGCGCAAATGCTTAGGTAACCAAAAAAAAAACATTGGTTCAGTTGATATTTGTTAATTTATGTTGGACATAATGCTGTTGTAAAATTGACGCTGAATCTTAGTGCAGTGGAGTCGTGACGCGAGTATGTTATGAAAGAAACAAGTAGCTATAGTCCGTTGCAACCTAAAAACGAAGGGCGAGGGTAAGACGGGCCGGGGAGGAGGAAGCAGACGGAACGCTGGAGAAGAGAGGGGGAAACCTCCTTCTCTCTTTAGCGTTCTGTCTACTTCATCTTCCCCGGCCCGTCTTACCCTTGCCCTCCGTTCTTAGGTTGCAACGGACTATAGTTGTATGGGGCGGAAAAATATAATCCTAAACACAACGAGAGTAACCGGCGAAGAGCGACCTTGACGTTGATTTCTCTCTCCTGTGCGTGCTCTGCTCCCACGTCTCCTTGCCGCCGGTGACGTCAGTAGAACGACGCAAGCGTAGGGCGGAGGAATCAACGTCAAGGGCGCTCTTCGCCAGGTCAGTTTCGGTATTACATTGCACGAACTGAGGTTTCTAGCTTCTTAAAGTTCACTAGGAAATTTAAAGCGGTATTAATCCGGTAGACCCATCAGGCCAGACACCGTGAGAACCACTTAAGCTCGAAATATGTAGGTCGGTCAGTTGGTAACCGCTAAACGATCTTGAAAAAAGGGCAACCGGTGTCAGGGATCGAACACCGGTCACCGGCGTGAACGTCTACTGCGCTGCTAACAGAGCTATGGACCCAGCACGCCGGAACGGGAGGAGTAGAACTAGGTGGTGTGAAAAAGCGCGCGGATGGGAAAGGGGTGGAAGGGCAAGAAAGAGAAGAACGCAAAGAGTTGGCGTAGAAAGATCACGTCGAAGAGGAGGAGGGGGAAGGGCAGCGAAGCGTGCTTTCCCTTTCGTGGTGACCCAGAAAATTTAGCGCAAAGGCTTTGTGTCCGGGTGGTGGGGAAGGGAAGCGCGCGCAGCATCACAAGAAGACAATGGCGTGACGTAAGCTGTTTCCATACAAAACCCTCCCCCCGGCACCACCCGAACTAAGAACACCACCCAGCCTATACACAAACTCATGTTTGGATGGATGGATGGATGAATACGGCTGAGCCCTTTGGATCGGGCGGTAGCTTACGCCGCCTAGCAAATTTGTCTTACCCTTTAAGCTTAGAATATTTAAATGTGAAAACTATATTCACTCCGTACTGAAAAGAAAGTGAGGCTATAAATCCCCCTTGCCATCAGTTAATAAGAAAATGCCTAGTTTTCTCTCGCTTTCTGCCACCATTCACTTAATCTTTGCTTGGTAATCTCTACTGTCTTGAAATCCACTTTTCCTTCGCTGTCTCTAAAACCCAATGACTTTACGGAGCGCCTCTAGCGGACGCCACCGGCGCCGCGCATGCGCGATGGAGTGTGGGCAAGAAGCTCGCCGTCGCCCATACACAAGCCATTGAAATGCAACGTTGCCGGCGTCGGTGTGAGTCCGCCTGCCCTTTTTCGCGTTCGAAGTGTTGATTTTACGTCTTCCTGGCAATGCCTGACTACTTGAGCGGCCTCAGCGAAATTACCGAGGCTTGTTACACCGCAAAACTTCGCGTGAACAACGTGTCATGCGGCAATTCATTCCGCGTGGACGCCGCACATTGCACGCTAGAGCCTGATTCGCATGATGAGATTTCGCTGTCAATTTTCAGTCGCGACGTCGCTCCGGCTGCAAAAAGATGAACCGTAGCTGAGATGGTCGACGTCGATACTGAAACTCGCAAGCAGAATCGGACCAAGTGAATTAGGCATAACAAGTCGGTAATGGCAACTGGTCACAATGATCAACATCTCCTCTATCTACTGTTTACATTGAGCCTGCTTACCAACCGTCAAACTGAAGTCTTTTGAGGCCTGCACTTATCGCAAAAACCGTTCTAACATTTCGTCTACGGGCCGGTGTCGTCTAAAAAAGCAGACGACAAGCAGAAACGTTTGAAAGAGCAGACGACAGTTCGAACGATTAGGCGGCCGTTTGAACTTGAAGACGCACTGAACGTAGTCCGCAGGTGCACTGTCCGTACAACTTGACGGTTTTCCGGAGTTCATGTTGGAAAAAAAAACAAATAAATCTTATGACCACAAGTATCCGTGAATTCAAGCCAAAGGACTTCCCGCCCAAGCAATCGTGGTCCGACGGCGTCTAGTTTTCCCTTTTCACGGCACATATCCATGTTCTCGGTCGAACCGAGCACATGAAAACTGACCTTCAAACCTTTCTCGACTCTTTTGGTATCGCCCCAGTCGCGGCGTTTTGACGAGAAGGCAGGTTTTTGTCTGGTTCCTTTTAAAACCACGCAGGAATACACGTCTCACATGGGAGCTTCCGTCCACAGCCCCGGACCAGAAGTGCGCCCGACGCGCCACCACCGCACCGTGACGTAACAGAGATGAGTTCGTGTATAAAGCTACCGCATTCAAACGCGTTTGGCAGAGCGACCAAAGATGGAGCCAGTTTTAATCATACCTTAAATTTTCACGTTATGGTTGGAGTATACTGAGGGCAATCTTCGTTTCTTATAGCATATTCTGACCCAAAAGTAGAACAAAAGACATTTTATTACATATGTTTATTGAATTATTTTACAAAATTACCGATTTGTTCCCTGTTCCAAGAACCCCTAGCCACAAACTCAGCCCAAAGGCCGGCAAATCAGCCTCGGTGATAAAAGAACTGTAACGCAAGTTCTCGATTTTAACATTCTGGGCCCCCAAAAAACTAAACCAAGTATACACGTCTTGCTACCTGAAGGAGTTGTACATAAAATAAGATATCGACTGTCATCAATAAGCCGAATGGGAAACAAACGTTCTGGTAGCTTGGTAGTTATAAAGTTTCACACTACCGCAGCATGTTGATTTATGGCGGCCTGTAAATGCATATATCGACTATTTTGATGTCGTGCAACGATTGTTACCAGCTTGAAAGTTTCAAGACAATTGTTCAAGGCCGACGTTCCATAATGTGCAACTCTAACGCAACGGGAAAGTTGGGAAAGTTAGTATCTTTAGTGATGCAACATTGGCTATGTTGTGTTTTCCTGCCATTGTGCAGGACTTGTTGATTTTCTCGACAACTTTTCCAGTTTAAAAGTTGCCGATGGCCTTTGTGTCTATTCCAGCCTTCACATTACATTTCGGATTTACTTTTAAAACTGTTTACGCTTTGCCCGTCAGGTGACCATGTATCTTATTGCAGTGCTATCTGAACAATATATTGCCCCCCCTCCCCCTTTTTCCACTGTTTTAATTTTTTACATGTTTGTGTGGACTTCTAGCGAACGCTGAAAGTGAAAAATCACCAGATTCCATTTGCAGCGCTATGACTGCTGTTCTTCACAAAAAGATTATATGTTTTATTAACAACGCATGCCAATCAATGTGAAAGTCGCTTATAGGCTAAAATATTTGAAGGAGATGCTACACAAGCGATAATATATTTATTGTATTCTCAGGACGAGGATTACCAGCCCCGACACAGCTCTCGACATGCTTGAGGCCGACACCAAGCACCTTCCCGCCGATGTACAACGAAGCATCACCAAGGAGAAGTTGTCGAAGTTCAAGCGTATATGCGATGCCTTTCTTAATCTTGCTGCAAGGGACGATCCGAACGAGGTGGTGCAAGAGATGACGATGGCTGTCAGAGAGTGTACGCCCAAGGCGTACTACATGACTGGAGGCCAAATGGACTGTCTGGTTCGCTGCCTTATCGGTGTCATCCCCGCAGAACTCACAGACGCGTGGATCTCGCTTCTCGGCAAACTGATTTTGTGGGGACGATCGAAAGTAAACAAAAAATGAGCAAAACAAAAATACTATATAACAAACACTTAGTGAAAATAGTCTTGCATTAATCGAAATACCCTACAGGGCCCCTAAAGACTTTGCCAAATAATACACTTACTCTGTGAAAATCAAACTAACTTGTTCCCGACAGCTTCTACATAGTTTGAACACGTACTCCCGAGCCTGGCGCGCAACCTCGGGGTTATCTTCTTTAAATTGGGAGGGGTGGCTGCCGCCATCATTCGTCGTTGACAACATTCGAGACAGACAGGCAGCCGTCTTTGCTATCTTGTCGAATCCGGCATCACGATACCTTGGGGGCATCGCTCTCCCTTGGGCGCTGGATGAGAGCGCGACTTTCTTTTGAACGCGTGCTCTAAACACCGCTAGGGGAGAACATGGTGCTGTATGAGCGCTAAGTCAAATGAGCGGTTTATAATGTATTCTTCTAGGAAAGTATTTAAGGCCCCCATAAAGCACAAACGGAAAGGTGCGCGGCTTTTGATATTGCTCCGCCACCTGAAGGTCCCTATAACTTCATACAATTGCGGGTGTAGACATGGTGGCTTCAAGGATTTGCGTAATACCATGTTTCATAGATTACCTAGTTTGAAATTTATCATCACGCTATGGAAACGCTTTTCCTTTTCGCAAATTGAAGCATGAGAAGGGAGATTGGGAGAGGGTGGTGGGGGGGGGGGCGTTGCCGACGTCAGAAATCAACTAACAGTTTCCTCGGGAGACTTAAAGGGAAACTCCGCTTCATTCTCGGTTGTGAGAAAACAATGCAGCTATCTTAGTATAATCTAGAGAAACCACATGCCAACTATTAGAATGTAATATCACCTAAATGATTATTAAACCGTCCAGCAAAGACTGAGATGCCCGCAGTCCCCAAAATCCGCTAGTTTAGCCGGCGATGTGCGGCGCAGCCAACCTTCTATTGTCGTTGTGGCTGACGTCTGGTGCATGCGCAGTTTTTTTCTTGGTATTTGTTTTTCAGGGAGAGCTTACCACACGGCGCTACCGGCGCCCTACGTCTGAGCGAGAGAAGAGGAAAAAGAGAGACGAGAAAGAACGAACGGGAACAAGAAAAACCTGAAGAGGGAGAGGGTAATGCGGTATGTCGCACGCTATGTTTCGCTGGTATGCTGCCTGGGTTTCCGCTTATATAACCTGCTTCGTCGTCACTAAAGGCATCGGATAGGGGGAAAGCAGCGCCAAGGTGAGGAACAAAAATTAGTAACTGGTCGATGAAACCAGCTCATGCTTTCCCTATAAAATTTCTAAAAGTCACATAGAAAAAAAAAATAGCAAAAACAACTCACCACTAAAATGAGTAAAATGTTTCTAACCACCTTACGATGCAACAATACAATAAATAAATCTCCCCAGCTAGTCTTGCTATGCTGCCGTGGTGCATGAAGGAAACTTTAGTCTTTCTGCACGTGTGACAGCCTCGCTGGTGCTCTGCGTGTGTCAAGTGACTATGCGTGTCCTGAGCAGGAGACTGCACTAACCGGCTCGTGCACTGCTGCTCGTCATGCGGACTAAAGTCATGGCAGCGCCATGCAAGCGGCAAACGCTTGGAGAGATTGGTGTATTGCTAGCTAAAGTTGCTACCGCACGGTATTAGCACAGTGTCGCATCCCTACACTACTGCTTCCATTCCAAGTCTCGCTGCTTTGCAGCATGACGCTCATTGTACTTCTGAAGAGCAAAGCGCAGCCTCATCAACAAGAAAGCTGAAACGAATTTTTGTGCAACCCCATGACAGCCCGTGAGATGCTCTCCTGAAAAATTCCAAAGCACCAGTGCAGTTATGCTTGGGACGTCAGCAGTGCCATCTAGAATATTCGATTCCTGTACTTGAAAGGCAACCTCACTTCTCCAACAAGGCAAAAACAGGTGTCGACACCATGAACAGTACGCTTTACTAATTAGGGCTTCGGTAAGACTTCAACTGAATCGATTCCTGTGCTCCAGTGTTCTGAGGGTCAGTTAGTGCAGCTTTGCACCTGGCACAAAGTTTGTATTTTGTGCAGACGGCTTTTACAGTATACCCACAAAGGTAGTGCGGTGAGAGTTAATCGGTCGGCTCCAGCCCACTTCTTGATTGGGTAGCAATAAGGTTGTCGACGAGCTGAGTTAACATCTGGGTATCTCCGTTAGGCAACTCCCACTCAGATTCATCTTGGACGACGACGTCTTTCTCTTGCAGCACCTCTTCCCGCTAAGCCTGCCTTTTAGAAATAATGTCCGCCAAATAATGATAGTTTTCCATCTCATAGGTTCCTGTTTGACATGGTTGAAAAAAACTGACAGCGTAATTGTACGCAAAGCAGTTTTAAACTGGAAAGGTCGCGGAACGGGATTTTTTTTTGCCTAACGGCACTGAACAGGTTCTCAAGTGCGTTTTGAAAAAACCGACTGAGCTTCAAGTTCCTGAAACTATTTTCTTTAAAGTACAGGTCTTGGATGTAGAGAGCCGCAGTTGTGATGAGGACACCCGTTTGTACAGGTTTCCGCGCTGGCTTCTTGCCTACTCGTTGGATTGTGAGTCGTTTGAAGACGTCCAGCACTTCAGCCAGGAACTCCACTGCGTCGTCATGTTTCCCAGCGTCAATCTCACTCATCACCAGGCTCATCTTGCGCGATGATAACAGGCGGAACCACTTAAAAATGGTTTCCGAAATCACGCTGTCGTTATGGCTCAGAGAACATCTAGCCCTCCTTCACGAGCGCCCGTATTGCCGACCCTGTGCTGTGGTTTATCACAGCCAGAGCCGAGGCAACGCTCATATTTTCATAATGGCTGTGGTAAGGTGCCTGTCCTTTAGGTGGAGTGTCAGCTTCAACTCGCTTGTCCATCTCTTTGGGTCACCCCTCGGACATAGTTGATAGACACCTGCGTCGCAAAATGTTCAGATAGGCAAGGGGAAAGCACGAGTGATATTTATCTACACTTATAGTATCAGATGGAGTTTTGAGCACAAGTGGTGACAGAGGATGACTGACAACATTCCAAATTTACCTCGTTTGATGGAAGGTTGCGCTTCTGCTCAATCTCGTGCGGAATGACCACATACTGTCCTCGCACAAGATGATCTTGGAGGTTTTTGAGGATGTGCGGTGCATCTGCTAGCAAGTACAACTGTCGGTCAGAGCTGCTGGCACATGGATGTTAACAATAGACTGAGGTCTTACCAAGCTTAGTGGCAGTAATGCCAAGTTCCCTCCAAAGGCCCAGGTTCCCTTGGCCCATGTCCGTCATGATGGCATCAATTGTAAGTTTAATCGACTAGCACTTCCTGATGAGGTCAAATGTGAGGTCCTTCACTTGAGCCGAGCAACTGGATTTTCCTGTAAAAATGATTCACATCGAGTAGAATTTAGCATCAATGTTGGCTACTATTTTCTGTTATCCCCTTTTCTCTCAAAGAAAAAAATGTAAACCTTGTCTACTTTTGATTCAATTTATTCGTCGCATAGTTTATTAGTGAGAAATACTGCCATGTTGTACCGTATTTACTTGATTAACAGCCGCACTATTTATGAACAAGGCCCCTGCGTCTACTCTTCCGCCGAACTCATATACAGCCAATCATCGCGTTGCGCATAAATAACATAGCGACAAACTAGATGTTATCTTCGCGCCAAAACTTTATCTCTGTACTGTAAACCGCTAGAATCATGCTGTCGAAAGCGGTGATTGGCAATCCCCGTGCTCCGTGGAAAAGCGAACACTCAGATTTTCTTCATAAACAGTGCGGCTATTACTCGAGTAAATACGGTATTTAAAGATACCATTAGCATCTAAATAAATATAAACAGTAGGTATTCGTTAAAAAAATGTGTGGTTACCTGTAAACTCGTACGCAACAGTTTGCTTCCATCGTGACGAAACTCCTCGAAGCATAAAAACGAGAGCATCTGTTGCACGTTCATCACTGGAAATGAATCCTAGAGCCAGTGGGACAGTGATATTTCCGATGACTTTCTTCCAGACATGGACGTAGGTCAACTACTCTACTCAAACTACTGTAGTTTAACTACTTTTCCGAGTAACTTGGTAACTTTCAATTACAACTTTATTTAGGTAATTAGTAGTTTAATTTAACTACATTTTTCAGGTAACTTCTACTCAAACTACTAACTACTTCTGAAATCTTGTGCTAATTTTGCTCATCCGAAAAGTTTGAGCGCAGAAATAAATAAGACGCCGGCAGATGAAATGGGATTATACTCGGCAGCCGTAGAAACTGCATCAAAGGCGTCCTTGGGCCAAGGTGGCGACGAGCAGCCAAAACATAACTCCGGCGCGCACGAACGCAGGAAGAGATGCTTAACAAGCATTGGTTAGGGTGCCTTCATGTCCCATGGCACTCTAGCCTTGGTCGGGTATTGACCTAATCCGGTAATGCACGCAGGCGCCGCGCCTTCAGCTGCAACCGTGAAAGACGGGGACACTCCCAGGGCTGTTTTCATGTTGTCTGCCTTTAGTGAGTTCTGCATCAAGAGGTTTGGGTGTTCCACGGGAGACACCACTGGAATGCCCTCGCAGCTGGGCGCCTGTTCCCATGGTCGCCTCGTCGTCAGCGCAAACTCCCTTGCAAAGCCGGACTCCCCCGTACACAAACGCAGACACGGATAATCCGTTTATAAGAGCACGTTAACGCTTCCAGCTGCAACTGTACGAGCGACGATGCTTGTTCACGTAGTTCAACTACGCGTCCTTCCGACCTTCCACGCCAGGGAGACCTCCTCTTTGTCGAAAACGATTTACTTGTCAGGCGTGTCAGGCGCGTCAGGATACCGTCGTCGCCGGCGAGGATTGAGAGTCGCCCTTGGGAGATCCTTTTGTTGGACCCGGCGTCAGCGGCGAAGTATACTTAGTTTCATCTTCTGTTAAAGCAAAACAATTATTTATTTATTTTCAGTAGCGTAGCATTAGCACTGTAACGAGACGCGCAGTCGTCAGGATGATCTCATCGTCGTGGCGCGAGACTTGAACCCTTGAAGGCCAGGTGCACTCGCTCAGCGTACTCTCCGAACGTCATGAGAATAAAGAGGGGCCAGTCATAACAATATCAAGTGGCCGAAGAAAATAGAGAAAAAGGAGGAGAGTCTGTTATAAAAGACCCTCTAGCCTAGGCAAACCTCACATGTTTCGTCATGGACACCAAAGCTGCCGGCACTCGCTTACCCGACCCTGCACTGCCTTTTTTCTGAAATTCAACGCTATCTTTCCATCCACCGCCACGTTGGAACGCCTTTTTATCTGGGCTGGGGACGTCTTTAGGAGGAAAAGGTGAACACTCTCCTATCAAAAACTTTGAAAGTCAATTGCTTCTGTGAGCGAATAAACTATTTTGGTGAATACGCAAGCCATAAAAATGACTGCATTTATTTTAGGCTCGCTGGGTTTTTCACGGATCAAAACTGCTGTTCATTTTGCTACCACAAAAATATAAAAAAGTAACTTCGAAAGTAACTTCAAAGTAACTCGCTACCTTTTTACAGTTGTTAGTAGTTTACTCCATTACTATTACAAACGCGTAATTTCTACTCTACTCCAATTACTTTTGGCGTCGATACTCAGTAACTTAACTACCTTTTTTGAGTAATTTGTACATGTCTGCTTTCTTCAATGTTGAGTCATAGTTTCTGCTTGGGGTTATCTGTATCTCATTAATCATAAGAGCAGCAGGCCGTTCCACAGTTAGCGTTGAGGCAACTTTGAACTTAAAGGCCGACGACCAGGCTCGAGATTCTGGAAGGCAGATCCTCCTCACCATGGGGGAGCAGGAAACAGGCAACTGTGGACAGTGTATAAGGGGGGAGAGAAGGAAGCTGGGAAAAAGTGGGAATCACTAACTGTTCGTCGGTCTATAAACGACGAAAAAAGCTCGGTCAGGATACCTGCATATGATAAAACGTTTCAAATTACATTCCGACACTAATAAAACAAAATAAACTGTGAGTAACATTTGCCAAAATGAGATTGTTTTGCCTGCAAATAATTTGTGCATTGCAGAATATCGGAGACATTTTGCCAAAAAAGTTCTGCCTTGCAAACTATACATGCTTTACACTGCATATGCCAGAAGATATTTGTAGTTACCAGGCTTGAACTTGGCATTCTCTGTTCTCCGCTGGAGTGCACGAACACTTTGCAGTGGCACCACGTTCTTACCGATGCACGAGTAGCCTTTGTTCCCACACGCACAATGTAACTTCATGGCCAACTGGATAGTCTTGTCCAACCAACACCCACTTCGCACGCCCTTCTTGTGTGTGCACTCCACCTGAAGAGTAGCAAAAGGAACATAAAGCACCACATCTACAGTAGAAGAGCAAACACAAAACACAAACTCCGAATGACTGCTCAGTGCATAATATTAATTGGGGCACACATTTCACCAAAGTTATTTCACCAACATGTAGTACTTTTCAATAAAAGTGCTGTACAGCACTAAGAGGGGCATAGGAAAAAAGGTGCTCTCCTTGCCTGAGCAAACCAGACATGTTGCGAGAATACTGAAGCACAGGAGCTCTGCCACTGACAATTATTGGCGACCATACAGAGAAGGCAAATTGCATCTACTGCAGCAGATATATTAAACATCAGAATTAGTTATAAGCATGTACCTGATCAGCTGCTAGGAGCGTTCAATAACCGTTCAGGAAGATCTTTCTTTCTTTCTGAAGAGCGCTCGATCGTCTTTCTGCATTTTGTAGATTTATCTCTAGTTCTTTAATCCGCTCTTCATGAATGAGGCAAACTGAAACTAAAATAAACACCGATGTGAATATTTAAGACACAAAATACCTCATCTTAACCTGCACAAAGGAGATGTATCGAATATATTGATATAAAAATGTATTACACAGTTCCGCCAAGTTGTAATTTGAAGTGATAGGGCTTGACAAGATTTCCTACCTCCAGTCATTGCACACGCAGGTTTGTTGCTCATGGCCGAGAGTCCAGGCTGCATGTATGAATCACCTATTTAGACTAAGCAAACATTTACATTAGCTTCTAATGCCGCAGATGAGAAATGGAGCCAATGGAGTACAAGAGCTTCCCTAGATCCTAAACATGCGTCCGGCAATAGTGCTGAACGAATACACGTCGCCATGACACGCATTTAGATGAAACAAAAACAACAGTGGCAGGCAATCTCGTGAGTGAGAAGTTACTTACACTCGTGACCACTGAGAACTACATTGAATTCAAGAAACTGGATTGATGTCACTTACTTTCAGCCATTGCCCTGTTTGCTTCATCGCTCACGGCCGAGTTCCCAAGCCGCAAGTATGGGTCAGCTGTTTGGACAAAGCACACACACACATCAGTTTGTGCAAATGTATGGCTTCAGCTCGCATAATTTCCAAGGACACACTTTTACCAAATGTCAACAGACTGAAATAACAAGCTGTACATTAAAGTATTACCCAAAGACAACCTACGAGCTGCTGCCAGCGTCTATCATCGATTGTCAATGAGACGGAGTCAATACACTCGGCAAAAAATGCCATACACTCTCATTAGCTTTGTGGTTTAGCCATTGAAGATTGTTAACGCCTAGCAACATGGGGGCCATGGCTCCTCAAAATCGGGCATTTTTTGAGTAAGAAGTGGCTGACACTGATAACTTGTACGGTGAATCCATGAGACTGGATTGATGTCACTTACCTTGAGCAATTGCCTAGGTTGCTTCGTTGCTCACGGCTGGGTTCCCAGGCTACATATTTGAGCCACATGTTTTTAACGCACACAACCATATCATTTGTGTAAATATATGCTTCAGCTCACACAATTTACGAAGAGACACGGTTACCAAATGACTACAGAATGAAATAAGTGCTGTACATCTCGTTTATGTATTGCTCAGAGACGACCTGCGAGCTGCTGCCACCAGCCATTATCAATTTTGAATGGGAGTGAGCCAATACACTCGGCAAAAGATCATTTCCTCTGTGGTCGAGATATTGAAGATCGCTAACGCCTAGCAACACGAGGGCCATGGCTGCTCAATCACAGGCATCTATTTCTTGAATAAAAAATTACTTACCCTGCTCACCACTGTCAACTTGTACGGTAAATTCAAGAGACTGGATTGATGTCGCTTACCTTCAGCCATTGCCCAGGCCGCTTCGTCGCTCACGGCTTGGTTCCCCCGCTGCATGTCTGAGTCACCTCTTTAGATAAAGTACACGCACACATCATTTGTGTGAATGTATGCTTCAGCTCGCACACTCCCCGAGCAGAAACGTTAATACCATATGACTACAGAATTCAAGAAGTGCGGTACATCTCGTTCCTGTATCGCTCAGAGACGACCTGAGAGCTGCTGCCACCATCTATTACTAATTCTGAATGGAACGGAGCCAATACACTCGACGAAACATGAAATATAACATCATTTCCTTTGTGGCGAGACATTGAAAATTGTTAACGCCTAGCAACACGAGGGCCTTGGCTTCTCAACCACAGGCATCTTTTGAGGAAGAAGAGACTGATGCTGCTGAGCACTCAAAACTTCAATGGTGAATTCAAGAGACTGGATTGATTTAACTTCCCTTCAGCCATTGCCAAGACTGCTTCGCCGCTCACGGCCCAGCTAGCCCAGGCTGCATTTTTGCGTCACCTGTTTGAAAAAAACATACGATTACATCATTTGTTCAAACGCATGCTTCGAATCGCACTATTTCTGAGGACAAATTATTCCCAAATAACAGAATACGAAAATAGCTTACACCTTATTCGACTATCGCATGGTACATCAATGCCACCTATATACCATCATTTTGTCTAGGTGTGGCATTTCGATACTCGTATTCTTTGCAAGAATTAGTTTTTCAAACATGTCTACAATTATCGTCCTGCCAAAAACTTGTCAGTAGTGCCTCCACGAACACATACCTTCTGGAAACATTGACAAAGCCATTTGTGTGCTAAGCATTTTGGCATACTAGGCATAAATCAATTACTCTGCAACCAAATAGGTCTTAGTTTTTTCCTGATTCTTAAAACTTCGAAACTACTGCAGTGGCTAATTTCAAAAGAGCAAGTGAAGAGAGGACCTAACTAAGAACCGAAAAATCTGCTGAAATCGGCCCAGTAACGTTTGAACTATGTCATTGTACTGCTTGTTATAATATGTCCTTAATCATTTTAAAAACCTTACCCTAAAACCAGCTATATTGGATAAATAATAAGAAACGAAACAAACACAGTAGAAATCAACACACCTCACACGAAAAATGATCTACATGCGAACCAAAATAAACAGTCCCGTTCAAGAAACTCCAGGTATTCTTATTAAACTCCCGAAAGGCGACACAATTTGATACGCGATGCAAACACGTCTACCAAAAGCGCAGAACGGACAAACGGCAATAATCACATACAGTCCTTTGTCGGGGAGTCCTTGAATGCGTCGGTAGATTCAAGTGAGCGAAAACTGACGGCACGGCGTTCGGTTTTAGCTTGCGTTTTCCGCCTGCTCGCTGTCTGTCCAACGCGTCTGGCGTAAACTGATCATGTCGGTTAAAGTGGAATTAATAGCAATGTCCATATAAGTCTACGTATTCCTCACCTCGCAGGGTCGTCCATGCCAAGACGGCATGAAGTTCTTGCGGCTCATTTTCCGTAACCATTCTTTCCGTCGAGCGATGTCTCGCTTGCTCGATGGCGCTCTAGAAGGAAGCTTACCTTCTTCGCAACGGCTGGTAAACCTGACGACGCAGCACATTGGCATCTCGCCAACTTTCTGTCGCAGAACGGGAGCCCGGCGTGTAGCACAGCAGCCACCTGGTTGCTCTAGGGTCGTAATGGCGACGTTCGGGAAGCAGCGAGTGACCTTGGGGCCGATTTGTACCACGCGATTTCAGTAAACCATTCAGAAAGCAGCGTTGTCGGCTTCCCACCACATCAAAGAATGACGCTACTTTCCTCGAGACTTGTGCTCGTTACTTGAAAAATCCAATGGATTACGATTACAAATTAGCGAGCCTCAAATGTAATGAATTACAAATTAATTTGGCTGAAAATAACGGATTACTTTACTGGTTACGTTAAAAATTACTTTCAAGTTACTTTTTCCGTACACTTATCTAGAAAACAATGTAAACAGTTTCAATATTTTTTGAAAAATGTTCTGCAACACTAGTTTTAAGTTTCTCATACGTCCGTATTATGGTAGTCCTTGTAAAAAAAAATATTGTATTTAAAAGAAAGAGTGTATGTGCACTCCGTTCAAATGTAAGCTGACAAGGCACCAAAAGGCTGCAACTACACCCGCCATCTCGCTAGCTTACGGCCTCCAGAAATAGATCCCTGGAATGGTGCAGACAAAGCTAGCAGTGTGCTTGCTCAGTAGCAGCGTCTATCTCCGCTACGAGATTTGTAGCTAAAGAAGCGATCTACGGAAGCTCCGTGTGACTCGGGTGTTTCGACTGTTATTCAGAAGAAAAGAAAAACCTGGTTCTAACGTTACAATATATAGCCAAAGCAGAATGCAGCAGTCCCAGCTTACCTGATGTGTTTCCGTTGATTAGAGTTTGTTGTTCTTGCTGACGACAATGTATGCTTTTTGGCAAGCAAATTATGCACTGAAACTCTAGGTTTCTGTTTTCTTTAATGCCCTGAATTTTAAAAATCTCATTAATTAAACAATCTCATTAACAGATGGCCATGGAGACGACGGACACTTTATGACCAAAAACTCGACCAGTCAGACGAAAAGTGGCGGTTGCGGGTTATTGATCGTTCATTGGTTCTAACTTTCATACCAATATTCGTGGAGGAAAGGGAAGGGCGGGACACAGACAGCGAGAGAAGCGGTGGCCATCGATGTCACAATACAATAGAGGATCACACAACTTCAGCACGTTATCTTTCTCTCTCTCTCTGTCTCTATCAGCACTCCTTAAATGGCCTAACCCCCCCCCCCCCCCCTTTTATGTTGACACTTAACTCTAAATGGACACCACCCTGCTCAGCACAGACCCCTTAGTGCAAGAACCGGTCGTCCGTCTGGCCGAAGGCGCCGCCGGCATTTAAGGGATCCTAGCCTTCGTCTGAGGGCGAGATGGAAGGGGGCCCCTTAGCGGGTTCCTGACCGGTTCCTACTCCATCTCTGGGCGCAATAAAAGTTGGCCTCACTGAGCGACTGACTGCAAAGTAAGGAGTGGACTCGACCACCATGACCAGACAAGTAAACCAAAGGGAAATATTGACCGTACCCTCGAAGACGATACTCTTAAGCTTGGGCCTAGCGCGTTTCAGCCGTGGCTCAAGAGCGTGCTAAAATACAGTACATCAAATACATCAAAGACAAAGAGAAGCGGCCCTCTCACGCGAGACTACATCGTCTGTTACGTGAGTTGTGAACCCGCGATTCGAGGGAATACGGACCCGCGTTTGGTGTCTGTGCAGGTGGCGGGAGACCTCGAAGAAGTTCGGAATGGGTGAAACGGTGTAAAAGACAAAAACAAATTAACACGAAGCGCTATCTCCTGCCCGGGAGAAGAAGAAAAACAAGATGAAAGGCGTCGGAGACCATACTCGGCGTTGTCTTAGTTGATCGTTGTCTTTCGCATATTTGTACACGCTTTGTCCGGTTTTTTAGTGGTTCTGGTCATACAAAAATTATGTGTTTTTTTTTCGGCTATTCTTCCCTTCGTGATGTTTTCTATTTTCTTCAACTTGCTTTCTTTATGCTGCTGAGTGTACTGCTCGTATTGCTCCAGTTACTGTAGTGTGCTCATATTTTTTAAGAAGTAACGAGTAATTGAAGTAATCTGGTGCCAACATTTGGTAACAAAATTACATTACAAATTACTTCCGAAAAAAAGCAACATGGCGATTACACAATTGCTTAAAAATTAACGGATTACAAGTAATCCGTTAATTCTAACGGATTACTTTCCAAGTCTGCTTTCCTCCCATCCAGTAGATTTAGTCGTCCCTTGCGTTGCCTCTTTGCCACCGCCACTTCGTCTGTCGTCCCTCCCCGCTTTTCGCCCCTCCCCGTGCATCCGCCTCATTTCTGGGTTACCACCGGTAGATCACGTGACTCCTTGTACCCCACGTTGGTGGGAATACAACTGACGCCGAGGGCACAATGTTGCACGGCTGTGGCTAAGTTTCGGTTTCAGTTTGCGATTATGGTAAATAACAAAATTGCACGAAAAATATTTTGGTTTTCAGGAGACAAACGGTCTAGGGTTGTTTTGAGTACATTTCACGTTTATATTACCTACTATCTCAAAATTTCCGAAATCCAGCAGTGTTGCCCTTTAACGGATGAAAAGGGGATCAGAGGAGCGAACGTGTGGACAGTTGCTGGATACACCTACTCTTTAGTAAAAACACCGCCGATCCGTCAAAATGATTGATAATTTGAAACCCCATCTATACTTGAGATCAAGGACTCCTATTATACCGGAATAATTAGCACGTAACATGAAGGGAAGCTCATCTGCTTAAAAAATATATTTGTTTTTTATCGTTTTTTGTTTGTCAATTGCTTTTTAACCCATTCGGGACCAGCGCCTCTTGTGGTGACTTTTACACGGGCAAAACGCGTTGATGTTTCCAGACCAACAAGTAGCGTAAATACGAGCAGAGGTCTTACCAACCGCTCCTAAAGGACAAGTTCGTAATAGTTGGCTATCTTTGTTATCTTGTAGCGGCAAGAGCGGTGCACAGCTTGGGGAAGAGTGTTGTGTCAGCCTGAGGCTGCAGATATTCATGGTCGCACCCATCGCAACCACTTCCAGCACAAGCATTCACTTTGTTCCCCTCCCTGGCTTTTTGTACGTGACGTGGCAAAGTCAGCACTCCGACCTTTATATCGGTGCCCCGTTTTATGTCAAATGCTTCATTTCAGTCTGCGTCCGACCGCAGCCTGATCCGATGGAGGCAATCGGGCAGTGCCAAAAAGTGCATCGAAACGGCACTCTTTGTGTTTACGCCTTTGCTCTTCACGGCTAAAGCAGGCGCGCACAGTGAGCCCACTTTAAATATGACCGTTTGTTCTATGCGTGATAGAATTAGTCGGTGAGAGCAAACGCGCAAAAATGGCAAGAGCCGTGACAATGCACTTTTTAACGCGGGTTGAATCGGCTTCATCGCAATTTAGCGTCGGCTATGGTCGGACTTGGTGCGAAAGGGGGTATACAAACGCTATCATTAAACCAATTCGGTCAATGAAGTTTCTCGCAGGAAGCACTAAATCACGGCACTGTTTCGCGTTTCTGTGCCGGTGGTACTGTCTATCGATGCAACCACGCGGAACGATGTGCCATGATATTGAGTTTTATATGTCTGTGCCTTTGTTTTGGGGTTGCAACTAATGTCCGTGGTTATATCTTCGCAGTGACGTGCGTGGATATATCTTCTCCCTATAAAAACGGACCTCACTCAGCTGAACTGGTACGCAAAGCTAATTTCAAGTGCATGTAACCTCTACTAGATATTTAGTATCTTTATTATCCTATGGCCATTCAACCATATCACAACGTTCTCCAATCCAGTATATAGTCTCCTAACAGTATGCCAACTGCACATCCTGCCATCCGTGCATCAGCGTCTGTGTTCCGGCGCTTTTGTAGCGTGAGCTACACTGGCCGAGGTTGAGCAGTTTCGCGTGGATCGCATAATGAGCCGTGCTCCGTGCTGCGCAAGCGCGAGGAGCAGTGACGTCACACGGCGCACAGCTGGCGCGCCGGAGACGCCGCCGCCGCGGGCTCCGCCGCCACCGTGCGCGCCTCGCTGGTCTTCGCATTCTAGAGGAGTGACGTCATAGCCGCGACAGACGCGAGCAGACGCCAACGTTATTAGATTAACTCAGTTTCGGAACTGTTCATAGACACTGCATGCACGAACAGTACCCCCCCTCACTCACCACGACTCGCCCAGATTCGCTCGACGCGCCGCCGGACGGCTGCTTTGGTAACTGAATCGGGATACGTTCGTTTCAACGTCACTAGAAACGTAAAAACCAACGAAAAAAACTCTTTTTGTAGTAACTTTTATTGGAGATTAGTACAGAATGGGGGCGGGTGATGTTTTCTAAAATTTTTAGTTTTCAAGGTTTTGCAGCACAATTAATATTGTTTTTATACAACCATGCCTCAGCGGGGATTTCAGGTAGCGCGTCCCGACCTAGGCGCATTTTAACTGTGGGGGGTATATCGCGACGCGTCCGCACGGGAGACGTGGGTGGAACCCCTGTAACCCGATTGAAGCCAAAAATAGATGTCACGTGAAGTTCCTCGAGTGACCGCTGTGGGAGAAATGGCGGCGTTGTGATCGCCATTTGGCGCTTCAGCTGTGCTCTTTAGAATGCACAGTTATGAAACGAAAATATAGATGGCGCTTCGAACGACTCCAGGCGGATTGAGGTGAGTGAGGGGGGGTACCCCCCTCCGCGGGAGTTCCACAACTGAGGTAATCTAGTAACGTTGGCAGACGCCGAGGGAAGCTATACAGACGCTAGTTTACGCCCGTGGAGTGCACATGATAGAACGCTAGGACGCCGCTTCACGTCACCATTAAATGGTCGCGTCTCGCGGACGCTATCAAAAGCGCTTCTTTTGTGGTCGCGTCTCGTGAACGCTACAGCTCCCCCTGGCCAAGAGAAACAGACCGATAGCCATGGTGAAGGAGAGCGAAATTGCTCCTCAGCGGCGCAGAAAAGAGGCGAAGCTTAACTCGGATCTCGAAGTAGTTGCCCGGCAATTAGCGGTTGAGCGCAGGAAGACCGAACAGAAGAAGGTAAAACGTGCTGCGGAGACATCGGAGGAAAAGGAGGGACGTCTAGCAAAGCCGCGTCGCCAGGAGGCTGAGCGACGTCCCCGACCATCTCAGCAGCAGCAACAACAAGACGCCGTCGATAACGTTAAGGCTCGCCGATTGACTGACTATACGGTGAAACGTAGCGAAAGCGCCAGTGCGACTCGGACCTTCGAGACGGACTTCGTAAACAATCCGTTTGGATATCTGTGCAAAGTGTGTGAAAGACTGTGGCACATGAAAGACTTGACGCCGCTAAGTAGTGCCAGGCGTGAAACGTTGAGTTTAGCGGCGCCGCCTGAGTGGGGTGAAACCGAGGCGCGGGTTTGTACAACGTGCAAGAACTTTCTCGTTAAGCAGAAGATTCCACTCTTTAGCGTTACCAATGGGTATCGTTACCCGCCCA
Source organism: Ixodes persulcatus (assembly GCA_013358835.2). Taxonomy (NCBI): domain Eukaryota; kingdom Metazoa; phylum Arthropoda; class Arachnida; order Ixodida; family Ixodidae; genus Ixodes; species Ixodes persulcatus. Next base: position 147,221 of record JABSTQ010010542.1, read on the forward strand.
TGCCACCCGGTCTACCGGTTCTAAACGATGTGGCCGAACGTGTACTTTCTCCCCGGATTCCCTTCGTTCAGATCCGTTGTCAGCGTGTTACTACACTGACCACCGAGTCGTCTTTGTGGCAATAGAAAAGCAACCAGACGATGAGCACAAAAAATATATATACATGTGTCACATAATGCGTATACCGTGTGTGTGTCATTGAAGCAGCAGTAAGCATGATAATCAAGCTAATCCTAGACAACCAGGAAAGCTAAGAATAACCAGCTGAACCTTAGCTCACGCTACGTATAACCTGGCATAGCCGAGCTAAGCCACTGCAATTTTTTGGAAGATTCGCTATTTAGTAACTAGTATAGTTTTTTGTGTTTTGTAATAACTTGTATATGCGTGTATTCATGTAAACACAACCCCGAAACGAAGAGGCGCAATTCTGAAGAAGAGAGACCTCCTCTGGGAACGTTCAAATAAACTTTTCTTATTGTTTGTTGAGTCCTTCTATTTTTATTTTGTGTTCGAATGGTTACCGGACCACCAGTACTGTTAAAGATGTTTATGTGCATGTTGTTTGCTCATAATTTAAACAGATTTATGAAACGAAATATATGGCATGAAAACTACATTTATTCGGTTTGTGCGTGTGAATTGTAGGGTCAAGAAGAAATAATCTAGGGGGCCAATCCTCATAATCAGTCAAAAAATTACCTACATTTTTGTTTTTACAATTTTTAAAACAAATTGTAGAGATTGAAAAAAAAACAAAAAAACTTACTAAGTATGATCAAAACCTTTCGAATAAGTCAATAATAATAAAATAAAGATTGAAGCATATGGAAAGGGCAGAGGTACATAAACGCGTATTATAAGCCAAGCCGTGCTACTCAGGAATTTAACAATTGACTATGTTCTAACTAGCCAGACTCTACTTGCCAAGAAGGTACCATTAAATATGTGCTGATTGGGCAGAAAGTGCATACCTTTTTTTCGTTTTCAGTTATTGAAACTTGAAATTATCCTTGGCATCAGGGTTGGGCAGTATCGCGATACAAATGTATCGCGATACTGCCCTAAATACTATACTGCCTAAATACTATCGCGATACAAATGTATCGCGATAGTATTTCAGAAATACATTTCGTATCTGTATTTCTGTATCGCGATACATTTTTTTCACCAGTATCTCTATTTCTGTATCGAAATACATTTTGAATGTTTCTTTGTATCGCGATACATTCAGTGTGAAATGTATTTCGTTACATTTCTTGAAAAATACTCCCGCTCCCCCTCCCCCACCCCCCAAAAAAAAATCCGAACCATTTTTTTTTTTACTTTTGAGAGCATTAGGGCCAAGGAGATGCTGGGGCATTGTTACCATGGTGACCAAGGTTCCTTCCGATTCTCCTAACTATTTTTCTATGCGTCCTCTTCTCTCTTCTGAGAAGTGCTGCGTAGTCGGGGACTCGAGCCAGGTGGCGTGCCAGGAGTGGAGTCAGAGCATCTTCTGCCGCAGGTCCTTAGGTAGGGATTTCTTGAGTCATTCTTTGCTGGCATCCAATACCCTTGGATAACCGTCTCTCTTGCCTTAGCATACACAGTACACCCAGCCGGCAAAGCTGAGTCACAGTTCGCTGCAGCAGGAGTCTAACGGTGGTTGACTTGAAATAGTATAGGATGACTCACGCACTGAAGTTCAACACATATTCGAATGCGTCTGCGGCTGCGCCCGTAATATTGCACGGCTCAAGGGTACGTCAACAGCCGACATGAACGTGAGCCGCTGCTCTGGGGATCCGAAACAAGGAAGGAGGCCATACGTGGCCTCGCTGTGCCGACCCAGACTTGTACACCTGCGACTCGTCTTGAGCGCGCTGTTTCTCGGAGAGCTCGCACCTGTGCCGGCAGTATCAGGTCGCAATCCACGAGATCTCTGTTTGGATGATGCTAGGCGAAACTTGAGGACTGCAATCTATGCGTCGGTGGCGGAGGGTCGGCAGGAAGGACCTTCATAACAGGGATGCCACCGTATCGGTTTTTCAACCGTAACAGAAGATAAGACATGTGTTCCAGAATGCTTCAGGTGGTCCACTACTCTCGAAAGTTCCAAATGACACTGCCTGCAGCCCTGCACGATCTCCAACGAGGTAACCTACAACGAAAGTACGTATTGTCCTTTCATACAGCACCGTGGTAAAGTTTCATGCTCAAGGCCACACCTACATATCAAGAATAGCAGGTCGTTCCACTGTGACGTCATGTGATCATTGTTGACAGGGACGTCCTTACTGGACAGGGGCGTGTTGACGTTTTGATGGGATTTAGGTTGACATAGAATTTATTTAGAGGTAGAAGTCTTTTTGCATCCCTCGGTAGACAGACAGGATGTCAGGGAAGGGACCGCGGTCAGTCCTTGATGGAACTTTTCTTTTGAGCCCATTGAAGACTCCTCGTCGTCCGAAACCACTATTTACAAGGCAAAGTTCCAAGCCTACGGGAAAATAATTTCGGGATCAAAAACTTCCACTTACAACTTCAAGCTTTATCTCATTTGGAGTCTCAAACAAATTCAAAAAATGTATTGCAGTATTAGTATTTCTGTATTTGTATTTCTGCCCTCCCTAAAATGTATTCCTGTATTTGTATTTCCAAATACTTTTTGCCTCTATTTATAATGTATATCTGATACGTATCGCGATACACTTTTTCAGATATATTTCAGTATCAGTATTTTAGCTGCTATTTTAATGTATCCCAGTATTTGAATTTCCAAATACATTTTTGAGTATTTCTGTCCAACCCTGCTTGGCATGCATCCACAATAATATTACATGAAATGCATTGGTGTTAATTCCTTCGTCTCCCATCAATTTTGGATCTCAGAAACGGACTAAACCAGGAGGCACAGCTAAAAGTACACATTGCGCAAGTCTGTACAATTCTACGTTAGATCATGAACTGGGCGTTTATTTCTTACCAGAAATGCTGAGCTATTGCTCATCCCGTCACATCGACGGCAGCTCCCGTCATGAAGCTACTCATAGGACTGCACATGAACGCGATGGTCTCGGATATTTCTTCAGGCCGTGCCCTGCGCCTGAACATCGCTGACTTGTCGAAAGAGGCCACCTTTTCCTCGGGTAGGTTGGTGAGCATAGGCGTATCCACGGGACCTGGCAGAATGGCATTGACACGGATGCCCTTAGCGGCCACCTCGAGGGCCACTGACTTGGTGAGGGATCCTACGCCGCCCTTGGAGGCGGAATAGGAAGGAAGTTTCGCGGAGCCACTTGTCGCGAGGTCACTCGCGATGTTGACGATGGTGCCGTCCATGACGTTGTTAGCCAGCATGTGCCTCACCGACGCTCGGTTTATCAGGAACGTTCCCTATGAGTGAGAGAAAACAAAATCCGCATATCTCGATCAAAACATATTAACTCAGAGTCACGCAGAATATGACACAAATAATCTGGGCACATGCCGTGTGTGTGTGTGTGTGTGTGTACGGCGTCATGTGACGTCAAAGTTTACGTGATCTCATCACGTCACGTGACGTCATATCACTTACGTCACAGGACACATGATTTCATGTCCTCACGTGACGTTAGGGTGTAACGTGACATCATGGTGTCACGTGACATGGTAATATCATAATGTCGCCCTATGGGCAAAGGTCTATAAGGGCCATAGGGAAAATGTAGCCCACAGCCCTTCGTTCATACGTAATCTATGTGTAAAATGTAGCGCTGGAATCTCACCCTGGAATCTCACGCTGGAATATAACGATCTGCTCGTGATGATGAGCTTATAAACACGGTTGATCTTAAAAGTCCACTGAGTCCCCACGTGGCAAAATAAATCTCCAGATTGGCTATTTTTAATATTATTAACAGAGCGTGGATACGTGTGTCGGTCTGCGCCGTATCACGCAACGCTGCAGCGATATCATAAGAAATGAGCCCGAGTACTCAAAAAACGTCCATGTGTGAGCGTCGTCTTCTAGGCTTTTCTGCTGACTGCACACAGCCCCTGCATTTCATTTGTTGGTAGGGCTATCTAATGCAGAGGCTGTGGCCTGTCAGCGCATGTGCACAAAGCAGATAAACGAGATTTGTTCTCACGGGACAATTCGGGCTAATATCGCCGCAGCGCTCAAGTCATAAGGCGCTGACTGCCCTGCGGGTCGACGCTCCCGTAATGTTGTCACGAATAAAAAAAAAAATGCAGAAGAGCGTAAAACTAAAAATAAACAATTACTGGGGTGAATCTGAGCAAAACTAAAATGAAACAACAACGAACCGTACATTTTGCAACGAAGAGAGAGACTGTCCGGATCCGGCGTTTTACCGCTGCTCTTATTCGCAACTCCAACACCCTATAGATGGAGGGGTGTTAATATCAAAATGGCGAAGAAATACGGAGATAATTCTCCGTGATTTTCCCGGGTGACAATCTCGCTCGCGCTGGTCAGTATGCAAAAAAAAATAATTTATTTGACTACAAATACAAATTGGTCAGGGCAGGGGCACATCACAGGTTTCGGAGAAGTTGACGCGCGTTAAGAAGACGAGCATGTTAATTTTAAAATTTGCGCACCAGAAGAGAATTATTATTGTCACGCACTCGCTTCTTTTGTTTAAAACTCATCATCATGAACACACCGACGAGAACCATGCCGTAACAGCAGTACCAATACCGCCCTTCCCAGTCACCGTCTCCGGCGCCGCCCCCGCTTCTCTGGTTCTTTGTTCGTCCGCAAAAAGTCGAGCGGAGGGCTGGAGTTGCGAATACACACGGTGCGTTCAGAAACGTTGTTGAACCACGACACTCGCAGACAGCTGAATAAACTGAAAGTTTCCGGAACAGCAAAGCTAAATAGGAGAAAGGACCTGGACGAAGCGGAGTTCAACCTTGTTCCTCAGAGTATCAGCTGCGTGTGTTGTCAACTGCGCCACGCAGGCGGCATTACATCCTCTCTAGGAAGCTGCGGCCCGCTGCTTATCATAAAAAGACAAAATGAAAAAAAAGAATAATAATCTTATCATCAATATGTCTCAACATCTCCGCAGTGAATCACGGTAACGGTTTAGTCGGGTACATGTCACGAGATGTTCGTGCTGGTGGTCGTTCGTCGTCAGCATAATGGGCGTCGTCATTGCCCTCACAGTCGCCTTCATTGCCATCTTTGTTGAGCGTCATGAGTTCTTGTTACGAACGTCAGCGTCAGTCATCATCGCTGTTGCCAACTCAAAAATAAAATACCCGGCTGAAAGAATCACGAAAAAGCGCTACAAATCGCTAAATTTAACGCGCGGGTCAATTATGACTTTTATACATTATTTACTGCTATAGTTACTTTTAAGCCACACAATCAATAATATAAACCTTAGAAGGGACCTCTCGTATTTGAATGTAGAGCGCTTCCACGAAAAAAAAAAACATGTCGAGTGAGCGTCTCGTTTCATGACCCGCCCATGCGCGCAACAAGTAGGGAGTGATCAAGCACGTGTACCTCGGTCTCTAGAAAGCCACGTACGAGGGGAATACGGAGAGGAGGAAGGACCGTGTTCCCAGCACCTCGTAGATAAGAAAGCATACGTGCTGAATTTTCTTGCGTCACCAAAGAAGGCGACCGCAGGCCAGGGATTGGACATGACAACGGCGTCGGCATTCGGCTGGACCTTGTGTCCAATCAGTAAGAACACAACTCCCAGCACGAACGCTGACACCGTAGTGGTGTCCAATCTCTGGCATATGGTGGCCTTCTTTAGTGATAAAGCACAATTCAGCACTTACGCTTTCTTATCTAGGAGGTAATGATGTACCTCACCCTCCCGCATGCGCGCATACGCTTCAATCCGACGCTGATAGGTCACAGCATTGGTTGCCTGGGTTACCGGGCATGATTCGGGGCTTGTGGATGACCGTAGGTTTTGTTCGGGAAAGCAAACAATGCAGTTAGGACAGTGATGCTTCCTACTTTTCTAGCCGGCATTCCCAATAAACGGTGATTATTCAGATAAAAGCTTATAAAATCAGAAAGCCTTTAATGTGACCGTGAAAGTTCACTTTGAAGACGTCCTAATACACGCGACCTGGAGTGTCCTGTGAGTGTTTTGAAATACTTGCCTTTAATTGGATAGATGCATTTAATGGAGCAAGTTTAGTGATGATTTAAAATTTCTTTCTAACCGGTTGAATTAGGCGCGGCTATACAAGGAATACTTGGAGCATTGATCCTAGTGTCGGTGAAACAAATCGTGTGAATTAGTGAAAAAAAAAGAGAGAGCATTATCTGAAGCGAGGGCACTGTTTTCACCGTTGATTGAAAGAGGAGAATGCAATATAGTTCCAAACTTCTTGCTCGGTTATTTTTTTGTTTTTTTTTGGGGCGATCGCATTCGCTGATGCCGAAATCTCGTTTACTTGGAAGTGACAAGACGAGGGTCGGTGGCTAAGTGCGATTCGTGTCGCAGTTCGAAGCACGGTGAGTGAAAGCTAAAGCTGCACAACACAGAGATCGTGTCTTCCATCCTTACTTCTCCCCGTTTCAATCCGGATGAGCATCGAACCGGCGTACTTCCTGGTATCGCTAGTGCGCTATGTACATTAAAGAACGCAGGCTAGAAGTCCTACTACACTGGCTAAATTTAGCGTATAAAGCGTAAGCGACTGTCGGTATATATGGGATAGCCGACAAACCTTACGCTGTCTAAACGAGAACGTATATTTCTTTTTCTTTTGGCGTTTTGAGAGTCATAATATATTTGGGGCTCGACACGTCCTACGTTTCTGTCGCAGTCAGTGACTACAATGAGGGAAACAACGTTGGGTTGACTTTGTGTTGCGTGAGTGCGTACGTTCCACACGTTTTCGTTAAGCACTTGCATAGTTTTTTGTTTTTTTGCGTGCAAATGCTGTTTTTAGTTTGCATAAAAGCTAGTGAACGCCGAAGCGTATTGTCCCAAGCTGAGCGAAGCATGGTTCATGGAATTGTGTGGCCTTACCCTTAAGTCGGTGGCAAGTACATCGTCAAAGTCTGTGTCGCTCGTCTCCTCAATGGGCCCTGGCGTTCCCAGGACACCAGCGGAGTGCACCACGACGCTGACCTTTCTTCCTGGAAACGAAGACTCGATCTTTTCAAACAGATTGCTGACAGAGCTTGAATTGGAGACGTCCACGTATATTGCCCGATGATCCCCGTTGTATGATTCTGTAAAAATCGCACACACAAAGAAAACGAACGATAAACCAGTACGCAATCAGTAGGATTTTAGAGATAGGAAATCATCCTGAAGGTCAACGTAAGAGAGTTCCACGCACGCTTATATATTCGGCTCCTTAGGCGGCAAATGTTCCTTACCTTAACATTTTCCATACATGACATAGAGGCCTAGGAGCATTATACACCATTCACAAATCGGAGGGTTCAAACTCTTCTGACGATTAGACCAGTTGAAGTTAGCGCATTCTGTTGTTTCGTTCCTACTCTCGTCCCTGTCTTGAAGCGCTATTATGTTTTCAAAGTACCAGTACCAACTCGCCCAAGAATCCGCATTACAGCCAAGACATTGTGATGGGAAGCTTGTTTTCGTTCTGTGTGGTGAAATTGTCGGCAAAATTGATGTAGCGAATAGTTATACAGCGAGTGTTTAGTGTGAATCAATAGACTACTATACTAGTTGAACACTGTGGAAGAACAATCTTTACAGGAGAATACGGCACAAGGCCCGGGGAGAGGTGCTGACAAATTGCTCTCTCAATCCCGGCGGCCACTATAACCGCAAAAGGTATTTTATGGTCACCTCACCGGCTCAGAGAGCAAGGAGTAGTAGCGTTCAATCCGAGTCTGCTAGAAAAGGCGTATATTTTGTCCGTTTTTTTTTTCTTTACTTTTCGTCTAACGCAACATTTCCCCAAAATTACTTTATATGACGCAGTTGAAGTATAAACATGCGGTTTATTTTACTTATATTTTATGCCTCCTCATCATTTTTCAGCGTCCAGAAGAGGATTTTAATAAGCTGAGCGTGGATGGAAAGACGGAAGCTGTTAGTCTCTCTCGGCGCCAACTATGTTCGGCTGCGTCGTCAAGGCTTTCGCCGCTTCCTCAGTGCTGCAACTCAGCCCTGCTGTGAGAGCACGTGGTTTCGTCTTGCGTCTCATTCGGACGATCTCTCGTGCGAAACAGACGCGAAAGAAAGCGACGCGCTCGCGCAAGCAGCTTCCGCTGTGTTGGAGCACACCGAAAGAAGGGCCAGCCTTTGACTATGCTACATAAAATAGCTTGCGGCAGGACACGCAAATAGCTGTCGTAAGTCCGTCCTCGCTTCGATTATTCAAGACCGCTTTTGAGTGTAGGAAAAGGGTGAACAACATAAAACTGTAAGTAAAATTATTACGATAGTAATTCAATCGATGCAAAGGAGCAGCGAGTTGGATGACAATAAAATCTCCAAACACACCTAGCTGTTTTTGGAGATTTTTGTTTGTCCTTCGTCTCTCTTGTTCTTCTTCTCTGGGAATTATTGTTGTTAGATAAATTGTGCCTGATTTTCATACCTTAGAAGCGGCATGTAATATTATTTCTGGAGACAATTGTGTTAAGCGAGAACTAGAGAAAACAACACGTAAGGCTTACGTCTGCCGAGCGCAATCGCCTGAAACACTACGCCTTCTCTGCCCTCTGAGGCAGTCACGTGTTCAGAAGACCCCATCGAGACTATTTCAGCCACCGGGATTGATAGCGGCCTTCACAAGAAAACCGCCCCTACAGGTGCAGTCACAACCAGAGTTTTGACTTTAAATGATTATAAAAACAAAGTAAGATACAAAGCCACGTTAACCTTGTGGTACAAAATGAGAATACAGCGACCCTTTCTGGATGGAGGTCACATAAGGGACACATGGAGGCTGCCATGCACAAGTTACTGGTATGAACACGTTACTAAGCAAACTCAAAACATAACTAATTGCAGTACGCGACTCAAGGTGTTCACAGGAAACGTGCTACTTTATCTCAAATGCAAGGCGCCACTTTTCGCCAATACTCTCAAAGCCATTTACATATCTGCATCCGTTTTGTTTCGTATTGTTTCCTCTCCAGGCAACTAGCATTAGATTTAACTCGCTCATCATTCTCCGTAGACCACATCCGGAATTTATGTGCTGCAGCATCCGCTGTGGTGGCATTATGGCGGCTTTCAGGGGAATTTTTCACGCTAACCACCTCATCTATTGTAGATGATGCAGGCGAGATAATGGCCTCGTTTAATTAAAGAATAATCATTTAAATGCGAAAATCTGCACTGATAAATACTCTCGTCTACTTAATGAACCAATCCGTATATGCGGGGTGTTTTACGGAACCCTGGACAATTGTTCTTGCGAAAAGTACGCATCGCAAAAAAAAACAACAAAGGAAGTTGATCTCATATCGCCTTTACAAAATGGCTTCAGCTAGGGAAAGTTGTAGCGTTCGGTATAATATCGCTCTAAATTACATTTGAGTGTATAAATTATTTTAAATTAGTGTATAATTTTACTAAGGACATTATGAACGTCCCCTGAAAACCAATATATTATTCAGTTTCGAAAAAAGAAATATTGGGCACACGAAGCATTTTACGTATCTTCGGTAGCACAAGAAAAGGAAGAGAACACGCAACTTTAAAATTCGATTCGTGTTTCAGTTTCGCTGTTCTGTCAGAACGCCTATCTTCGTCAGCGGTCCTCTCATCGCGGTGAAGGCGCCCATCTATTCGCTCCCATTCTTGTAGGAAGGAACTAGGTGTGACGTAAGCTGGTTAAATAAAACGCTGTACTGTTTGAATGACATTTAAAAAAAGACCTACGATTCTTACATTCTCCACCCCTATGCAAAGATTATCTGGTGTCACACAGTTGGTCCCAGCTTTGTCAAGATCGAGCAGGACGACTGGCGCGTATGTGGCTTTTCACAGGAAAATAGAATTAAATAAACGTCCAATTTATAGTTTTATACAGTAGTTTGATTCAGTGGTTTTCAGTTACTGTAAACAATATTTTTTTTCGCGTTCTCAGTAATTCGCGATTTCGATCAAACCCGAAAGTTTTTCGGAATACTTCCCGGGTTCTAATTTTCGCGACGTGGTGGGATCACAATATAAATTCCAATGTGTTCACAGTTTACTGGAATTGTTCGCGGGACCTATTTTTCATGAATTGTACGCGATTCGCGAAAATCGCGAAGATTAGGTCCTCGCAAACTTTAAGTCGTTTACAGTATATCAAAAACGTTCAGAATATTAAAAGAATATACCTTAAAGAATTACTCATGTCAAAATGAATTTCTCATAAGTTCCTCATAAAAGAGAACAAGTCATAAGAACCTTGTGTTACGGAACGTTTATACATTCTTAAAATATGCCCTGTGGAAGAAACACATAGACAATTACCAATTTTTTCTCTGCGTAGCTTACGTTTAGCAAGAACGACTTAGCGAGAGTTCCGCAAAGCAACCTGTATATGCAGCTTTTCTTTGTGGCTTCCTTACAAGTGTGTTGAAACAGCTGCCGTTATTATGAGTTATTGTTTGACTTTGATTATCTGCGGACCCCTTTTTACGCGGAGCATCCTCAAGAAATGGATATTATCCTTTCTCGCTTTCTTGACGACGTGGGACAGAATCACGGCTCGTTCACGCTTGCGAAATACGCACTCGCCGCCGACCGCATTTGCTCGCCGAAAAAGGATCGGGCCGTTCACATTTGTTGCCGCCTGCGGAGTGCGCGCCGCGAGCGTCTCGCAGTTTCCCGAACAGAAGAGAGCTGACGAGAGCTCTCAAACGTCCTCCTTGCCCGCACGCGTCGCGTCGCCATCGTCGCCAGCTCGTCAGCGGGGAACTGACGTCAGCAAGCGCCACTTCCCCCGCCCGTTGTGATTGGCTTGCGGCGAGAGAAAACTTTTTTCCGGCGTTCAAAATTGGTCCCAGAGCGATCTTGCTCGCCGCCGGAAATTCTGCATGATTTCGCCGCCGGGCGTCAAAATCTCGCAGATCCGGCCGCCGGTTCGCAGGTATGAACAAGGCATCCCACATAAGCAGTCAGTGCATCGCATGACTAATCGCACTACGTGGTGGCTCATGTTACATAGGAACGAAAGCGCTACTATTGCGTAAAGGAGTTTCTAGTTATTGCGCGATGACCCTGCTACTGAAATACTATTATATCATTCCTGATGGGATTAATTTTTCTCTTACCCTCAAGTTTCAAGAGACGTTCGGCTTTTAAAAAAATAAATAAGCTGCTGAAACAGGAAAGTTTGTTTATTTTCATACACGAAGGCAAACGTGCTCTCGGAGCTGTTTTGCTACATCGCGAAAAAAAAGGAAAAAGTAGAATAGGGTAGCGGACTAGATATAAAAGGGGTATTAAAGACAAAGGAGAGGTGATAGTAAAAAGAAACTTGTACACAGGATTTACACTAACGCTTAGAGCTTTTTAATAAACGAGTACTAATGAGATAATAATTCAGCGCTATCGTGACGTTATACCCATGCTCCGAAGTGTGTCAAGGCACATGAAGGTGGTAAACTCTAATTTGTTCGCTTATTTTTTGACCCAGTTGTATCGTCATCGTATCTCTTTGAGAGTCCTATGCAGTGCAGTTGCACAATTCGTGTTTGCGGTCTTGGAGTAAAGAATACGAAGAGTACATGGGTGAATTTTTTTGCCAAGCAAATGGAGGTATTTTTTAGTTTACGCTACGGCGAGACGAAGTATATGAATTTTTTCTTTATTAGGTATTTGTATTAATTCGTCCTTAATAAAGATGTAAATTTATCGACGATATTTTTATCCACGCCGTTGGAAAAATGAACTCAGAACAGTTACATATTTCTTGCGAGACTCTTTGGCTGCTTTGTCAGCAATCACAATCCCAGCAATCTCACAGTGTCCTGGTACCATTGTAGGACTACCGTATTTCCTCGAACTGATGAGTGGAGATGAATCTGCAGGATTGTGTGAATGAGGTGAATATGCGGACTTCTTTTATTCATTGACCATAGAGCTAGGAGTGCATAGTTTGAGTCAACGAAGGTCACCCAGAGGTATGGAATTTGACGACTGATATTTTCTTTGGCTTCCCATATCACTGCGAGTTCTGCCACCGTTGAGGGTGTTACGTTACGTAGTTTTGCTTTTATAGTATTTTTGGTGAATAAAATGTGCACCCCAGAAGAGAACGATTAAAAAGTCGTACAGCCGCCCGTCACCCGTGTATACCTGAGTCGATAGTGAAGATTTTCCTTTTTATTGACGCGGATGGAAAAGGGTCGATGAGCTTAAACTGAAAAGTTAAATTGGCGAACGTTTGACATAAGCAAAAGAAAGAACGAGCGTCAAGAACGCGTCACCGAGCAAGGACGGCGGCAGCAGCGAGTGATGATGTGTCGGTGTAACAGCTGGCTAGCGCGAGAGGGAATGAAGGAGCAAGGTCGCGATCGGCTCCTTATCGTCTACACTCGATATCTCAAATGTTCGACCTAAAATGTTCGGCAGTGAGCTAGGACGAGACTTACTCGGCAAGGTCATGTGTGCCTCCTTATCTTTCGCACTATTGGAAAAAGTAAACTCAAATATTCTATAAGTACGGAGTAGCGTCCTTTCTCCGTCACGTTCCCGGCAATATTTTTTGACGCTATCTACGTCATCCCAGTGACCGGTATCGCCAATTTCTTTCCAATTTCCTGAAATATATTTTATTTCAATGCTAACGCATTTAAAAAAAATGACTGTGGGTGATTGTTTAGCCGACGACAGCAAACACACAAAGGCAACCAGCGCCGTCCCATTCACTCTTGCGGCGGCTTGCCATGAAAGCAAATATGTTCTGGGATAATTGATTTTAGAGTGCAACTGTACTACTTTCATAGCGTTTAGTGGGCCAAAAAAAAAAAAAGAAGGTAGAAAATCTAAAGACTGCTTTTCGCATCGAAATTTTGAAAAAGTAGCTGACTATTTAATACCTTTTTCAATTTAACGCTATTCGCCTTTTCACTGTAATACATCAGCGGTACCCAAAACTTGTCAGCCGGCCCCAGCTCACGCATTGCACACAAGCAACGCGTCAATAGGATGTATGCAGTTGGCAACAATCAATCTGTCGACAAATTTTGAATTCGCGTTCGTGAACCTTAAGTGCCGTGACGGCATTTGTTATTCGTCGCAAAACAGCATCATAAAAACTCTGAGTTATCGCGTTCCGAAACCAACACTATCAAAGTCGACAATGTGACACTATTATTATTTCCACCGTTTAAAGAAAAATTATTCAGACTGCCCAGTCGGGGAATGCTGCTGGCAAGAAAGCTGTGAAGGCTGTCGCTGTAGCACGACATTCATCGGCGACTGCACCTGACGCAAAGACACACTGACGGCTAACGCTGCTGACCCAAGATGGCTGAGAGAACTTCCTATCACGGTGAAATGCTATGCAACTACCTCGCGATTTCACATGTTCTGTTTCAGTTGAGGAGAAAAGCTGAACAGGAAGAAGTTGGAAAATAGTTTCATGACCCCTTTAATCGGATTCGCCGAATCGTAGCCATAGCATAGCTTGAACATAGCGTGAAAACTAGCATAAAAGCTAAGAAATTTGCCGGTTGAAATTTTGCGCTGTCATAAATGAGGCACCGTGACGTCATTGTTCAAGTCGCATAACTTGTTTTTTTTTTATTGTTTTACAACACTGCAGGGTAGTTAGCACTTTAAACGAAGAATAAAGTAAAATGTATCAACTCGCGAAAAGGTTAAACAAATCAGTGACGTGTTTTTACGCGACGTCAACTAATGCTCGTTTCGCTGACCGCGTACTATTATGCGTTTTGAAATGCTGAAACAAAAAGTGTAAGTTGCTAACGCGTATGGTCAGTCAAGATTGTAAAGAACACGCGGCGGCTTAATGCGGGAGTAAGTAAATTGACGAACGTCGCAGCATCTCGATGGTCTCATTCGAGCCCGTTCTGTTTCTGTCTGCCGCGACGACCGTGGCGCCCTCCCGTGCGAGCACCATGCAGACGCTCCTGCCGATTCCACTCGCGCCCCCGGTGACGACGGCCAAGCGGCCGCCGAGTCCCAGAGACTGGCACTCGGCCTGAGCACCTGCAGAGCCAGGGTCGTCCCTTTCGCCTTCGGCCTGGCAGAACGCAATACCTAAGAGCGAGAAAAAAAAAAATTAAACATCTTTTGAATACATACGCGTAGCAAGATTACACGACTCGATATTAAATCTGACCCTACCCTATTCATTAATTGGATAGAGGGTCCCCTCATCGGGCACATTGGCGGGTCTTTGTTTTATAAACTGGGAGCCAATAGGCTAGATTTATTTTACATAATGGTGCTATATACGAGAGTTGCTTACTCGTTATTCTCGTGCATTTGCTATATTCCCTGCTAAAGCAATCACGAGCAGTGCATGTGCCGTGATCCTGTGCTTTTTACCGAGCGTCATTTGGCTAGCGGAGAATAAACGCACAAAGACGACGATTGCCGCGACGATGCACTTTTGGCGCTGCCTGATTGGCCGCATCAGATTGCAGCGATGGTGGCGGTCGTGCGTATTAGGAAACGAGTTACAGACGCAGGGCTGATACCGTCACGTTAGGACAGCACTGGCAGATTAGTCAGTCCAACAATCTTGCTTGTTTAAAAATATCTTTAATAATAATAACGGATGAAAGCGACACCAGGGCCAGGTCAGCTGGGCTTAAGCCGTCGGTGCTGTCCTGGGGTGGGAAATGGGGATTAAATGAAGTGAGTCAGGTGAGCGTCCTTAATGAACCGAAGTGGGGGTCGAATAATTCTTATTCGTTATAGTTCGCAATGCTCTTCTTAGTGTATTTACTTTAAACTTTTAACTGTATGCGTGATGTATTTTTTCTCTGCCTAAGCGTGAGCGGAACAAGTAATGTTTGTTCGGCCAGACAAAAACTCCTAGAAATTAATTTTTTCGTTCTAAAGCCTATAGCGAGACAGCTGGAAGAGATAGCTGCCGGGTAGACGAAAAAAATGGATCAATTTTATAATGAATTAGTGGATCATTAATTTATTTTAAGTGCTAGTGGACAGCCAAAGCCTCGATAATGATGCGTAGCAGGTGGATCAGGCAGTGGTAATGAACGACTGAAACGGGACAAAACATGTGTCAAAGATATCAAATTCTGCTTCATGAAGGTTATAATACGTGTGTTGAATGCGAGACATAGGACTATTCTGGGTAACTGGAAGTGCAAAAAACGTCGGACAGGTTTGCAAAGACCGCGTCAGAATATGAATGGTGATAGATGTCAGATTAAGGGAATCTTTTACCCCACGCAGATATTTATACGAAAAAAATAAAAATCTCATCCCCAGCGTCTTGAAGTCAAAAAGTGTAACTGCATTTGTCCAACAGCTTTTGATAGTCATAGTAAAATGTATGACCAACGTACGAACCATAAAAATGTCACAGAAACGGTCTTGAACATTTCCTGTTCTCTCTTGGCTCGTACGCCCCATACTAATCAAGACAACAGAGGAAGATCACTGCTTCATTCGTATGAGCGAAGAATACAACCGAAATACACAGGATGAAGTGGAAAACTCGCGCGTAATTTAAGAAACGATGCCAAGGTACGGAAGGAGGCATTGATAACGCAACTATCATAGATAGACTGGAAAACAAAGCGGAGTACAAGCATACACCAAGGTCGCGCGTGCTCTCAACTTTTCGCGACCAAATATTGTCACGTTTATAGAAAAACAAAACAAATGTATGGGCTGATGTTGTGAATATTGTTAAGTTTTCAAAACGCCTAATAAATTTAGGTGAACGCCTTGGTATTTACAGCAGTTTTTTGACGGACGTATATGAGTTTGGGAACACTACAGCAAATTACTGCATAGTGTAACCTTTCGAGTTACGTTTAAATCGGCAACTTTACAAGCATGTAAGGTAGCGCGGAAAATTAGCCTTTGCGAATACCTAGGGCAGGGAAAAGATCTTTCGTGGGAACAATTTGTTTCACTGTAAAAGTAACTAAAATAAATTAAGGTTATCCTTTTGTCTAGCACCGAAACGTAGTGTGTGCGAAATGAATTACGGATACAAAAATAAACATATGCAGCCTTACAGCGGGACGTCACGCCAGGTCACTTCACTGCACAATATCACGGTGTCGCGTGACGTCTAGGCTAGGCTATTTACATATTATCTTCATGGACACGCAATTCAAATCAGAAGCTCCGCACTAGCCTCCGAAATGAAGTGCCATGTTATCCAGGCCTGAATCTGACCATACCTGCACCCTTGAGTAATATATACGCAAAAAAAAGGCTTACCACTTTGAAGAAAGACGGAAAAAATGGTCAACGTTTTGCGATTCATTCTTAAGCACTCCTCTAAACTGTTGACACCGTTAGGAGCTTATTGCAGCAGTGCCCGTTGGGTTTATATATATCTGCCTAACGGGTCTGGCCCGACTCAAATATGCAGAGGCTTACAAACAGATGTTTCGATGAAGCAAAATACAGTTTCCTATTTTAATTTTAAATAAAACGCATATCAGGACGAGCGATGACAAGTCTTTCAGATGTGCACGGACAGAAACTTGTGACAGGTGCCTCTAGTTAAGTTGTCTGGCGCCACGTGGCGTATTCAACTTTTACTTTTATGCCGTGTGCAAATTTCCGCCAAAATAGAATTTGTGCCAGGTGAAAAAAAAAAAAAAACAAAAACAAAAAAACAAGATTGACTTTAAAGATAAAAAATGCATGATATAATAAAAGTCTGGTGGTAGAAACATACTAATGACTTTGTAATTCTCCCTTACGATTTCACGGGGATACTGCAGTCAAGGGAAAAAATTCGGAACTTCTAAACCATTTCACAGTCAACATCGCAAGCATTTTTATAGTTCTTGTAGTTGACTGTGAGTGCGATATACGTAGGTGCAGTCAGGAGCTATAGTTTGTGGGGCGCAAAAGCGTCAGCCTAAATGCCTGGTCACGCTTTCTGATGGCGCGCGGCCGCTCTCAAGATTCGCGCCTCGAGAATGCGCTCCCTTTTGTGCTCGCCGTCATGTTTTACGGGCGAAGCTCCTTAGGGTCTAGCCTTGTCCATCCGTCCGGCGACCGTGCTGACATCGATTGCCATCCCATCTGCCTTCTTAAAAAAAAAAAAAAAGAAAAAATGTTTGCGCAGTCGACAGGATTCGAACCTGTGCGGGGAGACCCCAATGGATATCTAGTCCATCGCCTTAACCACTCGGCCATGTGTCATCCATCTGTCCGTCATGGATGAAACGTTGCATGTAGCCGCTAAACGTCTATACAGGACAGAGCGCTGCGGTCAAATGCTCAAATGCGTATATAACCACGTTAAATACCACACATTCTCTTCCTGACATGGACCGTTGACTTAAGCGCTGGAGATGCGTTCCCACGGCTGCTAGCGAATCCAAGCTGATCCGCTAGAAGAACCACTGGCTCTGCATTTCACCGACCATAAAGCAGCAATAAAGAAGTCGAAACGCAACCCGGAACTCAGCACTACCTATAAGCAATAAAAAAAAATCAGCACCATTAGTGCTACCTATGAACAATAAAATCAGAATCATCAGCACCACCAGAGCTTCGCCCCAATCAACATCATTCCCCACGTGGAGATGTTGTGATTTTTTTTCTTCTTTTTTTCTCGCTTGCGCCCGACATGCAAAAGATAACCGGGACCGGCGCAAGGTGCCGCATTGCCAGCCACCA
This sequence comes from Ixodes persulcatus, assembly GCA_013358835.2. NCBI lineage: Eukaryota > Metazoa > Arthropoda > Arachnida > Ixodida > Ixodidae > Ixodes > Ixodes persulcatus. Next base: position 164,995 of record JABSTQ010010542.1, read on the forward strand.
TGTGGCGCGTCTGCTTCTGCCACCGTGATGGGTGACGGAGCTCACGCATGCAGCAGATAACATTTCGCAGCGCCTTGCGCCAGTCCCCGTTATCTCGTGGGCGTCGAACGTAAGCCATAGAGAAATATAGTACTACGTAGAGAGCGGACACTTCCATAGGCCCCAGCGGCCCAATTCAGCGTCAGCGAGCGCACCCAGGGGCCAGTATAGTCCCTAGTTGAGTGTTTAATGGATGGATACACGCAGTAACCGCTGGCCAGATGAATAAATGGATTCAAGGCGAATTCTGGCGGTATTTTTGTATCGGGCAGTAGCATGCGCCCTCTAGTTTAACGAGTCAGTGTTATTGTACCTAGGATGGTTTTTGTTTAAAATAGAATTGTTTTATAAGCATACCTTAATTGTACTGCAGAAGAAAAGTCATCTAGCGCTACATACACTTCAAACTGACCACACACCGAAAAGGATATTTTCACATTTGTGCTAACTCTCTTGAAGGGACGACATGGGACGACACCAGGGATTGACACACAAAATTATTTATTTTTGTAACTATGACAAGGAAAACAAACATCAACTCTGAAGACAAGAAGTTATGTATGTTATTCATACATTACAAAAATAACAATACACAAGCAAAATGTATGAATAACGCATCAACAGTTGTACAGTGGAAAAAAGTACTGTATTACAGCGAGACTTACAGTGACAAATGCAATACGATGGAGGGCATTTAAAAACGTTACCGTCCAAGTTCCATGAAAGGCGCTTGCACATATGACCATGTGCTGAAAGGCGCTTGCACATATGACTGGCCCAGTCGCTTCTAAATTCAGTGACCGAATGCAAATGTCTGTCAACAAAGAAACTACAGTCACAATACTTCTTACATATACCGTATACCTTGACCACAACGGCATAATAGAAACCCGCACGAGACAGCAAGCCGCGGAACCAACTCAACCCACACAACGAGGCAAGAGACACAGACCAAGCAGCCGAAGTATCCGCCCTCCGTCGAGTCCACGACTCCGAAGCCAACCGTCGTGCCGCAGCCATAGCCACAGCCGTTGAAGTCGTTTTTGAAAGTTTTCAAAGTTCGTAATAATTTTAAAAGTTTACTCAGTACAATGAAGTTATTTATTAATATTATATATCTGACAAATGTTCAAAATAAGCGGCACTGTTGCGCCTATAAACGGCCAGTAGAGTCCCTAACTCCTGGGCCGCGAAACGGCTTGAGTGGCCACTCTTTACGTAGTACTATATTTCTCTATGCGTAAGCGAGCGAAAAAAGGCATTATCCGGACAAGAGAGGAAGCGCATGCGCGAAGCGCGAGTCTTGAGAGCGGGAACGCGAAGTGAGAGGTTGCAGCCAGTCTTTTTGGCTGGCACTCCCGTGCCCCGCAAACTTTTGCTGCCGACTGTACCTTCAGATAAAAGTTCGATGTCAGTGAGTGTAGGCATAAAACGCATGCTATTATTAGTGTCTGATTTTGTACAAGATGTATCCAAGAATGGTTTGTGAGCTTATGTATTCCAGGCACGTAAGTTTTACGCGTTGATTCATATCCACTTTCTACCTGGTGCAATGTTGTCCCCAATAAAAAAGCAGATGAATTTAGAACAAACAATAACGCTTAAATAGGCGAACTTGCACCTACAAACTTAAAGGAAAGCTGAAGCGGTTTTAGACAGTAGAAGGAACACCCTATAGGCCAGACTTGCACCCGTTACTTCAAAAAAGTATTTATTACAGTTACAATTACTTGGCCTAAAAGGTAAGGGATTACCGTTACAAATTACTCCCCGTAAAAAGTAATTTATTAATTACTTCGTTACCTTACTCGATTACTTTTACGTTACTCCAAAGAAACACGAAAAGACACACTATCTACTGCTTGTTTCGGGGGGAAAGTTTTTGGCCCCATGAAAATTAAAGCAAAAATACAATACATTCAGTACGATGTACGCATCATTTTAGGTTAATAATTTTAGGACAACGATTCTATAAAGAATTAAAGGACTTAAAGAGGTGTTCAAGATGAGCGAGTTTGCGCTTTATAATCGGGACAGAACTAAGTCCCGTGAACATGCAACGAATGCATTTGGGCGGTGGAGGCACGCACACCATTCGAATTAATCTTAGTTCGGCATCGGCGAGCTTGAAAACACGATTCTTCTGAAGATATGGTTTTCTAAGTTTCCTGCATGTTTCGTAAATAGGGCTGGTTCACCTATTAAAACTGACTGGCTGTGAGACCAAGATGCGGTACTTGCGTTTGGGTACATTTCAAAGACTCCTGCTTGATGAAGGTTGTTATCCGACCAAATGACCCACTTGATCTTGTTTCTTGATCACCAAACTTATCAGAACCAAGACGTCACACAAAATATTAACGCACAATATCTCAGCTGAACTGATTTGCCGTTTAAAAATTAATAAAAAAGCACGATTTTAAGTGAACATCACGCTTTCATGTCTTTCACGCGTTTACAGGCAGCTTCTCAACTCCAGTCTCCAAGTTAGTCACTGTTTATTCTGAGAAAACTCGGGCTGTGTTTCCTTTCCCTAAAATCTCAGGTCTAAATTCCCGCAGCCGCAATCCGCTGAAGAGAGCCATATCATTCTCGTTTCCAAGAATGAAAGTTAAGCTTAGATATCCCAAGCCGTTTTGCTGTGCTCCCCGGCCAGCTAATTACCTGCTGTGGAAAGTTACTGTTTAAACTGACAGCAGGGTTGATGCTAGATTTTTTTTTATGTTCCAATGAACTGCTGCCATCGCACCCCTCAATGATTTGCCCTACGCATCCGCTAGTGCGAAGTCAAGTGACAGAAGACACATAGCTGGTTGATCCAGCCAGTATTCAGCTTTCCCAGCGCTGTCAAGGATGAGCAGGGTCGAGGTCTGATTAGAGCTTCCTCTCTGTTTGCGGGCACGGTTGCGGGGTAAGTGTACGTAGGCAGAAATATTGACAAACAAAGGACGGTTTTGTGTGAAAATAAATAAATAATAAAGATTTGTCTTGGAGGAACAAGTCGCGGAGGGGTGAGGAGGGAAGAAGGAGTGTAGAGGAGGGGGGGGGGGGGAGGAGTAAGGGATCCAACATATCCACCAGGGTCACTGTGTCCACGGTCTCACCTGACACGAACCCCACGCGACGGTTTTATGGTCCATTAGTTTTCTGCTCTCTTGTACGCTCGAAGCAGTCCGTTCGTTTTCCAAGAAGTCGAAGCCTGTTGCCTTTCTGTAGACAGTCGAATCCTCCCAGCCTGGCTGACCATACAAATGAGTCGAGAAACAGACTCTGGTTGGGCTGTCGTGCTTTCCGTGAATTCCTTTCCCTCACCAGCACTCTCTTCGCGAGGGAACCCCCGTCTTGTGTTACCATGCTGAAAGCGCCAAGGCCATTGCATCGCCCTTCTTCCACTCTATTTCTCCCTTTGATGGGACGGAAGAATTGTAACGAATAATTTCAGTAATTCGTTACTGAAAAAGTATCGAGATTACCTCACAAATCACATTTTCAAAAAGTAGCGGAATAATTACTAAATTACAGGAAAAGTAATTACTTATATGTAATCCCGTTACTTGTAACGGATTACTTCCAAGTCTGCTATAGGCTAGTTAATCAGACGTTATCGGTGGCCGAATGGTCTAGCGCACACCAGCTCGGAGCACGTGGAGCGAAAGCTCGCGCTGCAGAACTCAGGGATCCTGGGTTCGAGCCCCACCCCTGCCCGTTTCGATCTGGATGAGCATCGTACCGGCGTGCGGTCGTGTATCACTACTGCGTGGTGCACGGTAAAGACCCCAGGCTAGCGGTTGTACTGCACTGGCTAAATTGCTCATCTACAGCTGGGAGACTCGTCGCCCCTTGAGGCAGGCCAAGTTCTAGGCTGTATAAACACACACAACCCAATTTTGCGTAGCCATCACGAATATTGTATTCGTTTGGTCATTTTATGCGCGGATTAACGGGAAAAGTGCCTTCAAAGTAGAGCTGACGCCACGCCCCTCTGAAGCAGAGGGAAACGGGAGAGAGGAGGAAGCCCGTCAGCCGACGTCACAGAAGGTCCGGCTGGTGGACCCCGCCGCGGCTGGCCGTGCTTCCTTCGTAGGCTGGTCTACTGACTTTTCGAGCCGTCGTAGTTCTGCCGCTGCATAGCGCTTGTTTTTATCCGTTCACCGGTCGCCTGACTCAATCGCCTGTCGTGTTGATTGTTTTCTTGTTTGTTCGCGGGTTCGCGGAATTCTCGTGGCACTGAACCAACCTGATTCGTGCTGTTGCTGATGCCGTACTCATGCGTAGCCGTCGCCTTGCACGAACAGCGCTCATCGCAGTGGTTCTTCCCGCTTACCGCCCTTTTCACTCAGGCACCGAGATTTTAAAGATATGGGTTCCCGCTATACAAACACGAGTTTGAGCAAGTGCACCGTTTTTCGTTCGGAACGTGTTTGGGACGGCGCATATCAAAACCATGTATGTATGGGTTTGGGTCTGAAGAAGGCTCGCCTGAACCTGACGCTCTGCCGACCATCTTTGAAGATAAGAAGGCCATTCAGCGCATTAAAAGGCACACGCAAAGAGGAGACAAAACTAGGTAGAAAGTATAGGTCGACTGTTCTAGAAAAAATCTATTACGTGATTGGAATTGTGCGGTGTACTGGAAAAGCCGGGATAATGTAGCCAAGCAGCGTGTTTCCACTGGCACTGTTGTGGTAACTGCCTTATAATAGAGCTTTAGTTTGGTTTCTTATATCGTTGAAGGGACCTTATTTCCCGAACGATTCCTCTGTCCAAGATTGTTTTATTTTGTCTTTATTCTACTCCGCTACCCAGTCACTTCGGAGAGGAGGGCTTGTTGCAATAAGTGGTCATGCAATTCATCATCCGATTTTCACGGTGCAACTTGTTTTAACATAGACTGGCTGGGGTTTGATTCCCGCCAGCACTTGTCCTTTTATATTTCTTTTGTTTTCGTGACTGGAATGTTCCAGATGACTCGAGAATCGTGTTGATTGTTCGAGCGCGGAATCTTTTAGATACCCACGCGCTTACAGACGGAGCTACGCATGGCTGCTTTTGTCAGTCGCCCTTACTACACAGACAAAGTATTTCTTCGTTATTTTATGTTTCTCGGTACAAGTTCACGGCATTAAATGTTCATTTTAAGCTTTTTTAACCACGTTTATGTTTTTATTCGTGACAATATATTGCGACGAGAAGAATATGATACTTGCTGCATTGCGCGTGAGTGTACATTTATACGCAACGACGTGAGCAATGGCGGTGCGGGGACGACAGCACGACAGATGCACAACACCGCAAAACCAGAAAAAAAAAACTATTTGTGTACAGTTTTTTTTCCCCGCTTGCACCTGAACCACTAGGGGCGCTACTATTTTGCATAATGCCCGTTCATGGCTGGGCGAGTTTCCCATGACCCCTGAGAGCAAGCACGTTTTTTCAAGATGGCTAGCTTTGGGTGACTCGACGAATTTTGTGAATTACCGATTCTCTTGAAACAGCGAGACAATGTACGGACAAAGAGAAAAACTGGCCAAAGGACGTGTGTCGACGCATTATGTCGTATGTAAATTCTAAACAAGTGCTTTGTTCTCAGAGCTGCATTAGCTGGGAAGGCCCATACACTACACTGTTTAGGAACAACGCGTGCTCTTAGACCTTCAATGCACATACAAGTTACCCAGTAAATAAATACGGGATATTTCTTTCAGTGGTTAAAATTAAACTATTTGCCACGCCACAAAGGAGAATGGTGGGGCATAGGCAAACGCTGAGTGTGCATGTGTTGGCATCTGCAACAGTTACTCTTGCAGATGGCATGTGTAAATGCACTTTCAGCATGCTCCTTGGTGCTTCGCAAAAGGTCAACTCTTTGAACAAGCCTGTGCATAATCGTTCAGGTTTGAGTACTAGGCAAAAACTTGTTTTCATTTGTTTCTTCAAAGGTTAGCAGGCATTATAGATATGTTATTATAATTGGCTGCTCTTTTGTGAAGAAGTGAATAATCGAGATGAAACAAAGTTGCTTATTGGAAAGGGGGTGGGGTGGGGGGGGGGGGGGGGGGAGGGGTTGCTTATATTTTAATATCTTTTTCTATTTTTGAATTTGCAATAACCAAAATCTCTGATTGTAATATTTATGATTATGGTTGTATGGTTTAGATTCATCGTTCCGTTCTTTGCTTCAGTAGTTTTTTTTTTATTTGTTCTTGGATATCTCTGACATGCCGAGAACTTTGGTATACGTTGAAAGATTTAGAACGAGAGAAAAAGAGGACGGACAAGTACAAGCCTGCGAACGCATTTGATGGTGCGTAGTTCTGTGTGCCTACGCACTCTTCTACCCTTGCTTTAGGGATTAACATTCTAGTCTTAAACCACCTCACTAGAACCCTTGCTTCAGCTTTAATTGTTAAGCTCGGTTATGTCTTCAATAAAGTCGTTAATATTTTTCTCGACTTCTTCAATATCCGCGCTCAAGGAGGAGATAAATTCGCCTATACTGGCAAACTAGTCATAGACATATTTCTGAATACTTTCTTGTTTATCCCGAACGGATATGCATCTACTTCACTCATGAAGTTCGCAAGGACAAACAGCTTTCTTGATGAGTTTGGCTTGCTGTCAAGTAAAACTTCAATCAGGCTTCGGAATTTGTTCACCATACCTTGAAAATATTTAATAATGCTATAAGGTTTTTGTGTTCAGCACCACCATATTAATTAAATCAGTGCAAATCACCACCGAAAAAACAGGCTTTGAAGGCACGTAGCATCAATTTCAAAAAATATTAAAGAAACAAACTTCTGCATAGTTGTTTCGTTATTGAACGTTCTTACCCTATCACTACCAACGCCAAACAGTTCAAAGCACTTTCAAACAATCGCTCGTTTAAACCGCGCATATAAGTCGAAAGTATCCAACCAACTCAAATATCTAAGAATCGTGCATAGCCTGTTTAAGAAACAACGAGAATTGCACTGTTATCGAAGCTTCACTCCAAGGCCATTTTTTTCGCGCTACAAACCTTCCTGAAGAAGATCCAAGGATTGCTCGCGCCGGTCTGTAAATTGCAGATAGGTTTATGTGTCAGTATCTCTTAACCACATTCAAAGTTTGCATAATTTTCGCTTGATTGTCTGCACTTGTGTTTAAGCCTTATTTTATCAATGTTCAAACCTTTACATAAGAAGACTTCGTAATGTCATAAACGACTCTAGCTTCGTGTTATACTTTACCCATAAGTTCTATTCTAAAAATAAAATACATCATTATGACTCTTATTTATTACTTCATCCTTTTTTAGGTGATGAACATCCTACTAATGTAGGTGAGAATTGCTTTCACTGTAAATCGCAACTCGAACGTCCAACTGAATTGAAAAACGTCCAACGGATTAGGGAATAAAATCAACACCCCCAGAGATTGGACTTTTGCAACTCTTGTAGGTACAGTTTGATAATCATATTCATGATATTTTTTTTTTGCTTTTCGAATTTGTTTGGATAAATACACATTGATATCTAGTGCACACACCGATAGGAATTTAAGGGTTGGAACTTGGGCCATAGTGTTGGCGGTGGCGGGATTAGATTGTCTACTGGAGGAAGCATGAGCAAGGAGTCCGAAGATCTGTCTTCCAGCACTACGAGTTTTTTTTTTTTTTTTTTTTTATAAATGTGCATGTTTGTTAGCAGTTCAGAGCGTAAATTAAATGAAAACTTGTAACGCGTAAAAAAGCGAAATAAACAGGGAATGCAACCCGACGCAGTGTCGATCTTTGTCTCTAATGTCGTTCAATGTCTTAGGCTGCCGGCGAGACAGAGCGTCGTGCCCCCGCTTTTCTCGGAGAACACTCGGTTCTTGGCACGACTACATCACTGTATCCACGGCAGTCTTTACAGTAAAATTTCATGCTGCGTAACTACGTGATTTTAAAGTAGTGCTTGACGGAACAAAATGGACCAGCGCCGCGCATGGGCTCGCTTGATTAACTGCGTATAACTCGCTTTAGTAGCGTATGCAGTTAGTCGTACGTATACGGCCAGCATATAGAGATATTCTTGCTTAGAGTAACAATAAAACCGCCATTTTGCTGATTGCGTAATCGCTAGAGTCACTGTATCTGCGTGGGGCCATGCGCTCAACTGGTCCATTTTGTTTCGTTGAGCACTGTACCTAAAGATAGGTGAAGATGGTGATTACACGACCTCATGCACGCTGAACACTCATCAGTAGTGAACGGACAGGAGAGGGGACCATTGATTCTGCAGCGGGAGCTTTCGTAGCACATACGTTACACGATAGGAGCTGCGGTACTCTAGCACCGCAATTCACAAACAGATTCCGTTGATCTGTGAATACCATGGTCGGGTCTCTAGATTATACATTAGTGGGCAGGTTTAAGCAATAAGGCACAAAGATTGAGAATGTTTCAGAATCTTATTTTTCATGTTGCCCCGAAATGAAATTCAGAAGGAAAAGAGGCAGAAACTCGCAACTGCTGTGTGTAAATGAAGTATTTATTTCACATCACCGGTGTTGCCCAATAGGAAACTTACGATTAGTCAAAGACGTGCCGCCACTTCTAAAGTGAGTGACGTTACGTGTTTAATACGTGACTAAAAAAAATGTGTTCGACAATGTCGTATTCTATCACTACAAGCACTATGTAAAACAAAATTATTTTTGTTAAATGCTAACAAAACGGCAATATCGAACCGATCTGCTCGTGTATGCAAATGCAATTTTACTTTAGATTTTTGTGTTGTTTTACTACTGTTATGTTTGGGGATTATATTATAGTATGCATTACATGTCCGCTATGGTGAGTTGAAAGTCGTAAGCCTTATGGCCGGTTTAGATATTGAGTTTATGTGACGCCTGTATTACGGATCCTTGCGTTACACTACGGCGCGGTGTGTGAACCTAGTTCGCATAGCAAGCATATGGTCGTAAGCACTCATAAGCTGTCATACCGCAGTCAGTTACACTCAAACGCAAATGTCTGTGCCACGTTTTAGCATACGGCAATAGCGCTAATGGCGTTTGAGGATACCATAAGCGGTCCGTAGATGAGCCGTCCCCATTCTTCGACGGTGCAGCTTCGGTGGTAGCGGTCGGGCTACGGGAGGATGTTTGGGGATTCTTGAGCCGACCACCATCTCGGCAGTGAAAGCGACAAGGGCCAGTCCCAAGACCATGGCCCAGAGCACGAAGCTGGCCTGTGTGTCCTTGAGGGTGAGGTTATTGGCGGAATGGCCGCCCCCTTGCCGCACGCAGCGCTGCCAGTCGCCGAGGCTGTCCGTCATCCATTTGTTCACCAGACCGCTCTCGTACAACCACGTTATTCTAAAATATAAAAAAAAAAAAGAAACATTAGAAAAGTGCAGTGTCTACCTTCTGAGATGGCTTTCGATTTCCATGAGGATTAATTTATTAAGGAATGTGTGTTCTACGTCATGTATATAAGGAGAATGCACAATAGCATTATATATGGTTACAGAAGAACTCAAAGCGTCATAAGATTTGGGACAATACTCAAGAAGTTGCAACATGCTTGTGTAACAGAAAAATAAACACGATTTATTTACTTTTAAGATATATTTCGTAAAATATTGCACCTACGTAGTTTATGAAGAGGGTATATGGTCTAAAATAAATCCCCATGCAATATCAATTGAACTACATCATATCGCCTGTCTGGTTCATTATTAGTTTGACAGGAACCACGAGCTTAGTAGATATCTGGCTCCATTTTCTGCGGACAAAACCTGGTTTATATATTTTCGTCATTTCAATTAACTGCCCCTGAAACGAAAATAATATCAGTTACACCGGCACGGATATGCTCCTTATGCGCAGTTCAAAGTAATACAATAACTTAATAGAAGAAGTAGAGACAGGTCAATAAGGGGCGCAGTTACATATGTTTCACATTTGTGATTCCTCAATCTTAAAACATTCGACTAACCTGTCTATACATTCAAATGGTTGTCAGGCAACACAAAATGTGAATGGATGATCGTGTCTCTCAGCGTACCGCATTTGGTAGCTCGTGGAGAGAAAACTCATGCTGCATACTTTAGGGATCTATGCTACAATCCACACCCCTGCCCCTTTTTGTATGAATGAGCATTGTACCGGCGTGCGGTTGTATCTTACTGCAGCGTGATGCACGTTAAAGGGTGCCAGGCTAGCTGTAGTACTATACTAGCAGATTTATCATCTAAAGTTGTGATATCATAATTATTTTGAGGCTGACTAGCTTCTCGCTGTCTAAACATACACACGACACGGTTACGTTTAGGCAGCATATAAAGTAAGATTGCTCGGGTAATTTTATTGCTGCTCTTTTTTAGGAGGACACACAAAAGTCGATTCAAACAATTTGCAACTGGCGTTTTTCGGCGAGTGCGCTTGTAATGATCAAACTAGGGTATTTTCTTAGTTTTAAGACAAGCGATGCTTTTAAACGTGCGAACTATAAATAATTTTATAAATCTACTCAACGTTTGGATTGACACTGATAGATTCATTGGGCTGTGACACCCCAGTAAAATGTTTCCAGCATAATGTTGTATAGTAGCAGAGAGCACAAGGTAATTGTGACGGTGCAGAGCTAACGGCCAGGTCCCTTGACGCTAATCATTCTCATGAAATTTCAGCAAGGTAGCCAAGCGCAGTCTGCCTCATGAGAGGAACTCCAGCACTAATTAAAGATTTGCGCATTCCATGCGTTGGGCGTGTTCGGTCACAGTACACCGGTGATCACGGTCAAGATATGACTACCTCTTGTCGAACAAATGTCTACAATCTATCACGCGGTGCTTCGTTGACGATCGCCGCGCGAGGGGGCACCCCACCTGACGTAAATTTTGCGATGGAGCGCCCTCGGCATGGCCCTGGAGATGAGAAAGGAGAGAGGGTTCTCGTCGATGGCCTCCCGGGCGAAGTGGAATCCCTGCACATGGTTGCGGCTGCAGAAAGCCGCCATGCGCCACTGGAGCGAGTTGTGGTCCACCATGAGGACGGCCTGCCGCCGGAGCACCTGGATCATGTGCTCGTCGCGGAACATATCTTTGCCGAGCTGGGATCCGTTCCGCTGCGATACCATCTGCCATACCCGGCTCAGCTCGGGAGACCTCGACGTCTGTCACCAAGGGCAGGAAGTGTCCAGGTCGGTTAGCGCCGCGGTCATGCACTTTAAAGACTCCGTACTAAGAGTTGTAACAAAATCACTTCTCCGGCAAATATAATATTAACAACAACAAAAGGTAACATTTTTTAGACCCTTTCTGGCTGTGATACTGTCTGCCACACTATACATTGGTCAGGAGTACCGCGAGGTCTGTCACCAGTTGAAGAAGAGTGCAAGGCGTTAGTGGCAAGGCTGCGTTTAAACGAAGCTACCTCTGAAGCAACGGTGAGCTTCGTTTTTTCATCGGAGTTATTAAATTGTATTTACTTTACTGTACTTACGGCAAGAGTTACGCTGCATAAATGGTTCCCATAATAGTTACGTAGCACTGTGAATTCTAACTGATCCCCCTGAAACCAGGGTGATCAGTTAGATCAGTTAGTGGATCGCTTTGGTAACCCCCTGAAAGGACGTGAGAGCGATCCACAACTAACAGGAACAAAGGTTTTTTTTTTTCTTCAGTTATTACTACGTAGACGTTAAGTGATCATAGTGTGTTCCAATATAATGAATGCCACCTCACTTAATTTTCGAGTTCATGGAATCGCAATCGTAGATTTTGATCCGGAACAAATTCAGTAATTCGGGTCGTGGCGGACAAATCTCGCCACTAATTTTGGAATTACAATAACAATTATTCCGTCTGAAGTGCGCTAACAGGCAGATCTAACCACTTACAGCGCATGACTGGAAAGGGTTTGTATTTCTTTTTTCTTATATACAAATAGCTAACTCATTGCCATGTGTCGATGCTACATAGACGCCCCTTTCCTTCTCGCTCTCTCACCGTATCTTGATATACGGGCGTCAATGCATCTACGCGGGAGAGCGTTCGACTAGTGGAGCGTTCGAGGTGGCTTCCGCATAAATCCTCATGTCAATAAACCCAAGTTGTTCTTGCCACTCCGGTGTCGGCCCACTTCCAAAACACAGCTTTTGGAACGAACATGGCGAACACATCTACGGACTGATGAACAAATCTACCAGTACCGTCAAGACGGAAAGCTAGTCAGGCGCACAAGGGGAATCAATGATTATTCACACGGAAGCATACAGGATGGCCACCTTTGGGAAAGTGGAACCTTTTGATGGATCTCCGTGAGATTGGAAGTCATCCGAGGAAAAAAGTTAACGCATTTTTACGAGTGAATAATATTCCAAAAGCCAACGGAACAGATGCGTTCCTAAGCATCGTGTGTCCGGAAGTGTACAAGTTACTGAAGAGTGTCACCACCCCGAGCACCCCTGCCAGCCGTTACTGAAACTGCAGAACGCGTTAGGAGAGCACGTTTCACCCACATCATCAAATATTGCAGAAAGGGCGAAGTTTCACAACAAAAAAATGAAACATGATTCTTAAAGCATCGCGGAGTTCGTGGTGGGCATCAAACAATCTGCAGATAGATTCAACCTTGGAATGAATTTAGAAGAAACGCTCAGACACAATTTCGAATGTGGTTTGTCCCGAGTAGACACCCAAAGGAGACGTTTTATGGAGGATGCGTTTTTTACGTTGAAGAAAGCGGTTAAGATCGCGTTATAGGTAGAGGCAGCTTCCAAGAATGTAACAGCGTGCCGCGATATTCCAACAGCCCTGGAGGACTTCCGATTGCTTTCTACAGAGGAGCGTATTGAACGGGACAGCTCTCCGTGTTCGCGATGTGGCTTGCCTCAAAACAATCGTGCGTGCCGATTTCGAACCGCGACCTGTTTTAAGGGCGACCGAGTGGGACATACTCAGAAAGTATGCCACTCTTAATCGACGTCTAGTTCTGACCCCCCAAAGAGCGAGCGGCCATGACACTTAGCGGAAAGACTTCCGCAAGCATAGCTTCGGCGTGTTCGAGATCGAGGAGGACGTCGAGCCACTGCTCCAGACAACACTAAAAAAAATCGGGTCATGGACCGATATGCTTTACAATCTATGTGCAGGGAGTGCCACAAAAAATAGAAGTGGACACTGGAGCAGCAGTATCGGGGATGCCGTACCGACGTTTTCGGCCATGGGTTTCCGCAGATGAAGCTAAGACGTACTTCATTGTTGCTTCGTAAGCACACAGGGGAGTGCGAGCGCCTGAAGGGGACGGCGAAAGCAACCGTGGAGCATCAGTATCAATCTTGCCACTGCCTCTGAATGTTCTCTCCCAGGAATACCCTGCCCTCGTTGGAAGAGACTGGCTGTACCACATTCGCCTGAACCGGAGTAGCTTCAGCCACGTGGACGCAGAAGACCAGCGTACGTCTGGACAAGTCCTGTACGGGCATATTTAGGTGTTCCACGACGAACTCTGCGAGATTCAAATTGAGCAAGCTCAACTTTCTATCAAGCCTGAACTTCACCAGAATTTTGCAAAGCTAGGATTAGTCCTTTTTGAGCAGAAAGAAGTGGTGGATAAATAACTTCAGAAGCTTGTTGGCCTATGGGTGATTGAGCAAATTGTGTACAGTCGATTAGCCTCGCCAATTGTTCCGGTGGTAAATAAGATGGCACCGTTCGCGTCTGCGGGGACTAAAAAGCATCGATGAACCCATGTCTAATAACTGACAACTATCTTTTAGCGAAGATTGAAGCAATCATTGCCACACTGTCGGAAGGAGAAGTATTCTCGAAAATTGACTGGAGTAGGGCGTACCAGCATGTAGTAATGAACAAGGTTTCACGCGAGTACGTCACCCTTAATAGGCATAAAGGACAGTTCGCAGTAAATCGCCTAGCAATTTGAATTTCACCGGCACCTGCAAATTCTCAGAAGATCATGGACAACATGTAAAAAGGACCAAGAGGGGTCATATGCTAATTTAATAATATTTATTCATGAGGCAGAAACACAAGCTCTGCTTGAGAATCTTGATGCACTACTAACCCGGTTGTACCAAAGGGAAGTGCGGATCAATGAAGATAAAGGCGACATTTTAAACTTGAGTTGCAGTTCCTTGGTCACGTGGTTTGTACTAATGAAATCGCAAAAACGCCTGAAAACGTTAGAGTCGTGATCGAGGCCCGCGTGTCAGCCAAATAAAAAGCAGCTGAGAACGTTCACGGGTATGGTAAATTACTACGAAAATGTTTTACCGAAGCTGTCAACTTTAATATTCCCACTGAAACGACTACCCTGCAAAAATGCGCCGTAGCTGTGGAGTAAAAAGTGTGATCAGACATTCAAGAAAAAAAATTGTTTGTAAGTAGTTGCGTTGGTGTTATCGCACCATGATCCCAAAGCTCAGCTTAAACTACGGTGTGATGCTTAATCACACTGCTTGGGCGCATTAATTAAACTTGAGGAAGAAAACTAGAAGGGACGGACAAACACAAAGTTTGTGTTTGTCCGTCCATTCTCGTTTTCTTCCTCAAGTTTAATTATCCCTACTAACCCGCTCGTTCTGTCCCTTGGGCGCAGTTCTTGCTAGAGTGGAAAGATATGGTGCCTGATAACCGATCGTATTCGCCTCCCGCACCTTATTCCCAAGTGAACGGAACTACAACTAGCTTGAACGAGAAAAGCTAGCATTAGTTTTTGGAATCAAGAAATTTCATTACTGCATTTATGGCAGACAGTTCTGCTTGGTGGCGGACCACAAACCTCTGCAAACGATTCTAGGTCCAAAGACAGGAATACCATGCATTGGTGCAGATTGTTTGCAGAGGTGGGCTTTTACGCTGTCTGCCTACCGTTACAATCTGCTATATCGTTCGGGAGAAAGAAATGTAGAAGCTGACGGAAGTTCGCGGTTCCCACTCCCCGCCAACAACGAAAATGAAGATGACAATATAGCAGCCCGTTATGCAGGTCGGCTGAAACCCCACCTGTGACAAGCACCGGCATTGCGCGAAAAAATTCACCCAAGCCTACGGCAGGTACTTCACGCTGTTACGGGACAGTGCCCTGAACGTGTAAGGATAAAGTAATGAAACCTTTCGTCTCGAAAATAATGGAGCTTTCTGAGAGCCGAGGATTTTTATTTAAATGAATGCCCATTGTGGTTCCCTTATCTTTGTAGAATACAATTCTAGACCAGCTTCACGGAGGACACCCAGGCGTGGTGCGGATGAAAGAGGTGGCAAAAATCGACGTCTGGTGGCCAGAAATTTATGCCGACATGGAGAACACGGTGCACACCTGTGCAACCTGCGAGCTGCAACGAGCACTTCCTACTAAAGTTTCACCACATCCGTGGGCATGTCCTACAAGTTAATAGGACCGGCTGCACGTGGACTTTGCTGGCCCGTTTCTCCAACGCGATTTTTTGTGCTAGTAGACGCACATTCAAAGTGGGAAGAAGTGTTCCTGATGCCCTTGACCTCGGCAGGCGCTACCACAAAGAAGCTGCGTGACCTCATCAGCCATTTTGGATTAACAGAGGTAGTCGTGTCAGATTACGGGCCACAGTTTTGCAGCGAAGAATTCAGGTTATTCATTATGATGAACGGAAGAACGCTTGTGCGGTCCACTCCATATCATCCGTCTACTAAAGGGTTGGTTGAGAGATTCGTCCGAAGAGTGAAAAAAGCCCTTTTAAAATACATGAAAAGACAAGCTCTGAAAGAAAGACGGGCAAGTTTCCTTCTGGCATATGGGAATGCATCGCATGCAACCACCAAGAACTCTGCTGCTTACTTTTAATAGGGCGACCCCTTAGAACACGACTCAATTTACGGAAGCCTAGTGCATAGTCAGTTGTGGAGCAAAAACAGTTTCAGCAGACGCGTGGTCGAAGGGAAGTTCAAAACTTCTTCGCCGTTAAGGACGCAGTGTTCGTCAAAAACTCGAGAGAAGGTCCAAGGTTGCTGGAGGCAACAGTGACATCACGATCTAGACCAGTGTTTCATGTGTCACAGGCGAATACTCCACCTGGGGTCCTGGACTGAAAAAGGCATCAATACCACAGTCGTCCGATGGAGGAGGATTATAAAAACACGCCTACCGATCACGGCGCCGGTTCGGCTGTTTCCTGCTCCCTGTAGCCATCTGAATCGCCGACCGGCGCTCGGGAACCAAATGCCGTGTCACTTAATGGACAAGAATCAGCCAGAATTGTTGAAGACGCAAGAGAGGTTCTATATCCACGGAACATACTGGTTTAGAAAACATCGACCACTACGCAGCGCTTTCGCCACCTGGTACCCGACACTAGAGAGACGTCCCCCGGATCGGTGCACATCAGTGCAGTGATAGTGCATCTGGACATTGCGGAGAGGAGTTTCGGGTTGTTAAGTGGTTTTAATTACCAATGAAAGATTTGTTTTGCATCCACTAACTAGTGTAAGTGTAGCATATTCAAGGGAAGGGCAGATGTAGTGTTTGTGTCCTGAAAAACAAATACCTAACTCATTGCCACGTGTTTATGATCAAAATACGCCCCTTTCACCCTCGCTCTTTCTCATCCCGAATCTTGATATAAGCGAGACGCATGCACGTGGGTGAGTGTTCGACCAGCGGAGCGCTCGAGCTGGTGGCCGCATCAAGCCTCATGTCAATAAACCCAAGTTGTTGTTGCCACTCCGGTGTCGGCCCGCTTTCAAGACACAATACATTCCTTTCCCAGACACACTGCAATTACGACGCATCGTGTCAGTGCCCTTTACGCTCACCCGATTGGGTCATTTTGTGCGTCTTGGATCAAACTTGATGCAAAACGACTATGACTGTTACCGAGAGGAAGGCCTCATAGTGGGATCCCTTCCAGACGATGGGTCTGAGGCGTCCCTTCGCGTAGGCTACGTCGCGAACACTGTCCACCTGGGCCGGCTGGTTCTTGATGGCCATGCTGGACTTGAGGTGACCGGCGAAGGAGTTGGCAATCACCAGCACCGCCATAAACCAGGCGGTCAGTACAATGCGGCTGGCTATCTGGGTACGGTCCTTCGGGGAACCTGGGCAGAGGCCACACATAGACTCGTTTAATATTCTGTCTGACCAATTTTGTCAGGAAATTGTCAAGCGATTTGTGGGAGAGCTAGCCATAAACATTAGCTTGGAGGCCACGGTACATTCCTCACGCAGACACGTTACTCACATTCTGTTATATATATATATATATATATATGTATATATATATATATATATATATATATATATATAAAATGGCGGCCAACGGTGTTTTCAAACACATGGGGCTCTATGGCACCAGCAACCGAAAACAGGCAAAAATGGGCTCCATTTTCCCATTGAAATTTTCAGAAAATAACTTATAAATTTTGATTAAGTTATCGGATCGGGCTGAAACTTTGGCATATGGTTGTGGCCTCTAGCTCTAAATTTGGGCGTAGAATGAGCGTTCGGGGATGCCTAGTTTATTTTTGCGGTAAAAAAGACCGTGTAAATTTTCTTTTGTGACACCCTGTACTTGCAAGGTGATTTTGCCAATGACTGCGGCACGACGATATGACGCGAGACAAAGTGCGTTGGCTTTTTTGTAGGTGGTGCTGATTTGATTCTTAATTTTTCAGCGTACAATTCTGTGTGGCACGTTTTGCTCTTATAAGGGTTCAGCAACGTTGATTACACGAATCCTTTCCCTCGCGCGTTTTAACGAAACGCTTGGGAGCCGCTTTACATAACAATGTGCACCTTGCGTCGTTCCAATAGAGGTTGCCTCCTGCATTTCGAACGCTTGCTTCGGTCAATTCAACTGCATGCCTACTATCTACTGTATGCTCGTCAAAAAAGAGGGAACAGGGACAGTGCACGTTTATCGGAGTGGTACATTTTAAAAATATTTTGCCGTTATTTACCAAGAGAAAGGGAGAGGAACTTTGCTCAATATTTTCTTTTTTATTTGCTTTTTGGAGCGGGTGTTTGTTTTGGGGTTAAATGCAATTTTACTGGGAGAAAAATACGGTATACGCATATTGTTTGTACGGAAAAAGTATATATAAAATGGTGGAGTCAATTGAGTCAGAGAGTTGTTTTATGAAAATTATGTACGTAGGTACATGTTTACGGAGAAAACAACACGTGCAGACCAGTCCCACATGCACCGAGATGTTCGTGCTCGCTAGAGCTTGGGATATACTTTCGGAAGTCAAATGATCTTCTCCCCTGCTTATAAGACTCAGCTCTCCTCTTCCCCCCCTCCCCCTTTCCCCGTCTTGGAGAAAGGGCCCTTCTGGCGAAAATTATTTGTGGCTACACCACAGAGTATGGGTTTCACTTTGATTGCGCCCAATACACGGTGATATACCAATGAATGATGTCGGTGTGTTGCAATAAAGATAATCGCTTTCGGTGCACCGCCGCACTTTCAAGCCTTTGTTTTTGTAAACATCCAAAATCATTGACAAAATAGAAACGCGCTTTTCAGTCATGTTAGTCAAATATTTTGTTTTGGCTGTTAAACTGCAAGCGCCAACAAACTCAGAGACTAAATGCAGTAAAGTTTTCAAAGCAATGACATATAAAAAGAAATGTACACTAATGAGGCTACCTAGCACTTCGGTTTTTTTCTTTCAATCACTCTCCCAGACTAGATGATGACGACATAAACAATGAAAAAAAAAATAATATCTTTCTGAAAAAAGTAGCCCACTTTGTCACGCTCTTTGCAGGTGAACAAAGCTAACTGAGAGACTCAAAAAGACAAAACTTAAAAGAAGAAAGAAAACGAGCAGCCAGCAGGCCCGTTGTATCCACTAAAAGATCCCATGACGATGTATCACGAAAATATCCCATGACGCCCTCACGGAATAACCAAACACAGTGTATAAATGTTATTCGGTTCTTCTCCCTCACCTCTTCTTTTAAAGTTCGTTCTCCCTTTAATGAATGAGAACACTCTATCGTTTTTGCCGGTCAAGTTACACTCTAACCAGAAGAGAAAATAAAAAAAAAAACACCTGCACCGTTCTTTTTTGTGAAAAGTAATATTGAAAAATAAAACCCATGTTAACAGTAGACCACCTCGTTGCACGTGAATTGAAAATTGGCCAACATGAATGAGCGAAATGCGCATGCTAAGTTCTAAGGTTCCTTTATTTTTGTCTTTCGAGAAATGACAAGACTATAATGCAATATCTTTTTTCTTTCCAATTCGGCCGGGTTTTTTTATGCGCTATTTTTGTTCTTGCTTAATTTCTATGTTAAAGAGCAGCTCTTTCGTTGGTGTTTTTTACTATATGATAGAGATTTTACCTAATATAGATGTAGTAGGATTTTACATCAGTGATTCGCGCAACGTCTGCTTTTACCACGCCGTCTTCTTACAGCTAAACTCTCTAAACATTCTTGGCGCGCAAACATAAACGGCTCTTGCATTTTTGACTTCTTGTTTCTTGGTGAACTATTGATGCCGTCGCTTACCGGAAAATTACCAACATGAGAGTGTATACTAAGTCATTTAGCTATGAACACACAAAGTTTTAATCGGGACTGGCAGGCCAGACGTTAAGCTAAGGAGGTGGTAAATTATATATTTAAAATATCGTAAATGTAAACCATACTGTGAGACATACAGTAGAAAACTGTATACCCTTAAACTGTTGCAATTTCGTCTCAACACTCGGTCTGTCAGAGGGCTTTGGAATTCTTACTCTTTTGTAATTAACGAACCTACACCTCCATCAAAATTTCCAGAGGGCGACCTATTTTGGTGAGTTATAAGACCTTGAATTTTCGCGAACCCACAAACTCCAAGCACAAGTTCAAGTATCTGCAACGAATGCGCAGTAATCGTGTAGATTTTGCAGAAAAACAACATTTGATTATATAATTGGAGCAGCGGTTTTGCGTCTCAGAACAGGTTTCACAGATGACGACAGGTAATGAACGAATCTGCTGAAACTTGTGACCGGCTGCCCTGACGGCAGGCGTCAAGAACGACGACACATAGACCTAAGCACCGCAATCGACGGCAGGGCGCGCTCCCGAGTGAGGGTCGTTGTTCCGAAAGAGTTATTTCAAGGTATGGCCAAGCCGAAGCCCGCCACTACGCTCTTGGCTTCTCGGCCCCGGATCATCGCTCCGATTTTTTGGGCGACAATAAATCCTTGCTTTGTTCAAAGAAAGAAACGTCATGGCATGGTCAATCACCACGGTGGACGGAGAAAGTCGATAGAGGCAACAAACTATTTTAAAGATACATCCCCTGCATACGAGGCAATATTGCTGGACTTTCTAAAAGAGGCAGACGCACACATTAGGCACCGGGGTTGAGTCAGCGTCTTTCTTTGACTAGTGTTCAATGAGTGAGAACAAGAGTTCAAGCCAAAGGCTGAAACGGCACCGATGTCCAATTTGTGCAATCGCGTGGGTCTAAGGTAGGGCGCGTAAAAGATCCAGCACTGAACATTTAAAGTCTATAGGTGAATCGAACAGTACTACTTTCGAAATGTTGACAAACTCTGGAACTGCAACCCGTCACTCAAGTTAAGGAACACCAATTAGTTTCTCTCTATCTAAGGAGATTACTTGTCGAGCACTTGAAAAACTAGTACATTCTATATATCGTTTCCCCGTGAGAATTTTACGTAACCGTCAATTGTTGTAGATCACTCACTCTCATAAAGAAGATTTCTGAAGAGCTCCCAACCGTTGTCGTGCATCTCATGGGCCAGCTCTTTCGGTGTCATTTTCGAGCGCACCCAATTGGAAAGGGCCATCAGTAGCGCCAGAATGGGAATAGCGCTAAGGATGAGGGCCCACACCTGCGCGTAGGATTGGCACAAAACTCTGCGTCACTCGTGATACCGATTGTGTAAGGCACGATCAGGTTTGAAAACTTCGCTACAATATTTGTGATAATTTACGCAGATACCGCTTATACCAAGCGATTGTATGACTGCCTTTCTTTGAAACGTGTCCTGATAAAAATATTGCGCATGACATGTCAGATGACCTCCGATTGTCAAGTTCAAGGTACCTACTCGCTTCAGATATGTTGTCTCCGGTAGTTTAAAAACTGTGCTTGCGATGTATTAACTTCGGTTTTTCCAAAACGCGTCTTAATTTTGAGCTGAAAACATACCTATCTGTTTATTGTTTTTTTTTTTTTAATGACGGAAATAAGTTTTAGGATCAGTTTATAGCACTGCAATGAATGGACATATCAGAAAGAATATCTCTTTCCTTGTTTACGCCAGTAAAGCGTAACTGTGACAGACAATACAGAGGCGTAGAAGTTTTCAAGATAGTGTATAGTCGTGCATGGTCATGAAGCGCGCAGTACCTTCCAGTCAAACGTGAGAATGTAGCCGAAGACGTTGGATGTGCCCACTCCGGATCCAGACAGAATGCCAAACTGCACGTACATAATGGGCGGTCCGTATTGACCCACTTGCATCCGACTGTACGACTGGATCATGGGCGCCATGGTCATGTCCACCTCCTGAATAAATGCCGTTCATGACCCTCAGTGTTAGAGCTATGAATCAGATTTTAGCGCAATGCGTTTGTTGATGAATTGTTCCTTGGCGCACCATACCTGTCATCTGGCAACGATCATTAGTTTAAGGTTAAAGCGCCAGTATGTCGTACAAACATCTACTTTGACTCCTTCATCCCGAGAACATCAAACGAGTGAAACCACCTTTCTGGCTCCATTGCGGCCCTTTTTAAAGCCACCTATTGGTTAAAACACGAAAACGATTTTAAATGTGACAACCACCCCTGATTACAATGCCTGAGGGTCTTGAGAGCATGATAATAAATAAATAACTAAAAAAAAAGTCTTTAACACAACGATAAAAAAAGGAAACATAAAATAAGAGCGCTTGGTGTCTTTAAATAAATACACAAGAATAAATAGACCTGGTCCTAATTTAAAATATCCCTAAAATTTAAAGGCAGGAATGCCGACATGGGCCAACTTGAATCCAGCTGCACGACTAGATCATTGATGCCATGGTCCTCTCTACCACCTGAA
The DNA here is from genome assembly GCA_013358835.2 of Ixodes persulcatus. Taxonomy (NCBI): domain Eukaryota; kingdom Metazoa; phylum Arthropoda; class Arachnida; order Ixodida; family Ixodidae; genus Ixodes; species Ixodes persulcatus. Next base: position 187,085 of record JABSTQ010010542.1, read on the forward strand.
CAAAGGCCGGTCATAGATCCAGAATCAGACCGGTTGCAAAATGCATGTGTAAAAGAGGACTGGGCAAGCACATTAAAGACATGCAACAAACTTCTTGGTTTTTTTAAAGACACGCAAAAAGTAATCGACCTGCAGATATTAAAATTTGATTTAACATTAAAAAACAGAGGCTTTATCTGAATGTTCGGGGAGCACGACGATTGGACTTCGGCGACAAAGGTGCTGAGTCATCGACGCGATATTCCAGTCAGCGCGCTCCGTAAACTCCTGCGTCAACTTTGTTTTTGCTGAGCCGAGGACACAAGGCAAGTTGATGAAGAGTGAAATATCAAAGTAAGTTAAACGACGTGAGATATTCTAACCGTTACCATTTCGTATATAAAAATAGGTAGTTTTCAACTCGTTGCTAGCACTGTTTTGTCACAATATGTTGCTTTTATCACGGCGGGTTAAGTGCTTGGTATGATTAATGTTCATAAACTCTAAAATTCACATGTCTATAGTTTAAAACAGACGTCATATTTTTGGGGTGACTATTGTACATTGCTATATTATATACCTGAGATAAAAAAAACACAACCACGCGTGGCGTCTCCGAAAGTTCACAAGTCGTGTGCGTTTGTTCCTTTTATTATTTTTTGCTGTCCCGGTTTTATGATTGAATTATTTCTCCAGCTTGCCTGTTTTTTTTACTATTAACTATGGTATCTGCTCACTAGATGAGAATGAAAATCTTTGGTTTAGTTTATTGATATTGTAGCGTAATGTGAACAGGGTAACTGAATATGAAAGATATCTTGCTCACATAATTGTGAACATTATAATCTTGTGCATAATGCATACCTGGGCTTCGTCATAGAAAGGAGTTCAATATTCATGGATATTACCGCGCTACAACAAAATATTCGCTTTCAAAATTGCATTCTTCTTGCTAAATTTTCGGCCATTTTTATCTTTGTATGCCGCCAAATTAAAAAAAAAAGACTAATCTTCTCTGATGCCGTCATTAAAGGTCCTGGTTTGTGATGTCTAATCTACTAGGCGGAATAAAGTGTCAAGGCTCAAGATTTTGAGGCCAGGGCAACTGATAGAAACAAATGCCGAAGCTTTTATCTATGGGTATTACGCGGAAAAAGAAAGTTTTCCTTGTTTTTAGGTATTCCTGAAATATAAAACAATTAAGTTATTTTCGAAGAACTTCAATGATCGTCTGGCACGCCTAAAAGACATTTCGCTTCGAAGAGTTTGTGTAAGAACGGCGGTCACTTTGGCTGTCCGAGCCAAATTGATTCACACCATGGCATTCCCCTGCTGTCCCTCCTGTCCAGCCCCAGTCCAGAAGGCGAATCGGGAGCAAGTCCTCTGGACGTGCCCTAGCCCTTTAAGCGGCCCGTCGGTGCCATCTTGTAGGGTGGGCATTCATCCTAACCGGCCTCAAGGCTTTCAACATTGAACACATGGCCCACAACCGCTCTCTTGTGCACTTTTTTTCAGAAAATGGAAACGCAAGATGACCTCTGACCCACGCCGCATAACAAACGGACGTACTAAAAAAAAAAAAAAAAACTACCCATTATTTTTGCTTTGATATTAACACCCGTGAATCCTACTACGCTTGCAAATAAATCGTATGCTGCTAAGTGTAGATATGTCATACAAGGCACTGGCACTGTTGTTTTGCGAAACATGAAAGCCCCAAAGCGCCAAGTTGTAACCACACGTGATGTTCTTTGATCTGAGTCTGGTTTACCCTTGCCCTAAATCGCCAAACAAGTGCCAGGGTTAGGCTTCACTGAATGGTTGTTTCCTTGTCACTTTTCTTCTGTAGGTCTCAGTTCCAGATGAAATGCCTGAATTAGTTTTCACGTCTGGTTGTTCGGTTTTCAATTTGCAGCATTGGGCTTAAAGCTTAAAAAAAAGTGTCCGTTTTTGGCTGCGCCACTGATCGTTTCGTTGGTCTTTGGTACCCTTTTTATGTTTGGAACTTTGGTAGTTACTGTGAGAACCTTAGAAAAGCCATGGAAAAGCTAGTAAAGTAGTTTGGACCTACTAACGGCTTGGAGCAAAACACTATTAAACTAAAGTTGTACCCTAGGAATTCAAGCGTTTCGACTAAGTTTGGCGTTTTTCTGGCGTTGAACCCTGGGTGCGTTTCCAGTGTAAAAAAATAATCTATAATGTGTTTCAGCGAGACAACTCTTGACAACAACCAAGTAGAATCGTCCGTGGTTTCGAAATCAGCTGAAATGAGCAGGCGACACTCTCGAATACTTTATTACGCGATATTTTCCCACCTGTGAAAGTCACTATTACCATTACATGCTTCCGACATTCATCGATACCTGAACTTAGTGTTGGTTTACATAATATATATACCAAAAATACAAGTCACTCCGCGATAGCCCATTAGAATTAGTCACAGTAGCGTTGTATGCGTACCACTTTTTTGTGCCGCGGTTCGTAAATACGAAGACAGGCAGGTAGCCATTCTTTTGCCACAAGGTTCAACGTACACACGCGCAAATTTGCGTTGTTTCAAACACGTCGGATGGGTCCTCTCGGCGTAATATTATGATTTTACCTTAATTTAAGGTTTATTTCTGTTTACGAAAGTGAGTATATTAATTAATCAAGTTTATTTAGCGAACGGACAGTTTATTGCCAAACGGGAAAATTCTCAACCAGTAGAACGGTGGTTCTTATGGCGCATTTATTTTTACTGTTCATAAGACAACTTCACAAGTCCCAATATCATTCGCGAATGATCGCAATAATGATTCTAACATAACATAGGCATTCGCTATCAGGCTCTCATTGCATTTCAATTGTATTTTCTCTGTGTGCGTTTATTTCTTAGACGTGCGTCTGGTATATCGCCTCTCAAACGTCTATCAATCATACTATAATGTGGATTGTGCTTCTGACAATATCTCACTGAAAAAAGCATCAATGTTTAAAACGCGAGAATGTGATTCAGTATCACCAGGATTTTAGGAATCTGCGTTTTGTGTCCATGTTTCGGTGCCTCTATCAACCAGACTCGTTTAAACTTGTTTTATTTTTTGTTCGTACATTATTTCTTATTGTTTCTGCAGCTTACATAACTAGCCAAATGTTTACTTCGTGCTTTCGGTTGTGCGGAAAGACATGACCTGAAAGGCTTCTTGCCTCTCCCGTTGTTTTTACTTTTAGTTTATATGGCTAAGACCGCGACGATATGGATGTAATTTAACATAGCTCAAGACAGAGTGTTTTAACGTGCATAGTCACGAATGTTATTGGACTCATTGTAATGTGAATAGTTTAGGCGGGAAGAGTAGCGAATTCAGCGTACCCGCCGTTGAACATCTCCCACAGCCCCCGTCCAGGATCCGTTGGGAAGACGGATGCCCATTTGGCCATCCGCGGGAAGCTTGGCTTCGTACCTGCCACCGGGTTAGATGACGCGTCAGTAGATTGAATCAGTGAAATCGTATATTGTCCGCAAAAAATGTAGTTTTTGGTACGCGCCAAAGTAGCGGCAGCATTTCTTGTTCTTAAAATCGTTTATTATAGTATACAAAATGGCGCAACGAATTGACATGCATAACTCGCCCATTATAAAAATAAATAATGGATAGAAATGTTGGAATGAATAATAGTTGTCTAGAAAATACATTTCTCTGTAGTAGATCCTTGCGATAAAATCTGGGCATCAACACTAGATTTCTTTGACGTATTAACCTAAAAAGTAACGTGAAGAAAATAATCGTTTTGGAATGTAATCGCGTGCGCCGCTTTTTTTTACATATTTACATATGTTAAAAACTAAAAGTAGCTCAGAGTTTTGTTTGTACGAACAGCCTAGTAACCAATACTGTAAGCAAGGAATACTCGTAAGTCTTAAGACTTACGAGTATTCTTTGATATGTGTTAGTGGAAAGCTCCCCGATTAACTGCATTGTTTTGCTTTTCGAAAACTCCCTGGTGGTATCACCAATCGCAAGATCGCTGCTAGCCGCCGCCGGTGCTACGAAGAAAACAAAAAACTATCCGACCGTCGAGCCGGATTGAAACCTTTGGATGACAGCAATCCTTCCGTTTCAGTCAACTGCTCAACCGATTGAGCTGTCAATGGAAGAAATTCCGGTGAATTGAAGTGGCAATACTTTATATTTATTTTAAACTTCAACAACTTTTCCGGCGTCTCGTTTGCCTCGGGCGTGCACATGATGCCGGAACACGCCGAAAATGCAGCGTGCACTTGTTGGAGGCCGTGTGTTCGAAAAAAGACGCCCTGGCATTTTCTGTCTGCTGCAGTGGAGATCCCGTTGTGCCAGCGCAGGCGCGCGATCATCCGAGCAGACGAAAGTGCACACGGCAGTGCAAGACTTCGGAAAGTTCGTAGCTACTCTGAAGAAGAAAAAATTTAGTTTACTATCGTTGTCGTTAGGGATAGTTAGTATTTATGGTTAAAAATTAAAAACAAAACAATTCCCAAAGACACGGGCAAGAACGAGAAGGTAGACGAACAAGTTATGGCCTGTTGAAAAGACTCGACCTATACAAAGTAGAAATGAGGCACCGCAGCGGAGTCGACAGCTGAAGCGAAAAAGGCGTATACAACCTCAGAAGCGTGCTCAGGAGGCGGAGGAGAAACGAAAATGGCGCCACGAAACTATTGAATTACACACGCGACGATCTGCTGTCTCTTTGGCACACTTTACGTGGTAACGTAAAAACACGCGGATTTTCTTTTGCGAATTTAATAAATTAAACATTTATTAAAATTGGATGTCGGCGACCTTAGGATTATTTTCATTATGAGAAGGCTTTCTATCAAAGAAATACTTTTTTGGCGTTCTAATTGTATGATAATTAGTATCAGTTTTGGTTGAGAGTCTATACTTTTTAAACAAATTCTTGCTTTGCAAACGTTTGCGGAGCTCATGATTCAGACAGGGTTTGGTACTTTAAGCCAGCAGTAGTGTAGTTAGATTACAATTCGGACAACTTGCTGCATAGTAGCCAACCATATGCTGTGTAACACCTATGGCACATGCAGACGGATACAGCAGGTTATAAGCTGAGAAAAACGGAAGATGAAATTTCCTAGAAAAAAAAAAGTAACACTGGAACCACTCACTCGTTTTGTCATTCAAATTGTGCTCACAAAACGTGCCTTTATCTTCTCTTCCTCAAAAAATATAAGAAATATGGGAGTTCTTCCTTGAAAGAAATTTTATTATATTTCAGTACCACGAAAGGTAATATCGTCTTGGTCAACTTGATCCCCTAGTCTTCCCGTAAAATGCACTATCTCATCAAATTTGGGAATGCAAATGTTACTTCAATTAGACATTTTATGAATCCTAGTCACCTGTGGAAAACATGGTTCTCTTTTCTAGACCATGTGGTGTCTTTATTTTAAGTCTTCACGAAGTCGTTTGTTTATTTGTTCTGTAAATGTTTATCTAGCAACTAGAACTAAAAACGTAAAGGTAAACATACACAGGTATATTTTCTACACAATTCTCTTTATTAAATCGCCTCATAAATTTAACGACTGTGTCTGCTTAAAGGGTTCGCTATTTAATATTACCTGAAATTGAATGATACTTGAGCGCTCTTGCATATGAATAGTTTGTCAATTACGTTATTTTTCAATTAAGATATTTGTAATATTTGTTTTTCTTACGGTTTAGAGGCAGAAGTTTGAATAACAAACAATATGCACACAACGGCACTATTTACTTAATTGCAAAAAAAAAAAATACACGAGAGCATAAAATTTTCAGAAGAATAGCTTAGGTACCGCATTTTAATTACAGATATTAGCTAATTTTAACAATACTCAATAGTTTCACAAATCGATTTGTGGCAATATTTTGAAAATAACATAGGCTCGAACAAGATAGATCTTAGGATAAAAAAAGAGCTAGATCAGACGAAAAAAATGTATGGCTAGGCTTAGGAAAACAACATTGTGAAGGCTCACGTCATGTTGAGGCTCTCCGTAATGGCGTCCACCACCATGCCCATTGGACCCGCAATTGCCAGTTGTCCATTCCTTGATCCCACCGATAAATAGGGGGGCCACTGCAAGGAGGTGCAGTATTGTAAATAACAAACTGAAAGGAAACGTATATTTATACACGAGTGTTTTCATATCAATCGAGGAGCGGTTCTTTGTTCAAATTTTTACTTTGACCAAAATATATGTGTTTTGGGAGCAATTGGAAATGAAGAATAGCGCAAACGGCGAACTTGAGGGATTTTTAGATTTTAAGTATTTGACCACTAAAGAGGCCGAGGGGTAAACTGACACTTCTACCTGTCAGAGATGGAGTGTTTGACCACTCACTATTTTGTCAGTAATAAAACTACTGCACTCGTACGCTTATGTGGCATTTTGGAACATGGTTTTATTATGCCAAGTAACAAACAATTATGATATTTTGCAATTATAAAAAAAATAGAACTCTCTTTCTTCGACCTTGACATCACCAAAAAGCCCAAATATTTAATATTAATTTTAATATAAATGGGATATGTAATTTTACAACATAAATATCGTTGCATACATTTTAAACGAATGTTATGAAAATTGAGCAAATTCGAAATCGACCTAAAAAAACGCTTTTTATTTAATTTTTTTTGGAGGACCAAGGTATGATGACGGATTTTCAGGAAATATAAACGCAATATATAGTGTTTTCTGAATATAACCGCAAATGAAGCTTTTATCTTATAATGTATCGTTGTAGAACGGCAAGCTTGGTTGCGGAGTGATGTAACTTTTAATCCGCATTACGCAATATTTTACCTATTCTTAAGCTTAAATATTATGTAAAGTATTAATATTTGGTAATTCACTAAATCCACGGCCACAATGTTGTTCATAATAACACCTATCCGACGACTCAGTGACAATGCAAAACTGAAAGGACTCATGCTTTAATCGCGCGTTGCTTTGCAGAGAGTGTCCCAATAGAAGAGCACTGCGTCTCCTATTTAAAGTATGAACTATAATTGTCCTATTCAACATCACCATGTTTCTTTTTATATGTGCATCAATGTGATGTTTTTGTTTTTAAATCCTTGGCGTAGTTTTGATATTTTTAAGAATGACATATTACGGATTTACAATAACGTACTAATGAAATAATGTTTTTTTTTTTGTGAATTATTCAGTAAGGTACCCGCTTCCAGTGAAGAATCAATTTTTTAAGAATAAATTGCAACTCACTCCATTTAAAAAAAATATAGAATTATTAGGTTATTTTGTTTTATAGGAAGAAAGGGACCAACATTATTAGCAATGTTTGAGATTGTACGTAAACAATTCCGAATTTATAGTAAACTATGCAGATCTACTTAATTTGTGTTCTAGTCAAATACGTTTTACTTCTTACGTGTATAAAAGACACCTTCAATATTCGCTTGCTGGTGATATTCTGAAACAAAAACAAATGAAGGGTCAATTAATATCTGTCCCAACTTGTGTCGAGCTCAAACCTCGCTATCATAAAATGGGCGTTCACTCTTATTTGTCATGTACCAGACTATCTAGGCAAGTTTTACTCTATGGTCATCAACTCAGTACTTTTCTCCCTGCTCTTACGCCCCACACAATTACTTGGACACTAACGGCGCTATAAGATGTTTCATGTCAAAAACCGGAGAAACCGTTGCTTGAACAAGCCAAATAATTATGTATAGACCCAACACTTGACAAGCGAGGTACACGCAATAGGTTACACTTTTGGGGAAAAAAAACAAAAAAAACAAATAGCGTACTACACATGATTTTCAGAATCTAAAAAAAAGCTTAGTTTGACCCTTCTTTCGAGTTTTTTTTTTATTTTCACTAGATACTGTATGTTATATGATACATCAGTTTAATGCAATATAAAACGTGTAAAAATATATTGGCAGTTTCAAAATAACAACTGACTGTGAACCATTATAATTAGCTTCTACAACTACCTTCCTGTTTTGACACCTTGAATGCACGTTAGGAGTTAACAGAAAACGCTAATTGATTGAGAAAGGACATGAAGAAATCAAGCTACTTTTAGTTCAATAACTGACTGTCAGAACGGGCTGCCACGTAATATACCACTGATTCGTGGACATAATCATCGTCACAGTTGCCTGCCGATGTTGGCAACACTCAGATAGCGGGACGACGTCGAGACGTTATTTTGTCCTATCTCCCTTTTTATTGTCCCTTTGTCTCCGTTCTTTTTTATTTATCTAGTGAAATAACACTCAGATTTCCAGAAATGATAAAAGGTCGGATGTTTGAGCCTTCTATATGATTTATCCTTAACGCGGACCCAAATTTCCGCGGTTGCATTAATTAACAGAGCTAAAAATGAAACATTTGTACGATGTAATTTTAAGAGTATTGCGTCATCGAAATTTTTATGTTCAAGTCTAAACAACCGTAGAAATCGCTGAAAGTATATTTCTTTATTTTTGTTGTTCTTACTTTAATCTACAAAAATCTGGGAACAATTTATTTGCAACCGGGTGGTAAACTGTTTATTATTAATTTACTTCAGTTTGCCTCAACAATGATATACTGAAGTGTTTATCAAGATCATTACGAAATTAATCGTGGTAACATCTTAAAAATACCGAGAGCCATGAGAAATGTAATCAGGTATCAAGCATCGACAGTAAGATCGCTCAACCTACACTTCGTAGTTTTTATTCCGCTCATGTCCCATACATATATCAATTTTGTTGTCTCATGAATATCCGGTGTATATTACACATAATAGAAAATATGTAATTACAATATTTGACCCGCTCTTTTATGTTCATCGTTAATTGTAATTCTTATATATTAATTAATTTGTTTTTCTTTTTTTAATACTGATGCTATCGTCTATCTAGGTGAAACTGATCTAAACGAACTAAATAAGTATTAATGAGGTAACTGTTTCTCAACCAGAAAAGGGTTTGTGAATACAGAAATATTTAAAAAAAGTACGGTATCAAAAACTGCATTGAATTTTTTTAATAAAAATAATTTTTGATGGAATTAAACAGGTAAAAGTAAAAAAAAAATATTTATAAAAATAAATATAACATTTTAAGCGGAAACCGAATTAGCAGATAAGTGCCTTAAAACTAGCAACAAGACAATATAGAGCAGGAAGGTTCGTTTGAAAAGAAAGTAATTAAAAGAAACATCGATAGTACACCTACAGTTACGATGAATTTGCAGCCACGGTCTATTCTAATTAATTTGATCTTTACGTGAAAAACCGCCTATCCAGCGCAAATTGGGTGACCTGCTTGAATTTGCAAAGGTTTCACGCCATGTGCTCCTGTTGAAAAACCGTGACGTTTATAGAGTCAACAAATCAAACAACATTAATTAGTCACAATATAAAACTATTTAACAGTGAAGCTTTTATATAATAATTATTAGACGGTCCATTATTGATCACATAAAAAATCATTTCTTTACAAAATGAGCACCAGAAATTACTCAATAGCATCATATATCTGGTAAATAAAGAAGATTCGACAATAAACCTCTGCGAACTAATATCGGCCGGAAATACCAGCGCCCGCATATATGAAGCGATATCTTACACAAAATTTGCACTAAGGTGACGCATTTTCACTGGTGAATTTCTACGGCATGACTCCTTTTTGTCTTAAAGATGAGGCAAACAAACTTGTCAGGCTAAAGGTGGACTGGTTCGCAGAATACCCAGTAATCGATGCTTGTAACACGTAGATAGAGCAGCACTGCGAGCAGATGGCGGAGTGCATCATCTGCACGCTACACCATTTAGAAGATAATGACAGGCGTTATAAACATCGCTAACATGGTCATCAGAGAACCCATTCGCCGTTGGGCCTGGCAAATATGTTGGCCTCCTTTTGGGAAGATATGTGCCTTAAAAATTCATGAGCGGAAATCCTCTAGCGCAGTGCACATTCTGTGATGGGTAGAGATTTCTATGTGCAGGCGTGGGTTTTCGTGCTCGATTTATACAGCATATATTTATTAAGGACACCGTTTATAATCAAAAGTTTCAGAAGTAACCGAAAAACTCAGGAGCTTGAACTGTAAATTTTAGAAGTCTTACCTCCATAATGACGACTGCAACGGTATATCTATTTCCTTAAGGTATCTCTTGTGGTATGAGTCAGTGATATCATTGGGCTTATGAAAGTGCTTGAACGTCGCCAGCTGAACTGGACATACGGGGAGGATAGGTGTACTTCCTTTTGGAAACACTCGACATAAATAAACAAAATGCAAAACAAAAACAAAAAAACACACCCAAAAACATTAAACCTCAGGAAAGAACCTAGGCTAGGAATGTCTACATGTCTAGTGCATCAATGAAGGAAGAAACCCAGGCTTGTAATTCTCATTTGGAATGCACGCTTGATGGCCAACTCCATTGCGTGGAAAGCATTCAGTTGTTCCCTGCCTCCGGGTCGACCGTTACAGTACCCCACATAAGTGCTTTGTTATCGGAGAACTGTATTACGGCGTCCTGTCTTCTATAAAAACGGCATGTCTTTTTTCGTACATAATAGATTTGGGGTAAATATCTCACGAAACCGAATAGTAAACTGTCATGTTGATCTTTAATAGGACTTGTAGCGGACATCATAACGGTGGATCTCTAGGTAAGAGCTCCTTCAGCGTAGACAATTTTTCCCGTTATGCCCTTGGCAATACCGAGGTTCGCTTAAGCGACTCACGTGAATATGTTTGATATCAAATAATTGTGCATGTCAATATTGTTAGGCCCGTTTTGGCAGCTGGAGCTGTAGACTAAAATGGTCAAAACTGTAATTGAAATCCCAATCTATATCAGCCTGGTTTAACTCTAGCGTTGTAAATAGACCTTTCTCGTGCAAACGAAAACAAAACAAAATTTGAAAATTAATGTTATTGGCCGTTGGGGAATAATTTATTTTTCACGCGCATTAAATTTAGAAAATCATAAATCAAGAAAGATATAGATCAGGCTAGAGCCGAGCAAAAAGCTGCGCTCTCCGGAGCAAATCGAAGCACTGACGTTCCCTTCTGCCAACTTTGTTTTTAAGTCACGTGGCGTCCTATTGCAAAAATAACAAAACGCGAAAAGTTGTGCGGGCGCGCATACAAACACATGCACAGAGTCCGGCTGAGAGGCTCTAAGAGATACGGAGACACAAAGGCAGGCCTAGCCTTACGTCTAAAAAAACACAATAAAGGCAATTTCGAATATATTTTTTTTTTTTTTGCGATTGAACTGGCACGTCCCAGGCGACGTTGCCAAAACTTCAACCGAAACCGGCGCTTGTGGGAAGCGCAAGTCAATTAAACAGTCGCGGTAATAAACCGACCGGGATCGATTGCGCGACGCCACGAGAATTGCGGGAGAAGGCAAGAGAAGCGGAGTTCGCGTGACGTTCTGGTGCCTAGATGTGCGACGTCACGAGAGACGCGTCAGCGATTGGTCGAAACGAAAGACGTGCCCTCGGTCACGTTTTGGTTCGCAATTTTTATAAACCCTGTTCTAATTTGCACTTGAATAACCATGCAAATTATAAATCGGACCCGAAATTATTACTAAACCGCAACTAAAACAGAATTACTTATGTTTTGCTTCGCTACACTGTACGCGAAACAATCAACGAACAAAAAACAGAAAAAAAAAAACACAGCGCGGAACACGCGGGAGACTTTTAGTTTTGGTTTCAGATGTCGGTGTCGTGTTTACTTTGGGAACACGGCACTCGAAGGATTCTGCAAAGCGCCCGAACTCGCTCGCCAGATAGGCTTTGTCATTCATGTTAACAGGTCCGACGAAACGACCTCGCCACCGCACTGCTATAACCGACCGCGGTAAGCAGAGTATTGATCTCCTAAATGCTACCGGTACCGACTATTCACACTTGACGTCACTTCCTACATTACCTCCGTTTTCGGGGGCCCAGAAATGAGAATGGAGATAGTTCAGTTTCGGTTTATTCAGTTTCTTTGTAGGCACAGAAATACACGTCATAAATGTATATATAAAAAATGGCAGTGTGCTAGGTTGCCAAGAAACAAAACACAATTAAAAAAAAGTAATTAAAATCGTCCTATTGTATTTTTAAGAGAGCGGCGCGTAATTGGCAACCGTTAAAAAGTATCATTTATGTGTTCGTAAGCGTTATAAACTTTGCGAACAACTTCAATCAACAAAGATTGAGTAGTTTAAGAATATGCAGTTTTATGGTCAATCGTCGAGAGCTCCAAAGGCACAATGGTTCTGGGTGCCACAGGCAAAAATCAGATTTTATACGGGATAAGCAGGCCTTTTTTTATTTTTCAATTTTTTTTTAAAGAGCGTCTCAAAATATGTATTAATTTATTTATTTACTCAGTTATACTGTATAACTTAGTTTTTTTCGGATAAATCCGAAATACTCCGAAAAACACCTGCTGGTAAAAGTTTTGTCAATTCAGATTTATCCGATAAACAACGAATTGTTATGTGCCCATGCCAACCCCCCCCCCCCCCCCCCCTCCCACAGCAAAAAGAGAAAAAGGATTTCTATTTTTTTTACAATTTGAGCAGCACAGGATAATGGTCCTGGGAAAATGTCTTCGATATTTTCAAAAGAAAAAAAAAATATTTTTAACACAGATTGAAGAAGAACTCTCTCTTAGGTCCCTGCACACAATAAGATCTGGTCAGTCCTGGGCGGATTCGAAAAATTACACTTAGGGAAGCATCATATTTGGTCGCACTTCTTAGTGCCTGGACGATACCTGAGGTCCAATGTCTTCACATTTCCAAGCCTAGTTCAATTGTCCCGCGAAGCTGTCTAGTGCCCTTTTTCGTTTCATACCGATCCGCACCTTTTTTTCCTATTTAGGATCGGCCATGAACAGAGTAACTTACACAAATTATAAGATGGACAAAGTTGGACTACTCAGATGAGTGTACAGTCTTTGCCAAAATGTTTTAGCACACTGCATTCGCAGCCTGAGCCAGCTCGCTCCCAAGCGGCGGCGTTGATACCGTCGTCACCCGCTGGCTGGACTTATTTCAGTGAGGGGGAACTTCGCTCTTGCTCAACACCCCCTAGAGTCAAGCCCGTAGCGCTTGGAGGCATGACGCCCCAGTGTCAGGAGGAGGGGATCCTAGAAGTTGGGCTTCTCCTTGGTCTGCTTTCTAGTGGCTTTCCAATTTTCTGCTCTTCTCTCTTTCCGGACACTTGACTATCCGAACGCCGAGGTAATCGTAGTGCCGTATGAAAAATGTTGCTGAATGTAATTGTAAGTTCAGACGTTTGTATACGTTTGCATATTTGTAATAAAAAACATGACATATTTTTTATTTATTTTTGATGTTGGGATTGCAAGTTTGGATATATTCTACAACGAAATAAACGAAACTTCCGCCTTGACCTAGAGGCCGAATGCCGGTTGCCGCCGCCATTGGACTCGAAAGTTGACACCATCGAAACCGCGTGGGTGTCGATTCGGAGAATTGAATCGTTCTTTTCGGGGTTTTCGTTCCTATGTTTCTGAGATTTCGAATGCCGACGAAGAACATCGAGACGCCGCAGAAGAAGATGATACGCACAAATTTCACCGACGTGCTCAAGCACGACGACGACGTCTTCGAGTATGTAACACGCTGTCGGCTCCCAAAAAGGCCCTTTCATTACGCAGCGTTTGCGGATTGCTTCTTCCGTTAATATGTGTGCAGTTTCGTCTGTGAGTTTTTTATGGTACGGCTTCTGTGTTCTGTTTCGGCTGTTGCTCGAGAGAAAGCACGAACCTTCTCGAGCAATGTCGTGAGTCGTCAATCGGCCGTTGCCTGAGGTGGTAGTACCCATATTTGCTTATGGCGGTGGCTTGGCTGCGTGGATACCTTTAAGAGGTAACAACTCTTTTTGTCATCTTTTTATTTCGTATGAGACGCTACGCGATAGAATCACGTGTCCGTATCTCTGTCTTTATCGAGACCTCCATCTCGTCGGTGCTACTAGCTCTGGAGGGTTTTGCTCTTCTGTTGATGTATCGGTTGCTGTGCTAGATAGTCCTACTTAAAATATGAAGAATAAAAACACGGAGGACTTTCACAGACACCAAAACTCTTTCATTTGGCATATACGAATGTTTATTTCCGGGGGCGAAAAATTCACACATTGACCGGAACGAAGAAGGGTTGAAGGAGAGGAGGTTACAATCGGGAGCGCCGAGAAGTATTGAGTCACCGTACCGTGGCTGCCCATGTTTATCAGTTTTATTTTCCCAGTTATGGCCTGATCAATTTCATTTCACGTCTTGTCAGGGCTAACGATGCTGATGAGACGTTCTGTTCAGCTTTTTCGATAAAGAACGTTTGGATGATTTCTCATCCAAATCACCGATGATGCGATCCCAGGTCCTTTGTGCTGCATGCAGATATTCGGTGCACACCCAAAGCACTTCTCCGCATGAGCAGCTATGAGAAGTGTAAGATTATTGTACATTCGTCTAAAAAATATGTTGTTAATTGATAAGTGATAAAGAATTAGCGTTCATAAGTGTCTGAGTAGTAAAGCCGCGATGAACTTAAAAAAACTGAATTGAATTTGATTTATTAAAAAAAAAAAATCGGTGAAGATTTAAGTGGATATCAACTTTTTTCAAAAATAATGTTTCCCTACTTCTATTCACTGCCATCATTCTTCCCACCAATAGAGTAACCGTTATGCTCTTATCTTGAATGAAACCGTTCCTCAACAACACGGTTATTGCTTTTGCAGCCAATACTTTACGTGAGCTTTTGGTTTTGTTTGCATCATATTGCTGCTGTGAACTGCTTTTGACATGTCGCACCATTAGATGTCATGCCATTTCATTAGAATTATTGTTTACAAACATCTTTCTTTCCGATCTATATTCACATTACAAAAAAAGCTTGTTTAAAAGCAAACCCATCTTTCCCGACGCATCGTTGTACCCGTCTTGTTCTTACACTGCTTCTCGATGTTTCTGTGCCCTAATAGTTTGCTGTGTACACCTTTCTAGCTTAACTTAAGTGTGTAACTATCATAAAAAAATATGTCCGTGATAAAAATAAAAGTTGTTGCTAGCGAACGTACATCCACTTGCCACTGCTTACATGTCAGAGCCGCCGCTCCGCGGCTACCGATCGCTTCCCGTGCAACCATATTTGTTCGCTAGACCATCTGTTGTTTCTCAACTATCTTATAGATAATAAAACATGTTTGTATCAATAAAAGCTTGTTTTTTACGACAGCATATTCACGCGTGTTGCCATCAGCTAAGCGCTATCCCGAGGCGCCCAGCCCACCTCGATTGGCCCTTTCGGTAGCTTCACGGGAGGAGCGCTTCGTTATTGACTCTATAAAGGGTCACAAGTCAAGAAGGTAGCGGCAAATGCCCCTCACCGGGAATCTTGTATTTCACCGACACCAATAACGTCCCGTTGTTTCCGTGACGTCATGACCTGCGCGAACCAATCTTGTTCTTGCACGCGAATTTTTTCAGCATGGCTGCCGGGCAGATTTTCTACGACTCCGGTATCTTGCAGCAATTATTCTGTTTTTTAACGCGGTTTTTAACTTACCCGAGCGCACGTCCCTAAGTCGTAACCGCGTCCTCTTTTATTCGCAATAGGTTTTGTGCGACAGCGCGAGAATCCCGCGTTAAAATTACCAACGAAAAGTTCGATGCGGGAGCAAGGCCAAGCATCGTACATACGTCGAACGCCGTCTGCTTAGTCTGCCTCAGGTTGCGAGTCAACATCGTGATGGCATCGGCTTTTCTTGGCAGTGGTTTCCGTGGAGCGACGTTAAAATGCAGCGGTCACCAAACTCTCCTTTATCAGTGTAGCGGGCTGTGCGGGATGCACATAAGTGAACCGCGAACACAATAAGTGCCTTCACCCGATTTCGACCGAATCTTTGCTGGGGTTAATAGATAGTCTGTCTACTGAAATGACGCCTTCGAAGCAGTGTGTCTTCATCTGTGAAACGTGTCGTCCTTGTTAACTTTCCGCGTCGCAATCAGATGCACTGTAATTTATGTCTGCGATTGTACCCTCGAGCGCACCCTCGTTCGCAATAATGAGCTGTTACATATGAGTAAATGTGGCATACAAATGATAAATCCAGTGATGCGTATGTTACAAACATTTAATTGACATCCTTTTAGACGTCAAGAAGCTGATGTCTTCTTTTGGAAAAATATCAGAGAATCAGAGGAAAGCAGATTTAGTTTACTCTAATGCTTCCGAACTTTCTGCTTGCTCTCAGGCCCTGTCAGTCGCAAGTTTATGCTTCGAAACCCGGGTACGTGAAGCGTGTACCCCCACTCGCGTCGCGTCGCGGCATAAGGCCTTACCAGGAAACACGCACCAACTTTTCGAATTTGCTTTAGATGGAAAATGTTGTCCACACTATTCGATAGCAGCATTGGTTTAATAATTTGTAACAGCTGGAAAGTATGTCAATAATAATTTATTGTAAGTGCAGCTTCCCAGTTCATAAAATGTGGCTTTCTTATATGCGAAATATTTATTTAAATACAAAATTCAACACATACCGAATACCCAGATGTCCTGATCTTGGTCTGAATGCAAGCGGCAAAATGGTTTGTCTTTATAACTATAAAATCAACAATATTTGAATCAAGCAATGGCTTAAACAGCCCTAGGTAGCACACCATTGATGAAACCCCGTTGGCACAATGTTGGCGAAAAATGGTTCCAATATTGGTCTGACGTTGGCATTTTCGAAAGCGCTACCCGATCGAATGGAGGTCCAACATTGGTGCCAATGTTGGACCACTGGTTTACCAACGTTCTAGCCCACATTGGACCAACGTGGTTTGTGTGTTTTTATCCAAATGTGGCATAGAGGTTTCACCGTAGGCTGAACCAACATTGGCATTCAGCGCCTTACACACTGGCTTTTTCAACATTGGCTTAAATATTGGCTATTTCAATATTGGCATCCAGTCTAGCACACTGGCTATTTTTGCATCTATTGTCTATGCCATTATTGGATGCCATTTTTCAGCCAGTGTTCTAACCAGCGTCACAAAATTAGTGCAGAGAACAAAGCAAGTCCCCTGCACTTTTTCCTCAAGCACAATTTCTTTCTGATACTAAAATCTTAGAAATGCAGCAATTTTATCATATGTGGACACTTTAGAAATCATTAAAGCATGCAAATGAATTGTTCATAACGTTTGACAGTTCATAATTTATTTAAATCGAATAGAATATTTAAAAACAAATTTCGCAACCAGGGGGGCCTAGGCAGGATCGGCGGCAGGGTCGGCGGCAGGCTTGGTAGTGGACAGGACAGAGGGCTGAACGAAGGGCTGGGCAAAGGGATTCGACGCAGGGGCCTGGCAACAGGACCCTGAAAGCGACATATACGGGGGTTTAGATTCAGGTGAAGGGTTTCAGAGGCTCTCAGTTCTCTCTTACGCTTGTCAATAATGAATATCAAAATAAAACATAGCTTCATTATTAATCACCGCTCTTTAATTATCTATTCAATTAATCGGCTCAGTTGCTCTTCAATTATAAAATCTTGGAAAGGCCTACCGACTTTGTTATGTTTACTTTTGCATATTATAAACTTTCGTTTCCAGTGAATTATTTTTCGTTTTCTTGTATGTACAAAGCTTAGTACTGCCTCCTAAAATAAATAGATGCGCAAGTAAGACAACGGCGCCGGCTTGCTGGAATCAGTGTCTCAGCTGAGACTGGGTGAAAGAAAGCACTGTAAAGGCTGGGACGCGCGAGCGTCTTGAGTCGAGGTTTGAGTCGCGTTCAGCTCGTACGCTGGCTTGACAGTGCTTTCTTTCCCCCCGTCTCAGCTGAGACGCTGTTTCTAGCAAGACGGCCCAGTTGTTTGCTATTGTTTTATTCGATCTCCTTGTCCCTACTCAGAGCTCGATCGATCTAGATTAAAATATTTATAGTCATTTAAAAAAAATAATCATATAGTACGAAGGTTATTTCATAAATTGCTTAGCTCTGCTCTTGCAACATCATGGCGTCCCTCAACGTTTCATCTAGCTTTAAGAAGTCTTAAGAATTACAATCTCGCTATTTAAGTTCACACCGATGTTTCTATGTTGATTTGAAAAAAAAAAACGTTTTTAAGGTTTACGGTTTTTGTGGCACGAAAATATGTAGTTATAAATGTACCCATATTGCCTCCATAATATTTACAATTTATAAATCAAACCGCTGCCCTCCCTCTTCAGCTCGCCAGTGTCAAACGCACTACTAAATTAACAGTTCAATAAATGCCCCGTTATACGTAAGAACCTGACAGTTGAACAGAACTTGATGCATGAATCAATCGAGAATTGAAAATAAATCACGCACATAAAATAGCTTGTCGTGTAAAGACAATTACTGGCAATTACACTCGCAGAGCGGGGTGACCAGAGATGGCAGTAATGACATTACCCTAATGAAATTACAGTAATTAAATTATTTCTTGGAGTAATGAGTAATGTAATGAATTACTTCCCTAGGCTAGTAATTTATTATTGCAATGCATTACTTTCAAGCAGTAATTTTGAGAAAATGACTCATTACTTTTGAAATTACTTTTGTGCTAAATTAGAAAATTCGTTTGCAAGCATTAAGACAGGGGAGAAAAATTATTTTGCAAGGTGAAGTGTTGTGAAAGAGCATCAGAGGAAATAATCGACGGCCACCATAGTGCAAAGCCAAGTACGAAGAGCTTGACAGACGCACAAAGAGGGTTGGAAAGGCGAAGGACAGAAACCTTGCGTGTAGACATCGCTGGAAGGCAACGGCTTATGAACTCCAGGCACGACAGATTCATGGCGTCGCGTCATCACGACGATACTATACTTCGTTCATCCCTAAGCTTACAATGCTGTGGGAGCTGCAAGCTAAGCAGAACCAATCGAACACCTTCTTTTAATCACGTTTCCCGTCCCTTTCTCAGCGCGCGGGTATGAACGAGAGCGTGGTTAAGTGGCGAGCGATAGACCTGTGACTGCTCCAACAAACACGAAGCTTCCACCGTTCATTCCTAAGCTGACAGTGAGTCAGCTTAGGGATGAACGGCTCATTGGCTACAAGGCGACGGGCACATCCAGTCAAGCAAGGTCAAACCGTAAGCTTCGACCATTGTGAACAAGAAACGACCGGAATAAATAGGTAATTTCAAATGCTTTGTCAAAGCCCTAGACCGTTTTGTGCGTCCTCGAGCAAGCGTGGACTATATTTGCTCATTCTAAAAAAAATTTGGCTAGAAATCGGGGACTTTCGACGAATGTACCTGCATGGTTGAAAGGGCCAGACAAGCCTTGTGAGCATTTTTTTTTCTAGCCTCTCAGTCTTGAACCCACTCACGTACCACATGTGTAGATGTTCCGATAAACAGGAGCATTTATTTCAAAAACGGTGGATGACAATACGCATACATTGTTGTTGTCTTTATCAGAATTCTGTATTATGGCCAAAGGTGGACTGCATATTTTCAATACTTTGTCTCACTTAAAAATATATCATACTAAGAATCTGTAGTATAGCCAATGACACAAAGAGAATGGCTGGGCGTCCTCCAGCACGCTACCCCGCTTTGAACGGACGTGCTCACTCGAGGCTCATAAGATGCTGAAACGTCATCGAAGGTAGCAGGCGGGCTGGTGGCGGAACAACGGAGACTTCTTCTTCCCTTTCTCATTCTGTCGGTGAGCGTGTACTTCTATACTCTAACTCGGCTTAACCTGGACAGAGCTGAGGAGAATAGGCTTGGCGAGAGCCCTTACTGCATACGCATTTGTACAGTTGAGGCACTTTCTAAATCAAGTGTCTTGTGTATATTGCCTTCAAAAACACATCATTTGGGGGGTGCAAAACGAATTCTTAAGGAATATTTTTGTTTGTATTGTCCTATTACACATCGACTCCTTCTCTAAATGAGAAGTTGACCCAGCCTGTTGAAAAAATATAACGCCTGCCAGATAATGGTGTTGCGTTTAGTTAATATATGAGTATTCAGTTAGGTATCCCAAGTCGTTAGTCGTAAAGACACAGTCTCTCTGTGAGTCAGTAATTTCTAACATTTGTAAAACTGATTGTCAAATAACGGCACTGTCAAGGTCATATGCTCAACTCGAATAATAGCTGGGCACAAGCTGGTCGCAGGTTTACAGGCAGCAAACATTCCGGTTTGAACGTCTGAGTACCTGCCTTGCAATGTACCTGAAGACTTGGCCAGGGCCCCACTCACAAACGTCTATACTTTGTATCTCTTTAAGCTGGACCACTTTTGACGCTACAAGCCATTGCAGTAAAAACAGCGTGACATATGAGTATAAGCTCGACGTACCATGGCGTCCAACTACAATGTCACATGGCTTGCTTTCTGCACTGAATTCGCAAGGATGGCTTGAAGCTTCTGCCTTGGTTAATTTTGGAATAATGCTTCCAGTTTTTAGTGTTGCCTGGCACAGTTTACAATTTGGTGATATAGTGCTGCATTGAAAAGTCGGCGGATTCATGACGGTATCACCTTATGAATGCATGCTAGCTATTAAACTCTCCGTTCTGCATAGAAATGAAATGCACTTTTCTTCCAATTGCAGCTGCTTCTGGAACTTCATCGTATGAAGCACCTTATGACTGCAAGCTCTGACCGATCTTGTTCTGTGGTCTGCGCAGGCCCATTGCAGGGAGTCACTCCGAGAGCCTCACCAGACCTTCCTGCCCGTGGTCGTTCTAATTTTGTTTTTGTAGGTATGCATCCTTTCTGTCTTTCCCTTAATGCTACTCGGGCGTTTTCTTTTCATTGTCACCGATTTGCCTCAACATTGGTTAAGCACACGAATAGACGCTGTAAAACTGTATCCCACATATTTGTGTCAAGATAACTTTTCTTTGCTAAAGTGACGGATCTTTTATGAAAGTTGGTCTCCCTTGTTTTTATTTACAAATTTATTTGAGTCTCTGCGGGCAACACTAAAACATTATGCCAGTGTCAAGGACAAGTTCACTGCTCAAACTTGTTCTCAACTGATTGCAAGAAATTTGTTTGTGAAAAATGGATGCCGTGAAACCTCCTTTCAGCACTTGCTCCGCAGCATGAAAAAAAAAAAGATACATAGGGTATACCCCGTTTTTCTAGACTGCTTGCTCATTCTGCAGGTCTACCTGCCATAGATGTGCTACTGGAGAGCAGGCAAATTCAATTGTTGATTTTGCCATTGCTTTTTTTAGCAGTTGTTTTAATAGTTCTTTAAATTCAGAGATTTTCCTAAAATGCAAGCCGGGAAGAATATTTAGTTTGAGTACCCTTTAGTGAGTATAATAGATACTGTGTGCTGCTGTTAGTGCGAAGTCGAGATCGGTGCTTTTTTGGCATTTTGCTCAGAGTAGTACCCAATTTTATCGGTTAGCCTCTTGGTGCGCCAACTAAAATCTTTCTATCCAGACGCCTGCCCTTTGCTGGTACACTCTACCCTCATTCTCAGTTAGTGTATGAACTGGTATCCCCAGTCGACACTCGTTGAACATGAGGGTAGAAAAATCTTTCCATTCCAGCAGAGCCATATATGGGGCGAGTTTGGCCAGTCTATGATCTTGCCGCCGTAACGTCCCCCTCCCGAGTGAGCCAATCAGCCCGTGGCGCAGACCGAGAGGCGTGAGCGCACGCGCGTGAACTCTTGACTGTTGCCAGCTGAGGGGGGAGGGCAGCCATTTTCATTCATTCGCCTGGCGGAATGCATGGGATCGGCATACAAATTTTGGTCCTCCACTTTTATTTGTCAGGCTCTCGCAACAAAATGATATAATGTTATTCCTCGGTGGCTTTAAAGGGTAACGAATTGGTTCTTCCACGTTCGACCGCAAACCTTGAGTCAGGCGAAAAAGAAATAAGCCCATAGCAGACAACGCGTAGCCTCAACAGTGCTCCGTGCCGACAGCGTTTCGTCAAAATGGCGGTCGTCGCTTCGCTGCCTTCTTTCTCTCTCGCTCCTTCGGCGCTCTCCTCCCTTTCCGCCTCTCGAGCGCCTTCGTCGCCACACCGACTGGCAAAACTCTCCCAGTATACGGCTGTGCATTGACGTAGTAGTATTTTTTTTTGTAGTCTTTACAATTGAATGTGAATATTCGACAGAAATCTTTCAGGTTGGGGTGGAAGAGGGTTAAACGAATGCGTTTAATCATTTGCCTTAATTAGGTAACCATCATTTCAAGGCCTGCATAGCCTTGTCCTCGGGGGAGACTATGGCTGTGGTAGTAAAGGAGCAGTTTTTTTTTTTTTTTTGTAAGTACAAGTACAAAGTATAGAAATAAAAGGATCTATGTGTTGATCACGAAAGAATATGCCATTCATTTTAATGTATCTCTGCCAAGTACTTGATTGTGATTCGTTTATATTTTCAGCTACCTGGGTGCCTCAAGGTCTGGAGATCCTAGTGGCCACAAGCTTGGACTCAAGCTTCTTCTGTCGTCTGGCCAGGACCCGAGGGGGAGGTAATCCCAGCAACAAGAGCATCGCAGTATCTCCCTGCCTGTGACTTGATTAGCGTCTCGACAGGGGAGTCTTCGTGCCACCAGGTGTTAGGTATGCCACTCGAAATAAGCATTCTTTTTACCTGTTCCTTGAGTGAAACAGCAAAAGCACTACTAAGCCTAAAATGCAAAAGACATATTCAAATCTTGGGTTGGATGGAGTTCCAATTACACAAAGGAGTCTGCAGACATGATTAACATGTGAACCTAAAGCCCGCTGATGTAAGTTCAACGGTGTCACAAAATAACTTCCCGCAAATGGCTTCGCTCGTGCTATACCCAAACAATTATTTTAAATAATCACGGTGTTACGTTGGTGTCATCAATCTTAAGTACCTATCGTGCTCAGCAGTTGGGAGATGTGAAATATAAAAGAACAGGAACTGGCACATTGTCAGCTTTGCAAAGATTTATATAGTGAACAGAGCATAGCACGTTCAACTAAAAAAACAATTCAGTGCAGGTCTATATGGAAGGTTCACATATGTGTAATTGCTCTTCATAATAAGTGAAATTTGGTAAAGTTGTGGCCCACTACAGGCTTTCTTTTAGTGTTAAAAAGTGTTATGATGTTTTAAACAGCTCGCACCTAATGTTTTCTTGAAATACAAAGGTTCATGGAAATTATTATGTGGATGTTTGCAGAGAGTCATGGCGAGACCAATCTTTAATGTCAAGTGTTCCACTTATTCAGAGTTGGTTGAGCCATTAAATATTGTACGTCGCAAATTAAATTTTTATGTGGTTCAGTGGGCACAATCATCCGTAATGACTAGCTCTACCTACGGGAACTTTATATTGAGATAAGATTCTGGAAATAGTTTTTCTAGAAATACGGTAGATATTTCCAGTTCATCAGCTTTCTCGCAAAGCATTCGAGAGACCCAAACCCTGTAATGTACGAAGGGAACTCTCCGAATGACGCGGCTGACAGTTTGAAACAGTCGGCACCGTAACAGTAACAATGGCATGTCACCTGCTTATATAACGCTCATTGTCGCAGATCACACTGCTTTTTCCGTCTACACTCATTTTCGGTAGACTCATTCACGGAACTCCCTCTCGAGGCTGTAGCGCTTGGTTCTCCGAAGTAATTTTCATGAATATATATGCAACAGGTTTCTTGGAGTGTACATCTAACACATATTCTTCATATTGAATGTGCTAACTGTATTTATGACCATATCCATAATTGTATCCACATTCTACCTAATATTTTTATTTTGACATTTGAGTTTTCGACAGTACTTTTCTACACATCTGTGCTTGTTGAGCCGTACTCAGGCGCATACATTTTGTCTTTCACTATTACATCAATATATAGAAGTGTTGATGCCGAGTGAGAATTCAAGCTACAGTTTGCAGAAAGAGCACGACCGATACGGCGCTGCACTCGAGGCGTTTGGCGGGCCCGAACGTAAACGAACGTAACGTGAGTATCATTTTGAATGCGAAGGTGGCAAGCACGATCCGAATCTGAGAACAGTTATGCCCGTGACCCGCAAGATCGACTAACAAGAGCAGACAACGACAAACCGCGAGCACGTGCATATTGACGGAGTGCATCTCTGGCCGGCTGGCGATCGTCTTTCACGCTCGTTTACGGAAAGGAAGCAGAAGTGATTGAGACGCAGCCAAAGATAGCTTCGAATGAATGCTGCACATTCACGCGGTTTGTCTGTCTTGGCTCCTTTCTCGCTTTAGTGAGGCGACGGCTTGAACAGCCATGTTTGTTTGCCGCGTTTGTTCAAAGGGTTCAACCACGTTGGTCGAGTATGTGCGTCATTATGACAGCCACGAGTTAGGAGCACGGCAGATTCCATGTGTACACGCAACTTGTTGTTTTCAGTTCGCTACTTATGTAGGGCTCAGATGTCACATCTTACGGTTTCATAAAGGTCAACTGTGCGCTAGTGGACCTCGGCTGGATTTAACGGGTGACGTAAACTTGAACTGTGGCGTGCACGGATGCGTTCGCGAGTGCTCGAGTAGGGCTCAGATAGTAACGCATCTTAGAGAGCACATCGACAACGGGCAGTCAGTCAATTGCCCGTATTTTAGCTGTGACAAGTCGTTCACCACGAAACCTGCGTTTGCGTGTCACCTATCAAGAAAACATGTCAAATCAGCCCAACAAGCGAGAAGTTTTTTAGTGCAACAGGCAAGCGCCTTAGACGCAACTAGTTCTTCAGGGCAGCAGGCAAGCGTCTTAGTTGCAAGCGGTAATCAGAGCAGTGCTTCGCCAAAAGATGCAAGCATGGAGGATGCTAATTCAGGAGGGGGCGCCCCGCAGTTTTCACCGTCTCCGAGTGATTTAAAAGAGTGTGTCGAGTACGACCTGGCTCTTTTCTACTTAAAACTAGAAACAAAGTACTGCTTACCTGCTTCCACAATTCAACATTTGTGGCAAGAAATCGGAAACCTGCATGGCTTGAGTAAGCAGTGCATGTTTAAAGCCTTACATGACAGGTTGGAGGAACGCCTGGGGACCGCTGACGCTAAAGAAATTGTTGCAGATGCAAACAGCCACGATGTATTCAGCAGTCTGAATGCTACCATGTTCAGTAGTGAACACAAAAGAAGAGCCTACTTTAAACAAAAGTTTTCATACGTCCAGCCAGTCTGTATTTATCTTGGGCGGAACGGAAACAAGCGAGATCGCTCACTTCATTATGTGCCAATACTGGAAACTTTAAAAAAGCCTACTACAGAATGGTTCACTTGCTGACTGCATTGTTAACACTTCTTTAGATGATAGGGACGCGAGCTACATGCAAGACGTTTCAGACGGTTCAGCCTACAAATCAAATCCTCTATTTAGAACTGGCATGCCAACGTTTAGACTGTTGCTGTATCAGGACGCTTTTGAGGTTGTGAATCCTTTGGGATCTGCAAGGAAAAAGCACAAACTTGTTGGTGTCTACTTCACTCTTGCAAATTTAAAAAAACACAACAGATCTACCAGAGATCACATTCAGCTGTCGCTTCTTTTTGCTGAAAAGGACATCCGAACTTTTGGAATCGAAAAAATTTTTGATCCTCTGTTACGTGACCTGCGATATCTCGAATCGAATGGAATTCTTTTTAATGGTGTGCATGTCAAGGGGGCAGTCATATGTATCCTTGGAGATAACTTGGGATCCCACTTTATTGGGGTCTTCACCGAAAACTTCAGTTCCCCTACTTTCATTTGCCGCTATTGCCTACTCACGCTTCGGAATCCTCTACTATTCACACATGTAAACGCATTACGCATACTACAAGCATCAGGTCAACATACATTGAGCGCATACACATATATTGCACATACAAACATCAATACAATGGCACACTAACCCGAACACTACACCCGAGCTCTGCGTTTCCGTTTTGAACGTACGGAATTTTTCGGTGACTGCCTAAGCAATAAAAAATATTCCCAGCATGTTGATTTTTTTCAGCAATGTCATACTTCTGAGAGTATTTTGAATGGCTCAGGGGATGAATCTCTTATTAAAAAGTAAAGGCTCGATCATGCCGTAATTATTTGAAAGCCAATAAATCAAGCCGCTCCAATACGGTTCGAAGCCATGAGTTTGTTTCCCCGCATGGCACGTCGTAGCCTGTATTTCTATTGTAGTGTTTGTTTTTCTATTTGTGCTGTTCGCGCACGGCTGCAATTGCCGTATTGAATTAATCTCTGTAGAGCGGATATTCACTCAGCTGGAAGTGAAGCTTGTGGGCTTCTCACTCCAATTCCCTCAGACCCTGTTCCCAGATGAATAAGACACAAAAATACTTCGCTCTGGGCGAAAGGGTTTATTCACTCACTTATTGCCGGGAGGTTTCGGGATCGGGGAACGGTCATCAGCGAGGCCGGGGGGACAGTCCGCTGCCACAGCAGCTGCTCCAAGTCCCAGCGGTGGTCGTCCACACCGCGTCATGGGGACGTCGTCGTCCATGTTCGCTGTCCGGTCCGTTTGTCGAGTCCGCCACTCGACGTAGTGCCCGCACTCCCCGCGCCAGCGTCCGTGTCCCGTCGATCCCCGCGCCAGCGTCCCCCGCCGTCCGAGCTCGCCTCCGTGACTCGTTGACCTCCAAGTCGGCAGCTAGAGAGAGTCTTCCTTTGTTCGGCTTCCCCTTTTAAGACCTTTCTGGCTTTGTCTCTCCAACCGTCCAATCGGGAACCTTGCCGCGAGCAGACGCTCCGACGTCAGCGCTGGGTGAGGGGGCGCTTGCCCCGTCCCTCCCGAAGGGCTCGGACATTCCACGACAGGACGGCGGCGGGAAACCGGAAGGTCACGGGAAATGGGGGAACGCCCGGACAGGACGGCGGCGGAGAGCGTTAAGGTCACTTGCGACGGAGGAACGGGGAGAGGGTCCCTACAAGCTTCACGGGCAGAGAAATCGTTTTTCGATCAACTTGAATGCAGTCAAAGCCGCGACTTGCGGCAGGTGTTAAGTGTACCGAGCTACGCCGCGGCGAGCTCGAACACTTCTATAGAGAGCTCATCCTAGCGCGCCACTTGGAGGGCAGTTTCTCCAGGAACCGTAGTATATTTAAACAGCAAAATAAAGGGTGGCTTTTTTTTTCGATTTTACCTACTATTTTTTTTTAATGCTAAAATTCCACACTGTAAATATGCGTACTTCCGGTCATAATTTCACACTGTTCAGTCCTTTCCCCAGAGCACAATCGCTCTCGGGGAGGAGACAACCGACAGTCACATTGGCCACTGTACGATAGGAGCTTGCTGTTCAGACCAGCGTTCCAACATGACTATCCGCACGTCGATCGATTGCACCTAATCACTCAAGTGGTCTTAAACATTTTAATGTAAAGCGGAATGTCAACTTGCGACACCCCGCCCCTCCGATCACGGCCCGACCAGCGGCATCAATGCCCGACAGTTTACGTCGTCTCATCTTGTTGTTACACCACTGATACGCGAACACACGGTTACATCGGCGATAATTCCAGTCTTCTGTTCACAACCCACAACACTGCCATCACGATGTTGCTGCTATGTGGCTGACAGTGACACGCAGAAATACAGAACCACGTTGAACGCCGGTTGGCACTTGGCATCGGAAAACAGAACCGAACTCAGCACGGAAGGCACCCAGGCAGACGGCAGCAAAACCTGCCTGTCTTGGACGCAGTTCCTGCGATTTCCATAACGTAGAGAACGTCGACAGAGTTCCGCGCGGTTCCGCTACTGTACTTCCGCGTGGTTCCCACAATCCGGAGACGGCCATCTTACCTAGTGTACGTAGCACTGCTGACACTGCTCCGCAACTTCGCTAATTCTAGTGGCTTCGTTTGCTCGTTTGATAAAATTAGTGATAAAAACCTCAATGCAATCGAAATGTTCTGCACGTTTGGACTAGAAGACGGAATTGACCTTTTTCAGAGATCGCTAGGCGCATGCGCCGACTCTGGGAGAGGGGAGGAAAGGGAAAGGCGCCATTTTTGGAGGCTCTCTCGTCCGCTCGGTCGCTCGGACAGTGCTTAGTTAGGCTCGACTCCTCCGCTTTTCTCGCGGCTAGGCTTCATAGTCGTCATGCCTCACCACCATGCAGCTATAGGTTGCACAAATAACAGCAAAAATGGTTCAAACGCAAGATTTTATAGAGTTTCAGCAGCCTTTTGCGGGTGGTGCACGAAAGCACCCGATGTCAAGCACCCCGCCCTTTTTGCCCTGCTTTCAAAAGCCTAGGACGCGAATCTTCCGTGTTGGGTGGCTGGGTCATCAGTGTGATGGTGGGACATTCTGCTTTTAACTAAAATACAGTAAATGTGAACATGATGGCAAACCTGGAACTGGTTAGGAAAACGAAAACGTAAAAGGAGACAGAAAAAGAACCGGCAACGTCTCTTGAGACGTTGCCTGTTCTTCCTTTGCGTTTTCATTTTGCTACCCCAGTCTCAGGTTTAATAACTGAAAACAAGTGTGTTGATGAATATATACGAATACATGAAGGGATAAAACATCAAGGAAGCACTTCTTGAAAGAAGTCCTGTTTCCGCCCTGTCCTCAATGTTCTCTCCTTCCATGTATTCGTATATCAAGTTTAGCATAATGTTCAACTTACACCAGCTCGCCTGCACTCTGACTATATTTCCGTTAACAGTGAATGTGCACACGCGGTTGTGTGATGTAATCATGCCATAGCCGGTTCTCAAGTAAAGAATAACAAGATAAAGCTTTCCGTTCTTCAAGCGTGCGCTATACACATTCGCGTCTTACCACGTTAAAAGTGAAGAGAAAACACTAAAGATATCAGTCACTGGCACAGCATTTAAAGCGTGCGAAACGAATTTAAGCGTTACGGAGACAGAACCACGATGGAATGCCTTGACAACCAACCGTAAACTCCCCTGTTTGCTAGACCCACTTTGTCGAAGGTTCGTAAACGAGCCGAATTCGAAGAGAGATTGTTTCTAGCATACCGTTCCTTACTTTTTGACGGTGCAGGCAAGCCTTAGCAATATCAAGACCGCCCGGATTTCACACCGTCCGAGTTTGTTTAGACATTCCCGAATACGGCGATATTCCGCGCGCTCGCGCGGTACACGGGACGGCGAAGCGACGGACGCAATAAGCTTCAATAACTTAATTAAGCGATCAAGGAGAGCAAAATCAGCTGTTTGTAGTGGCCTGGCCTCATAAATGGAGCTCACAAGCTCCGCAAAAGGGGAATGGCTGAGTCGGTATCGAAACTGGTCACCATTACTTTCCTCACATAACACTCTGAGACTCTGCCTTGAAAGCCGACTCCTTCTTTGGTTGCTTGAAAAGACGCGACACCGGAGTGACGATTAAGTGACTCCGAGTCGATGGTGAGCCGATGCGACGTCGGCGGTCTGTCCATCCTTGAAGGTATAAAAACGAACGAGATCCTCTGTATCATAAACAGTGACTTTTGTTAATCCTCCATGGGCCCTAATCTGGACACTTGGCGAAAAAGTCGGCGAGAAAATCGGCGGCTGCGATTAGCCGATGTCGCACTTGACTTTGGCACCTGTCAATCACAGCTGCCGTATTTCTCGCCGACTTCTTCGCCAAGTGTTCAGATCAGGGCCCCAGGTCGTCCTCAGCCATTTCTAAGAAAATATGCACGCGAAACGAGGACAGAAATACACGTTCAGAATGGTGAAAGACGGAACAACGCCACCAGAGAACACACGCAAAGACATGAACCGGGAGACACGCCAGGCCTGGCGCGGACGACGGAGAGACGGTCCCGGAGCCCCCAAAAGTGTTTCGAGCGATTCCCGCGAGGGCGCGCCACGATCGTGGCCAAACTATGAAAAAGGTCAATTACAGGTGGCCTTCGGTGCCGCTGAAGCTTAACCAACTCAGCAACATTTATTAAACGACATGCTTTAAAAACGAAACCGAAAGAAGATGAGTCGGGAGGCCGAAAGCTTTCTCCCGTTTGCCTGGAGAAGGAGAAAAACGTTTCGTTCCTTCCTCTTTCTCGTGTCCGCTTGGGGGCGCTTCAGTCGAAGGGAGGAAGACGCGCCGTTGCTACCGTTTTCCTCCATTTTTTCTTAGAGCGTAGTGTGCTAATTTCATATTGTTGAAGAAGCTTCGTTGAACAGAAGAGAGAAAGAAGTTTATCTCGGGGGCGGACCGTTTTAGTTTCCTTGTTGCCGCCGAGTACCGTGTGTAAAGGCTGAACCGCATGTAAGCAATTTAGCGAGCGACGGGACGAGACGAGCGACGGCGACAGCAACGAGACAAGCGACGACGACCCGCTTCGCTGTCGCTCGGTCACTCGCGCGACGAGGCAAACCGCATGAAAGCGACGGGAGCAAACAACGACCAAGGTGATGAGCAGTAAGTTTTCTAGAAATCCCAAAACCGAGCTACGCGACGAGCGACAGTGAAGGGTGAACCGCATGTAAGCGATTTAGCGAGCAACGGCGACAGCGACGGGAGTCGGCGACGAGCGACGGAGATTTCTCACGGTTGCTCGTCGCGACGCTCGGTTTTTGGATTTCTAGAAAACGCCGCTTATCGCCTTGGTCGCTTGCTCCCGTCGCTTTCATGCGGTTTGCCTCGTCGCGCGAGTGACCGAGCGGCATCGAAGCGGGTCGCCGTCGCTTGTCTCGTCGCTCGCCAAATCGCTTACATCCGGTTTTTAAATCGCTTGGGCTAATAAAAAAATGCGCCGTATTTTTCATAAGCTGCGCACTCGGTGAGCCGCACGGTATGTCTCTGCACAGGAACGAACGCCGAGGGCACGACGTGCGACTCAGAGGCGATGGAGCAACACGGTTACACGGCCGTAGTGCAGAAAATCCGCTAGAGAAAAACAATAAAGAAACTAGCAAAACAAAACAAAGAGTAATCACACCGTGCTACAAAAGCACCAAAGTAGAAAAATCAGTTCTTGCAAGAGCTACCGCCGTGGGCACGGCGCGCGACACGGAGCGCGGCATGGAGCCGAAGGAGCAACGCGGCCGCGGTGAACGAGTCCCATAGCGACAAAAACGAACTAAAACACACACAAAAAAGATTCCTACGGCGCTTTAAAACCACCAAAGTATAAGAATAACCCCTAGTTTCGGTCAAAAAGACCCTTTAAAGTTGTAAAATGCTGCTATACCCCGTTGAAAGGTCCTCTAAGAAAAAAGGGTGTAGTCGGGTGCATCGGGCGCACATGCACCCTTTTCCTGAAAGATGCACACTGCGTTACCCAGCCAGTGTACTTGTACACCAACAATGAGCATCCTCCTCTCCCTTAAAAACCTCTAGGTGTATCAGTACACCCCCACGCTAGCCAGGCGACCCGATCAGCTTGTGCTTGGATTCCCTCTTGGGGGTCACTTTTTGGGTTGGGCAGTTTCTTAGGAAGTATGGAGCTATCCTGTACACTCGGTATTGACAGTAGAGTAGACGCTATGCTTGTTTTAGGCCAATCGGGTCTCCGGGTAGGATCACGTGACTACAGTCTCCAAGCTAGAGATAAGGCAGAGCACGGCACCTGCCTGAAGGCCAAGGCCACGGGTAGCATCCACTGCACTATTAACTTTTGGTCGAACTTTCAAGAGGATATAAGTGACAAATCCTGTCGTTGTGTTCATTGTTGGGTTGCCCCTGAAGATAAGCCTTTGCGAGGGCGCCCCCCTTTTGGCCTTGAAGGAGCTGCTATTTTCTTTTTCTTTCTTTCCCTAAGCTGAAAGCATAGAAGAAGGTGCGCAGTTGCCGGACCAATGAACCGGACGCTTTTTCATCCCTCGACTCCGCTGTCTGCAAGGGCGCGGGTGACGGCAGGAGCGTGATCATGTGGTAAAGGTTACACGGATGACGTAGTAGCTTTTCCCGACCTCGGAATGTCTGCTTCTCGGCCTAGTTTCTTGTGTGCTGTGCTGCGACCAGCGGGGCTGCCGTAGATTTCGTCCGCGACAACGTATTCGAGTGTACCAAGATCTCCATGCGTTTGAAAAGTCCTACGCGTATATCGGCAACAAGCGATTTCTTCAAAAAAGCCCAAGGAAGTCATCTGATGCGTTTTGTGTTCGGTTCGGAAAATTACTGCTTCTGCCACATCGTGTTGAATCTTCACGGACCCCTTTCCTTCCGTTTTTTGTGTTTGTGTTGTGCTGCAGTGCCCGTGTCGACATATATTTCGGATTACATATTTCGAGTCCGGTATTTTCATCGTAAGTGCTCTGCAACCTACTCCTTTGCAACAATTGACCGTTCCGTTCCGGATTACCTCTAGAATTAGGCAGTGTCTATTTTCTAGCATCTGGGAGAATAATTTTAACGAAATTCTATCGGCAGTCGCCTGCCATTAGCTGACTACAATCATATGACAACTGCAGGTAGAATGCTGACTTTCTTAATCTGCTGGCGTTCTGTGAAAACACGTTTTCGTTGATACACGTTCTGTAGACACGTTTCATCGACACTAACGTTTCATCGTCACTCCTTGCGCGAAATGCACGCTGTAGAGACATTTTGTCGCGCGTGTATCTCTGAGGCGCGTGCTCACCGACTCAGCCCACCCGTTCACGCCGCTTCGTGTGGCGACAGTCTGCGGCGGCTCATTACGAAAATGTTAACCAACCTGTCCCCCCCGTACACGTCACTTCGCGGGTACAGCTGTCGATGAAACGTCGTTCGATGAATGAATGGCGATTGCTGGTGGAATTTCGTGAAAATAATTCTGCCGGCTGCTTGGAGAATAGACACTGCCTAAGACTCACTTCCGTTTCTTGTTTGCTTAGTAATCTTCTCAGTTGTGTAACAGCTTCTTCGTACCTCTTCACATATCACGGATTGCTTACAAGTTTGTACTTGTTTACGGAACAAGCTGTCTAATAAAATTCTATCAGATTTGAAAACAATTCCGTGTGTCTGTTTACCTGCCTTTTTGCTATCACCGGGGCGCATACATTTTTTGAGGGTTTCCTTGATGTCTTAAATAGGTTTATGAAGTTAGTTATGAAGCGGGTGCATAAAGTGATGTGACCATGCACCTTTGAAAACGGGTGCACCTGTGTTCTCTTCGAATTCAGTGGGTGTAGAGAGAGGTGCAACAGTACACTATTGAACGGGGTGCTCCTGTGTTCCCTTTCAGAGCAGTAGGTGTAAAAAGGGGAGTAAGGGTACACAATTGAGCGGGGTGCGTCTGTGTTCCCTTTGAGTGAGGCGGGTTTATGAAGCGGTGCAATGGTACACCTTCGAACGGGGTGCATCTGTGTTCCCTTTCATTTCATTGGGTGTAGAAAGAGGTGTAGCCGTACACCATTGAATGGGGTGCACCTGTGTTCCCTTCGAGTGAGATTTCTATAGAAACAGCTGTACATGTGCACCCCACCAACGGGTGTACACGTGCTCCCATATTTGGGGTGTGCAAGTGTTCAACCAAAGGGTGTAGTATATGTGACAAGCACTTACACCCCCTATGGGTGTACCCCATGACACCCTTTTTTTTTAGAGTGGGCCGACACCTACGTTCCTACGTGCGATAGAAAGAGACCTCGAAGATGGCGACCTTGGTGGCCGATGCCAGCGAACCTAGCGAGTGACGTCAAGTGAATGTCACCTATACAGGCGCCCAGCACACCCGCATCTGGTTCTGTTTCTCGAAGAGCGGCTCAAGTTTTCCGTGTTCAGCTTCCCCCAGCCAGTAGAAAAAAAATGTGCAACTACGAAATCATTTGTCAGTGTTCTGAGAGGCTAACGTATGTGTGCGACGACTGAAAACACATGCCGATGCAGTGTTTCTGTACTTGTTCGTCTATCGGTGGCGCCGCCGGAGCGCTTTCCGCTCCCGTCGAGACGAGGGGGTAAACAGGGACATTTCCCAACAACCACAAAAGGCTCTGCGACAATCCATCAGCAGATGCGGACTTCATAGTGGGACGGGTGACCCCCCTGAAAGGCGGAGGCCTCGCTTTTGTAAGTGCTGACAAGGTCACTCGAAGTAAACAAGCTACACGAAGTGACATTAGGCGGGGGCCCCGACTTCTCTCGCTGCTTGAAGTTCTATTATCTGGGCCCGTTTGCTCGAAGAGCTAACCGCGGCTAAGGTTAGCCGCAGTACCTAGGAGGGGGATTTTGAAATCACGTGACTGGTTCGGTAGGGATGCGGGGAAACATGGCGGTGCCCCGGTGAATGAGCGCCGCTCGCTTTGGAACTATGTCGCTGTAGCTGCAATATCGGGCGCGTTAGCCAGCAATGAATGGTGCAGGAGGCGTTCGGTTTGCCTTACCTCACTTACAGCTCATTCACACTGGAAGCGGATCCGCGTTCGCAAAGTGGTTGCGAACGCGGTTGTATAAAGATCCAGTGCAATTGCACGCGCACTCGATGACATCAAGTGCGCGTGCAATTGTACTGGATCTTTATACAACCGCGTTCGCAACCGCTTTGCGAACGCGGATCCGCTTCCAGTGTGAATGAGCGGTTAAATCGCAAAGCATGAGCAATGACCTCGCCGCATTTTTTAGAAAGTCTTTCAATTCTGGCCATTCCTAAGCCTAAATGAACGCGATAATTGTCGGCATGGCAACGTCTTTGGAAAGCGGATTGCCTTGACTCAATCGGCCGGGTAGTGATACCACACAAAAGCAGACAGCGTCCTGATAGACCTTTTTCTAAATTACCGAAGCATCGAGGAGAACGCTGGAAGTGTAATTCTACGGTCCGCGCGCGCTGGCCTTCCTCTTATAAAAAGTTCGAAGTAAATAATCATAATAAGGCTTTGACGAACGCGCGTGCAAGGCAAAATTTGTTTTAAGGCCGGTTCAGACACTTGCATTTGAGTGCGTTTGACTGCGGTGCGTCAAGAACCGAAAGTGAGTCACCGGAACATCTGTGCTTCGTGTGAAGCGTGAAATCCAATTCAAGGAATCATCTTGGCACGCGATATAAGCAGCAGGGATGTCCTGGTTTTTCGCAGCCGCAACGCAGTCAACCGCAACTGTCTGAACCAGGCTTAAGACTTTTTGCTTTAGAAGAATTACTACTGCAGACGCCAGCACGTGAAACGCGTGTAACTACACTCGTAGCATTCACCTCGGTGCTTGGGAAATTTAGCAAAAGGTCTATTGGGACGCTGTCTGCTTTTTGTGCTATCAATACCCGGCCGATTGAGTCAAGGCAATCCGCTTTCCAAAGCCGTTGCCATGCCGACAATTATCGCGTCCATTTAGGCTTAGGAATGGCCAGAATCAAAAGACTATCTAAAAAATGTGGCGAGGTCATTGCTCATGCTTTGCGATTTAAGTGAGGTAAGGCAAAGCGAAAGCCTCCTGCACCATTCGTTGCTGACTAACGCGCCCGATATTGCAGCTACAACGACATATTAGTTCCAAAGCGAGCGGCGCTCACTCACCGGGGCACCATCATGCTTCCCCGCATCCCTACTGAGCCAGTCACGTGATTTCAAAATCCCTCTCCTAGATACTGCGGCTAACTTTAGCCGCGGTTAGCGCTTCGAGCAAACGGGCCCTGTAGTTACATTGAATTGAAGGGGGCAGGACGCTGTCAGGCCGGCTTGCAGACTTTTCCTCTGACCCCTCCGCAATGGACCTTTTTCTACCTTTTTCTAAAGCACTGGAGTATCCAGTGCTTTACCTTTTTCGAGTAACGAGCGCCGTCTGGGGAGCTGTCTGCGAACTACAATAGAAGACCCATGGCCCATGGCCATTGAAGAGCAGCCCAACATACCTCCGCCCGTCAAAACACATTGGCATCGTGCCGTTGTATCGGTTTTTAGTGCTTTTTATACCACTACCGATGCTAAAAAACAAAGCGTCAAAACAGACTAAATACGCGCGAAGATAGAAGCTGACAATGTTTTGCTGTCGCAATTTTCGTAGGGCACAGCGTTTGTTTGTTTGTTTGTTTGTTTGTTTGTTTGTTGGTTGGTTTAACCCGGGAGGGTAAGGCAACTGTGAGCGGGCGTTACGCCCATACCAAGGGGTCCACAGTGCCTCTATGGCAGAAAATGAAAAGAAAAATAATAAATAACTAGAACCGGTACATAGATGAGGGCGTAAGTTCCATGGGAGAAAACAAGTTGAGTTAGACGCTCCGCAGGTGGGCTGTAACGCTCTTCGTAAATGTTCGCAGTGAGGCACTGTCAACTGGTGGTAAACTGGTGATTGCCGCGGGGAGGGACCTCCAAAGTTGCACCGCACGGGGTGCGAAGGAGTGCGAGTGACGGAGAGTTCGGGTCAGAAGGGGCTGCAGACCACCGGTGCGGGTACGCCGTAGGGAAGAGGCAAAAGGGAGAGAGGAGTCTGGTAGTAGAAAAGTGGCTAGGAGCCCCGTGGTTGCTGCTTGACGCCGAAGTTGAAGTGGGTCCCAGCCAACTGATTGGAGGAGATCCCTAGAGTTCAGTTCTCGATAGGGTGGTGTCCGGGGGCCAAGTTGGCGTCTCATAATATGGTAGGCAGCGCGGCATTGCACCGATTCGAGGGAGGCAACAAGTTGCCTGGTTGCCGGATCCCATACCGAGCAGCAAAATTCCAGGATGGGCAAGACCAGCGCTGTGAAAAGCATTCTGGGCACATCGGGACTGGCTCCTCTTGTGGACCGGATGACAAAACCAAGGAGTCGTCTTGCCCTGGACACGACATTTTGGACGTGGTGACGGAAATCGAGATGTTGGTCGAGGACGACACCTAGGAGGCGGATGTGCGTAATTCTTGTGATCTCCACTCGGCCCAGGAAAAGTGTTGGAGGGGTCGAGGGTTGACGCGAGGCAGTGATGCGCATGGTAGCGCATTTGCTTAAGTTTAGGCGGAGTTTATTATCTTTCGACCAGAGAAGAATGCGATCTAGGTCGACTTGTAGGCGTGCATAATCTGAGGGGGATGAAGCAGGGTGGATAAGGGTGAGGTCATCGGCATATAAAAGTGGGGTGGAAAAGAGGGAAGATGTGACGTCGTTAATGAAAATGTTGAACAGGGTGGGACCGAGTACGCTGCCTTGGGGTACGCCCTGGCGTACAGGTGTGGAAGAGCGGGTGTTCTGGTAGAACACATGCTGGCTGCGTCCTGAGAGAAAATCCTGCAGCCAGGCATACAGGGAGCCAGATATTCCCATTTGTTTGAGCTTAGGTAGGAGCAGGTTGTGGCTAATGGTATCGAATGCCTTTCTGAAGTCCAGTTGCACAACTTCGCAAGGAAGTCTGTTGTCGAGGCTGGCACTAAGCATATTTGTGACAGATGCAAGGGCCGTCTCACAACTCCTACCAGGGCGAAAACCATACTGATGTGGGCTGAGGAGGTTCGACTGTTCGAGGTGGGCCAGAAGATGTTTATTGATTACCCGTTCCATTGTTCGGCACACTATAGACTGGTAGTGGAGATTGGCCAGTAGGAAGTGATTTCAGACTTGGGGGCTTCATGACCTTTGTACAGGGGTGTTACTGACGCAACTTTCCAAGAACTAGGCACTGAACAATTTGTGA
Source organism: Ixodes persulcatus (assembly GCA_013358835.2). Classification (NCBI taxonomy): domain Eukaryota; kingdom Metazoa; phylum Arthropoda; class Arachnida; order Ixodida; family Ixodidae; genus Ixodes; species Ixodes persulcatus. The sequence goes on from JABSTQ010010542.1 coordinate 224,552, forward strand.
GGAAATCATTGAAGAGACGAGTAAGAACCGGGGAGATGCGACCGGCACAGGCTTTGAGGAAAGCAGGATGAATGCCATCTGGCCCGGGGCGTTGTGAGGGGTTGAGGCGGGACATCGCTTCGTAGGTTTTATTTGGTAGGATGTCTATGGAGGACAGCACGGTTTCTGAGACTGTTTGGTCGGGCGAAATCTCGGGGTGTGCGGGGGAGGGGTCCGGTGTAGCGGGGTCAGTTAGTGGGGGAGCCATGGAAAATTGGTGGGAGAAGAGTTCGGCTATGTCATTAGGTTTGGAGTAGGGTGTACCATGATGTATGAAGACAGGGGCTTGGGACATTTTCTGCTGGCGATGAAAGTAGGTCCAGAAAAGTTTGGGTTGACTGGCAGCTTTTGCTGCTAATTGTTGCAGGTAGTTGTTATGGGAGATGTGGACAACACGCTTGACATCCCTGCGAGCCTCGTGGGCTCGGGCAAGATGGGCAGGATTTTGGCTTTTTTGTGCTTTCTTGAATAGGCGGTGCTTGCGCCTGATCAGAGCTTCAATTTCCTTTGACATCCACGGGAGGTTAGCTCGCTTCCGACTGGCCCGGACAGGAACACATTCGAGCTCGATGGCTGACATGATGTCGAGCCAGAGGTCGTAGGCATCATCAGTGGAAGGATTGTCAAACACCATCGACCAGGGAGCAAGATGGATTAGCTGATTAAGGTGAGAGAAATCGGTTCGTGCAAACTGATGGAATTTCTTGGCTTGAAGGATTCGCTTGGGTGCTGAACACTGGATATTGGTAATGAGGGCCTGATGGTCGCAGCCCGACAGGCTGGGGATGATTGTACAGCGATGGGACAAGGTGGGATTGTTGGTCAGGGCGAGGTCAAGGAAAGAAGTGGAGCCACTCCGGGAGGTGTAGGACGGGGTGTCGCAAAGTTGAGTTAAACCAGCTGTTTCGAATACCTCAAGTAACAGGTCGTCTAGTGGGTCGGATGGGATGGGAGTACCATGCAGGATCGGACCAACTGATGTGGCTATTGAAATCCCCGAAGATGAACAGTGCAGAGAACTCTTTGTTCAATCTGGTGCAGGCTGCCTTGCAGAAGGGCGTAAGAGTGTTCCCGGAGCGAAGGTGGACAATAAACACATCCTAGAAGTAGCCTGCCACGCTTGCAAAAGACTTCGACAAAAATGGCTTCAAGACCCGGTGGGGTCAGGTGATATAGGCGTCGGCACGGGAGTTGTTTTGCTAGTAGGACGCCACCCCCGGTAGAGGGTCGATCTTGCCGAAAAAGGGTGAATTGTAGGGGGTCGATTAAGTAGTAACAAACATGTACCACCCCGGCCAACTGTCAATCGACGCCCAAGGGGGCGGAGCCAAACCCGATCCGACCAATCACAGCGCAGGAGGGCGGGGCCAACCCCAATCCAACCAATCACAGCGCAGTAGGGCGGGGCCCTTTCCCTCTCTCTCATCCCAGTGACCAATGATAGGCAGTGGGCATCGATGGCCCCGCCCACAGGACATTAGCCAGTGACCAATCGGAGCTCAACGAGGTCCCGTCACGTGTGAAGTCACGTGTCAGGCGCGTGCCTGAAGCGTGTCACTTACCATGACCGCAGACCGCAAACCACAAACCGCAGACCGCAAACCACAAGTGTGGTTGACCAGGTGTTGACAGCTGCGGTCATCATCTGACAACAACCACGTGATGTCACACAGGGTCCGAGCTTCGTTCGACAGAAGGCGCTATAGGACTTGAATTGCGGCGCTCAGGGCATCTCACGTGTGATGTCGCAGAGGGTTCGAGCTGCGTCCGACAGAGGGCGCTCACGTGATGTCGCACATAGAGTTCCTGTATAGCTACCTACGGTAGCAGAGTTGCGCATTCAGCCTCGGCGGGCGGCCGTAGAGCCGGCTTTCCTGCACACCCTGGATGCTTTGCTCCTCACGTGACTAAATTTGGCGAATAGCGGCGCCGCGCGCGCCGCCGCGCATGGAAAACAGGAGAGGAGGAGAAGGAGGGCGAAAGCAGGGGAACATACGCCGGGGCGCGAGCATCGTCGGCGGAGCGACCGTAAAGCGGGTTTCACATGCAGCGATTTTGGCCCTAGAGCGGCGCGATTTTTGCCGTCGCGGCGCTCTGGCCAGCACCAGTGATTGAGCGGCACGAGCGCCGCGACGGCAGAAATCGCGCCGCTCTAGGGCCAAAAACGCTGCATGTGAACCAGGCTTAAAGGTGGCTTTCTTGCACCGCGCCGGTTGCTTTGCTCCTCACGTGATGGATCTCGGCGAATAGCGGCGTGGCGGCGCGGGGAAAACAAATGCGCAACTCTGGCTCCCGTAGGGAGCCTATACAGGAACTCTAGTCGCACAGGGTTCGTGCTGCATCCGAAGGAGGGCGGTGCGCTCCGGTGACTGCTTTTTTGGGGGGACCGAGGGCCCTGGGGGTACTGGAGTAACTGAAAACCCAACAAAGTCAGGAGAGGCACCCAGGGTTAAAAAGAGGAGAAAACATAAGAACAGGTATAAACAAACAACACAATCAGACATTGGATATATTAACATGCAGGGTGGTAGAAATAGGTTAAAATGGAAGAGGTAGAGGAGCAACTAAGAAAGGAGGATTTAGTGGTGTATGGGTTTGTGGAAACACATCTTAGAGACATGGAGCAGCCACCTTGCAACCCTGACTATGTGTGGGAAGAATGCAACAGAACGGAGGGAACGAGGAAGGGAGGTGGAATTGGAGCATTTATTAAGAAGAACATGAACTTTCAAAGGATCAGAAAGGAGTGCGCCGAACACTTGTGGCTGAAAGGAAAAGTCGCTGGGGAATCAATACTCCTTGGAGTTGTTTACTTATGGACAGGGAAAGGTGCTAAAGAGGAAAACAGAAAAATGATTGATTGCATATCAAGAGACATTAGTGAGCTAGGGGAAGGCTGTGAAATAATTATTATGGGAGACATGAATGCCCATATCGAGGGTCTGGATGGGTATACGGACTCAACTGGAAGCATATTACTAGAACTGGTGGAAAAGCATGACTTAGTTTTATGTAAAACCAGTCAGAAGTGTGACGGGCACATAACGTGGGAAACTGGCAATCTACATTCAACTATAGATTACGTACTTATGTCACACAAAATATATGGTAAGTTACAAGTAATGAAAATAGATGAAAAAGGTTCCAAAAGTCTTGGTAGTGATCATAAACGTTTTAAGCTGAATTTTGCCAGAGAAGTAAATGCTGAAACGAGACAACATAATTCAAAGCAGATTTTCTGCAGCGACAAAGAGTTGGAAATAGTTGCTGAAAGAATAGAGGAAGCAGTTTCAGGGCAACGGTATACAGATTGGACCTATGAGAGCCTAACTGGGCTTTTTGTTCTGGAACTAGACAAAGTTCAGAGTAAACGAAAGGGGAAGCGAAGACATAGACCAAAAAGCTGGTGGGACAAAGAAGTGAAGCAAGCGATACAAAAACGTCAGGAAGCCTCTAGAGAACACAGGCATTCCAAGTGTAGTGGGGAGTCGGAAACGGAAGTAAAAAGAAGATGGGACACTTTTATAACATGTCGCCGAGAGGCATCCAGTTTGATCAATGCGAAAATTCAGAGAAAGGGTGAAGAATGGATGAGTAATGTAAGCAAGAAAGATAGAAACGCAGCCAAGAAGTTTTGGGAGCACTTGAACTCACTCGGTGAAACGACGCAAGCTAGACAGAGGTTCATACTCTCGCATCAGGGAGATCAATTAGAGGGAGATGATGCGATACGATATATAGGAGCAGTGATGGAGGAGAAATTTCGGGAACGGGTACATGTGGAAGATAGGAGAACCGAAGGCAGTATCAGTCCAGCTTTTGACATCGCGGATTTTGAACAAAGAGAATGGGAAATGGTGGAACGAAGAGTCCCTAGTGGCACGTCGACAGGCACAGATGGTATCTCAATCAAGCTGGCGAAGAATTTGGGTCCTAAATCTAAGGCAAAACTAAGGGAGGTAGGGAGCACTATGGTAACAAAAGGAAATATTCCAGATGAATGGAGGCTTAGTAGGATGAGTATGATATATAAGGGAAAGGGAGATAAGTCTGACATTAGGAATTATCGTCCCATAACCGTGACACCAGTTATTTACAGGTTGGTAATGCAGATTATAAAGAACAGACTGGAGGAATGGGTAGATTGCGAGGGCATACTGGACGAGTTACAGAACGGGTTTCGGAAACAAAGAAGGTTGGAAGACAATATATTTTCTCTAACACAGTGTATAGAAATAGCGCAAAAAGAAAACAGACAGCTCTGGCTGGCATTTCTGGATATCAAGGGTGCCTATGACAATGTGAACCAAAAAACTCTGTGGGACATGGTGGAGAGCTTAAACCTAGATGAAGGACTAACAGCAATATTAAGGAACATTTACAAAGATAATAAGGTGATTATATCATGGGAAGGAAAGGCAACGGGGAAAATAGAGATAGGACGAGGCCTTAGGCAGGGGTGCCCGTTATCGCCTTTGCTGTTTATGTTGTATCTGAGAGGATTGGAAGATAGACTAGAGAAGAGTGGGCTTGGATTTGACCTTTCGTACAGTAAGCTAGGCCAAACAATTCAGCAATCCTTACCGGGACTGATATATGCGGATGATATCGTACTAATGGCTAACAACAGGATAGATTTGCAGGAATTAATGAGCATCTGTGGTAGGGAAGGAGAGGAATTAGGTTTAGAATTCAGTAGTGAAAAATCAGCAGTCATGATTTTTAACAATGCTGATGATGAGAGACTGAAGATACAGAGTATTACAGTTGAGAGAGCTAGTAAATACATGTATCTAGGAGTATGAATATGTGGTGGTGCAGAATATCTCAGTGAGCATGAAAAGTATATAATAGGTAAGGGCAACAGAAATGCGGCTGTAATGAAAAATAGAGCACTTTGGAATTACAACAGGTATGAGGTGGTGAGAGAGATTTGGAAAGGGGTCATGGTGCCTGGCTTGACTTTTGGAAACGCAGTGCTATGCATGAAATCCGAAGTGCATGCAAGACTAGAAATAAAACAGCGTGGAGTAGGTAGGCTGGCTTTGGGGGCACATTGCAAAACACCAAACCAGGGAGTACAAGGAGACATGGGATGGGCGTCATTTGAGGGAAGGGAAGCTGTGAGCAAGATAGAATTTGAGGATCGGTTGAGGCAAATGGGTGGGGAGCAATGGGCACGAAAGGTTTTCAGCTATATATACATGAGGAGTATTGACACAAAATGGAGACAGCGCACTAGGAAATTAAGAGGAAAGTTTTTGGGCTCTAGTGGGGTTACGGAAGAGCAGGTCTCAGTTAAGAACAAAGTTAAGGCCACAGAAAGAGATCGGTGGCTAGAGGGAATGCAGACAAAGAAGGCTCTGGAAGGCTATAGGTTAAACAAAACAGTTATTGCCAAAGAAAGCATTTATGACAATTCTAGGGGAAGCTCAATGTTGTTTGAGGCAAGGACAGGTGTTTTGCGAACCAGAACAGGAAATGGACACAGTGTGCGCTGCTTGTGGAAAGGAGGACGAAACGGCTGAGCACTTCATACTCTACTGTAAAGGGCTTCACCCTATGCATACCGAAGACAACATAGATTTAATAAGGTCATTGGGTTTTAGAGACAGCGAAGGAAAAGTGGATTTCAAGACAGTAGAGATTACCAAGCAAAGATTAAGTGAATGGTGGCAGAAAGCAAGGGAAAACTAGGCATTTACTTATTAACTGATGGCAAGGAGGATTTAGAGCCTCACTTTCTTTTCAGTACGGAGTGAATATAGTTTTCACATTTAAATATTCTAAGCTTAAAGGATAAGACAAAATGGCTTGGTGGCGTAAGCTACCGCCCGATCCAAAGGGCTCAGCCCTATTCATCCCTCCATCCATGACGGCCACGTGTTTTGAATTTGAATCGCTGCGCGGTAAATGCCCCTTTTATTCGATAAAAAAGGCTCTGCCGCCAGCGGGGAATCGAACTCGCGACCTCTTGATCAGCAGCCCGACGCGCTACCCCCTGAGCTACGAGTGCATTGCCTTTGAGAGCGTTTAAGACGGGTTAGTTCTTCGTGTGTGTGTGTGTGTGTCTGTGTGTGTGTGTGCAATTCAGATCACGTGTTTTCCTGCCACATGGCTTTTGTAATGCGGTTAAAACATTCCCGCAGGGCATGTGACCATGGTCGTGTGACGTTGATCGTCTTCCTATCACGTGATTTCGCGCGCGCGCGATTCAAACGCTGCTCGCGCGGACTCGTCACCTCGGGCCACATGGCTTTTGTAATGCGGTTAAAAACAGGATGCTTCATTGTCGCAGGTTATGTAACGATGGTCGTGTTACGTAATGCATCGCTGGGCGCTAACGTTGCTCGTCTTCCTATGACGTGATTTCGCGCGCGCGCGATTCAAGCGGTGCTCGCGACTCGTCACCTCGGGAATGGCTTTCGTAATCTGGGTGGTGAAAACAGACAAACACCCTCCACGGAATTTGAACACGTCATTGCTCCAGGTCATGTGACGAAGCCTATCTACAATTCCATCATGCAGGAAGTAGAGTTCAGGATTATTGAGTCGTCTGTCAGGTGGGAAAATGCACTGTCACGATGACAACACAGATATGTCGCCGTGGGATTAGTGACGAGAAATGCATTGTCGGGTGTTTTCCCGGTGGGTCATGTGACCAACGTCACCTGATATTTGAATCGCTGCGCAGTTGACACCTCGGTTCATAGATGGCGCGTGTCTTTTGTTGCTAAGCGTCTTTGTTGTTAGGGCATGAGTGACATCTTGCGTCGTGGGTCTGACCTTACGCCATCTGTTGCTGAAAAGTTGAATTGCGCGTCTTCCAAAGGTGTGCCCATCCGTATTTTCGCGTGCGCGATATGCGTGTGAGTTACCTAATCTGTTTGTAGATGGCGCGCACCTGAATCCTTTCGCTGGCGTGAACTTTTACCATTATCACGCGACATCTCTCGCTAATTTTAGTGCCAGCTTGGTAGATGGCGTCAACTCTATCGCGCTCACGTCATCTCTCGCTAATTTTATCGTCATCTGCAGCTGCTGAACGGAGCGTGTGTGGGAAATGGACCGGAGCGTGGTCGAATCCATACGCTCTAAAGACGAGACAGATATGATGTTTTATGTTTTATTATTATCATTCGCTCTAAAAACACGCACACTTATAAATACAGATACGGCTTTTCAAATCACTCTACGCGAGAAAAAAAAAAACCACAAAAACACTTGACACAAAAATGTACAACACAATCCGAGGAAAATCAAGACACATCCGAGGAAAAAAAAAATATATGTGGAATAACAGAGCAACGCGCACGACACAATCCAAAAAAAAAAAATATTTACAAGGTCAGGGCGTGAGATGAGAAAAGAGATAGGATCCGGCTTTCGTACACTAGCGGATTATACAACAATGTACACAAGAAGTTTCAAGACACACCGATGGGAAACGCGAGCAATTGCGATACAGTCCAAAATATTTACGAGGCGTGTGACGAGGAGGCAGATCGCTCGCTTCCTAAAACGCTCTTGTGTCCAAAAGGAAACGTCGTAATCCCGTCGCTGCAAATGTATCGCTTGTTGTCGAACGGATTCAGAGGTTTCGTATATGTCTCGAGAGATCGGAATGTTATTTTCTTTTTTTCATATGCGAATGAAATACATTGTTTCGACGCTCCGCTCGGTCGCTTTTGTTTATTCAGCTGTCGCGTGGGGGCTCGAAACGTCACTTGTGCGCCGGAGGTCGGTCTGACATTTATAATGCGGTTAAAAACAGGATGCTTCATTGACGCAGGTCATGTGGCCATGGTCGTGTGACGTTGCTCGTCTTCCTATCACGTGATTTCGCGCGCGCGCGATTCAAACGATGTTCACGGACTCGTAGCCTCGTGGCGCCCCCTTAGCTGTAGCATTTGGGATCTTCGAGCCGCTGGATTTTGGCTTCATGTGACGGTCCCCAATAGCAGCAGCTGGGTCCCGCTACATTGGGGTTGAGGTGACTGTAGAATTTTGAAGCTCGCGAACCGTGATTAATGTTCATCCTGCGTAAAGCTTTAAAGTGGGCCTGTTAAAATTTGGGGCCAGCTCGCAAAAACTTTGCAAAGACCCAGCGAATTTCGGGAATAGGCGCCATCTAGTGTTCAGAGTGTGAAGTGGTCCTCGTTCGAATTGGGTGCCACCTGATGGTAAAAGCTTCGACTCGCTTTAAGCTTCGGAAGTCATGTGACGGTCCAATTGGCAACAGTCGCGGTCCCGCTAATTTGGGGGTGAGGTGACGCTGAAACTTTGAAGCTGGTGGACCGTGTTAAATCTTGGTCCAGCGTAAAGCTTTGAAGTGGACCTGCTAAACGTTGGGACAAAGTCTTGAAACTCACAGACCGTGCTGGACCCTGTGATTTTTTTTTTAATAAACACCATCTCTCGTTGGAACTTTGAAGTGCTCATCGCCAAAAATTGCTGACATCTGGTGGTGAAAGCTTCGACCCGCTAAATTTGGGGCGTCATCTGAAGATTCTCTTAGCACCAGCTGGATACCGCTAAAGTTTTTTTTTTTTTTTTTTGCTGGAGCGACGGTAAAACTGAAGTTAGCAGGCCGTGCTACATCTTGGTCCAGCGTAAAGCATTGAAGTTGCCCTCCCGCGTGCTTAGCACACATGGTCAGCTGTATCCACTTAATTTTGAGGGGTGACGGTAAAAATTCGAAGCTCACGAACCGTGCCAAGTTGAGACCAAAGCGTAAAGTTTTGACGTGGCACTGCCATACTTTGGGAGCTGACCCCAGCGCGTAAAACTCTGAAGTGTCCCTAATAAAAATTCGAGCCTAGCGCGTAACACTTTGCACAGTCCCAGCCAAATGTGGTATACCCGACACCTAGCGTAAAATCTTTGAACTGGTCGAAGATTATTTTAAACTTCAATGAGATGAAGTTAGCGTTTCCTCTTCTCGATTTCGCGCGCCCACAGTATAAATTCGGGATTTAGGCGGATGAGTTGTCACCTCCGTTCACAGATGGTGCGCGTTTTTGTTGCTAAGCATCTTTGTTGTTAGGGCATCAGCGATATCTGGCGGCGTGGGTGTGACCTTGCGACATCTTTCTTTCTTTCTTTCTTTCTTTATTAATACTGTTAACCTCTTTCGAGGTTGTTACAGGAGTGGATGAAACATAATATCACACAGGTTGCGCTTGCTGCAATAACTTGGAACAAAAATCTAAAAAGTTAGTAGTATTTACAACATCAGGTGGCAAACTATTCCAATCAATAATTGTTCGAGGAAAGAAGGAGTATTTAATTGCGTCATTTTTATAACTATATGGTTTTATTGTTCTGCTGTGAAAATGCCTAGTAGACCTGGGGCAAAAAAATGTAATGTAATCATCTTTGTCAATACCAAGCTCGTCGTTAACGATAAGGTAGAGAAATTTTAGACGATTCATTCTCCTTCTTTCCTGTAGGGTTTCCAGGCCCGCCTCAATACAAAGTTTTGTGGGGGACACATACGAGGAATACATATTGTACACAAAACGCACCGCGAATCTCTGAATTCTCTCGAGTTCTGAAATACAACATGATGTGTGGGGATCCCAGATGACACTAGCATATTCTAACATTGGCCTAACCAGAGTTTTATATAATAATAACTTTGTCTCACGGGAGCCATGCTTCATATACCTGCGAAGAAAACCCACCTTACTCATTGCTCTACTACATATGTTACTAACATGCGTGTTCCACCTTAAGTCGGATGTTATAGTCAAACCCAGATACTTATATGAGCAAACTCTAAGAAGGCTACAGTTACCAATAGAATAATTAAAAAGTAAAGGACTTTTCTTGCGAGTAATAGACATACAAACAGTCTTTGATAAATTCAATGACATTTGCCAATCGGCACACCATTTAGACAATCTTTCTAGCGAGGAATTTAATACTTCACAGTCTCCGAGACTTTTGATTTCCTTAAAAACAACGCAATCATCTGCAAACAATCTTATCTTGACTGGAATTTCACAAACAATATCATTAACAAATATTAAGAACAATAGAGGCCCGAGAACAGATCCTTGTGGGACATCAGACGTAACGTGTGTAGTACCGGAACATGCGCTATCAAATTGTACAAATTGTTGTCTCAAAGTCAAATAACTTTCCAGCCACTTCAAAATATTAGTATTATTTAAGACAACCGCCAATTTTGTTAGTAGCTTCTCATGTGGAACGCGGTCGAACGCTTTTGAAAAGTCCAAGTATACAACGTCAGTTTGCCCTGGAGTATTAATTACCGACGCGAACTCGTGCACTGTTTCGGTCAGTTGGGTGATGGTAGACACTTTTTGTCGGAATCCATGTTGAGCCTTAGTAAAAAAACTATTTTGCTCCAGATATGCCGATATGTGTTTAAATATAATATGTTCGAAAATTTTACTACAAATACTGAGCAAGGAAATAGGTCGATAATTGGAAACAACCATTGAGTCACCGGATTTTAAGATGGGAATCACTTTTGCTATTTTCCATTTTGAAGGTACAGTGCAAGTTTCTAGCGACTTTCTGAATATTACAGTCAAGTACTTAGCGCTCCATTCCGCATACCTTTTCAGGAAAGCATTGGGAATTCCGTCCGGCCCAACTGCCTTTTTAACGTTAATATTCAAGATATAATTTAGAATACCTTCCTCCGAAATTGTTATATCTGGCAAACAGTTCCTAGCGCAATCGCTGTCTTCTCGAATTGCATCAAATACCGGACTGTGACCATTGTCCAAACTGAAAACGGACGTGAAATATTTATTGAAAGCATCAGCAATATAATAGGGGTCATCCACAGTTTCATTATCAATATTCAACTCGTTTACTTTTGGCTTAGAGGGCGATATAAAGCGCCAAAACTTCTCAGGCGAGGACTTGAGAAAGGAGGGCATTGTTACATTAAAGAATCGATGCTTGGCTTCTTTAATTGTATCCTTAAGCCTGTGGTTTAATTGGTCAACGAGGTTCGCGTCTTTCGATCGTTTGCGAAGTCTAAAGAGTCTACGGCGCATATGAATAATTTCCCTATTTATCCACGGATGTTTTTTATTCGTAAACTTCACTTTTTTTGGCACAAACTTTGAAATGCAGTCAAGAACAATATTTTCAAAAAAACTGCCACAAGCAATTGACATCGATCTCATGTGTATTGGAAGCACTGAAGAAGTCACTAAAGGAGAACGCTAGAGCGTCAATAATAGCCACATCATCTGCCTTGGAGAAGTCGAGATATTCTTTGCGACTTCGTGCGTCGCAGGGCGTATTATTAGTGGAAAAAGTAAGCAATACCATTTGATGATCTGAAATGCCCTCAAGCACCTCAATACTTTGTACCCTTTCACATAAATTCTGGGTAAGGAAAATTAAATCGAGTATAGACTCTTTTTCTTCGGATAATCTTGTGGGAGCGCGTACGATTTGATTCAGATCATAAAAGAAGGCCAGCTCTAGTAAAGCCTGCGAGATATGGCACGCTGACCATGTGCTTTCCCAATCTATATTAGGCAGATTAAAATCCCCAGCAAAAATAATTCTAGAATTTGCATGTACATTTTCGGACAGATAGTCGTTTATTTTTACAAAATCATTGCCACTGCTAGGTGGTCTGTAAAACGCACCAATGATAAGAGATATGGAAAAAATGCTGACACGAATCCACAAAATCTCAACGCCACTGATATCTGGCATTCGGTTATAGCGCAAGTTTTCTTTCAAAACTATTGCCACGCCCCCACCTCGGGTATCTCTGTCCTTCCGTATTATTTTAAAATCTGGGGGAATAATTTCTGAGTTAGTAACTTCAGTATGTAGCCACGTTTCCGTGACGACTGTGATATGTGGGTCACGTGACAGCAAAACATGTTCAAAATCAGTATCCTTATTCATAAGACTTCTTGCGTTCAAGTTCAAAAATGTAATAGAATCCGTGGGCTCCCGCCTGGATTGTCATGTCTGTTGCGACGGTCTGGAATGAGTTAGTGCTACACGTGCCTGTTTATCACTGTCCCAGACAAAGAGTGTGTTGCTGAAAAGTTAAATTGATCGTATTCCGAAGGCGTGCTCATCCGTATTTTTGTGCGCGAGCAAGTCCGGGCTTTGTGCGTATGAGTTGCCGATTCCGTTTGTAGATGGCGCGCACCTGAATCTCTTTCAGCTGACGTGAACTTTTACCATTATCACGCGAAATCTCTCGCTAATTTTAGCACCAGATTGGTAGATGGCGTCAACTCTATTGCGCGCGCGCGACATCTCTCGCTAATTTAGCGTCATCTGCAGCTGCTGAACGGAGCAGTGTGGGAAATGGACCGGAGCGTGGTCGCATCCATACGCGCTAAAGACGAGACAGATATGGTGTTTCATATTTTTATTCTCGTACGCTCTAAAAACACCACACTTCTAAATGCAGATCCGGTGTTCATTTTTTTTTCTTTTCACTCTACGCAACAAAGAAACCATTGGAAACGCTTTACACAAAAAATGTCACACAAGCTGTTTCAAGATACAACCGAGGCAAAGAAGTTGTGAAATGACATCTCAGGAGCAACGCGCGATAGGATCCTCGCATCTTAGATAACTCCTTGACGATGTCGCTCACCTCCAGAATGTATCCCGTCGGAGCGTCATCTGCAACGTCATCAATGTTCTGGCAGGCAATCTCGTATTTCGTCATCCACTCAAAGTCCGACACGGGCAGGGCTTCTCTCATTGTCGCCGCCTACAGACCGTTTATGTCCAAGTCCAAAATCTGAGACGGTTCGTGCTGCGGGTTAAACGTATCCGTTCCCGGAATATTTGCGACAGCATGGCGGGTTGTGCATTGGGTAATCCCTCCGCGAATACCCTGTTCTATCATGAGATAGGTGTCAGGATCGTCAATTAGCTGCAGTCTTACTTTCGACTGTTTCAGCGCACACGACAAGCTTAGGGACGGTAACGATACGAAATGTAAAGCCTCAATTTCGTACGTCTCCAGCGTCCAGCGTCTAAAGTTTTGGAAAACATCGGCCAGTAGGAGGCAGTCCGTCTTTAGGTAAAGGTCGCTGTATTCTCCAAGGTTCTTCAAACCAAAGGTATCGAAAACGACCTGTGCATGTTGGTAGTCCTCTTCACACACACACCCCGTTCCCAGTCAACTTGTTAAAAAAAAAAAAGGCCTCTCGTGGCGGGAGGCTTTGACCCTCGTAACTCTCAAAGCTTGTAATGAAATTATAACAAAACACTCCTTTGCGAGCAAGGAGGTCGACGTGTTCGGGAAAGGACTGCCGAAGGCACCAAAAATGCTCTGTGCCCTTAGAGTGGAGATTTTGCACGAGCGTCTCCAGGCTTGCGTTAAGAAATGCGAGGCTGTCAATAAAGCGAAGGTTGCCTATCTCTAACAATTTAGAATTCTGGCACGAGCTTCCGAGTACTCGAACAAATTAAGCTTGCCTAGAAAGAAACTGAGGTCGTAGGAATGGTTGTGCGCTATGAGTGGAACGGTATGTTTGTTGATTCGATGGTTTAGGTTACACTGGGAGCAAAGCGCCCGCCTAGACTCTCCCGTCATGTGGTCGTGGTCGCGAGTTTTCATTTTCTTGCTAAAGCTTTCGTTGCAAATGACACAGCGGAAAGAGTCCGCGTGGGAAGCCTCGTTTTCCTGAGTCATTTCAAGAGGCACTTCACTCGACCTGATCAATCGGGGTATTTCCTTCGCTAGAAAGTTGAGAATCAAAATGAATCTTTCTACGCAGTTGGGTCCGCGATAGAGGTATTCCTCAACAATGGACGAATCTTTTGAGCGGATGACGAGAACACAGCAAGAACTGGGGACGTGATTCTCGTAAACATTGCCCGTCGACTGAATCGCTTCCAGAATCGCTTCAAAGTCGTAAACGCAATAAAGGGGGAACTCTTCCATGACACACGTGCTCCGACGAAAGTACAGTTCGTCACCCTTGTTTGGGAAGACTGTTTTGCCCGGCTTCTTGTCCCTGCACATAGAGAGATGGTCAGATAGGGTTTCTTGCCTCTGAAACCCGGTTAGAGACCTCTTACAACGAAAGCGTAGGCTTTTGGCATTTGAAAAAAGCCTCGCAAAGTTTGTAATGCCCACAATATGGTTCTCAACAAGGAGAAGATCGACATGCTGCTCCAACTCGTCATCAACTACCTTCAGGGGGTAGACAAAGTTTTTCTCGCTGTCATAACCAAACACGTTCACTGAGACACAATTTTTACCCTCAAAGGCCTCACATCCTGTGGAAAGGTTACGGGGAAGGTTTTCGGAAACAGGTACTTGCACATATGTTCACGATACGAGGATGCTCTTCCTCTGTAAGCCCCGTTTGCAGGATGCAAAATGGCGAGCACCGCAAACACAAAGCACATATCCCGTTCAGATTCGTGGAGACACTCACTGACACTGACGAGGCATTGCTTTGAGGCAAGTTGCTTCGGCAGAGAAAAATGTCCGACACCACCGGTCGAAGGAAGGAATCGTCCCAAACTAAGAGTACAAACTTTGATCCCGACAAGAAAGAATCCCGAGCCTTGTTCCTGATAATGCTCCAATCGGGCAGCTATTTCAGTGGAGACTCGCTGAATCGAACTACTGATATTACCGTCCACAAATGCGGTTTGGACCTGATGGAACCACAATGTTTACCCAACGAAGGATATCCGATAAAAAGAAAAAGCGGATGCTCCCCAAGCTCGGAGCTGACCGCAACATGACTAGACTTGTTCCTGTTAGGTACGTACGAGAGATCCGCTTTTTCTTTTTATCGGATATCCTTCGTTGGGTAAACATTGTGGTTTCATCAGGTCCAAACCGCATTTGTGGACGGTAATATCAGTAGTTCGATTCAGCGAGTCTCCACTGAAATAGCTGCCCGATTGGAGCATTATCAGGAACAAGGCTCGGGATTCTTTCCTGTCGGGATCAAAGTTTGTACTCTTAGTTTGGGACGATTCCTTCCTTCGACCGGTGGTGTCGGACATTTTTCTCTGCCGAAGCAATTTGCCTCAAAGCAATGCCTCGTCAGTGTCAGTGAGTGTCTCCACGAATCTGAACGGGATATGTGCTTTGTGTTTACGGTGCTCGCCATTTTGCATCCTGCAAACGGGGCTTACAGAGGAAGAGCATCCTCGTATCGTGAACATATGTGCAAGTACCTGTTTCCGAAAACCTTCCCCGTAACCTTTCCACAGGATGTGGGGCCTTTGAGCGTAAAAATTGTGTCTCAGTGAACGTGTTTGGTTATGACAGCGAGAAAAACTTTGTCTACTCCCTGAAGGTAGTTGATGACGAATTGGAGCAGCATGTCGATCTTCTCCTAGTTGAGAACCATTTTGTGGGCATTACAAACTTTGCTAGGCTTTTTTCAGGTGCCAAAAGCCTACGCTTTCGTTGTAAGAGGTCTCTAACCGGGTTTCAGAGGCAAGAAACCCTATCTGACCATCTCTCAGTGTGCAGGGACAAGAAGCCGGGCAAAACCGTCTTCCCAAACAAGGGTGACAAACTGTACTTTCGTCGGAGCACGCATGTCATGGAAGAGTTCCCCCTTTATTGCGTTTACGACTTTGAAGCGACTCTGGAAGCGACTCAGTCGACGGGCAATGTTTACGAGAATCACGTCCCCAGCTCTTTCTGTGTTCTCGTCATCCGCTCAAAAGATTCGTCCATTGTTGAGGAATACCTCTATCGCGGACCCGACTGCGTAGAAAGATTCATTTTGATTCTCAACTTTCTAGCGAAGGAAATACCCCGATTGATCAGGTCGAGTGAAGTGCCTCTTGAAATGACTCAGGAAAACGAGGCTTCCCACGCGGACTCTTCCCGCTGTGTCATTTGCAACGAAAGCTTTAGCAAGAAAATGAAAACTCGCGACCACGACCACATGACGGGAGAGTCTAGGCGGGCGCTTTGCTCCCAGTGTAACCTAAACCATCGAATCAACAAACATACCGTTCCACTCATAGCGCACAACCATTCCTACGACCTCAGTTTCTTTCTAGGCAAGCTTAATTTGTTCGAGTACTCGGAAGCTCGTGCCAGAATTCTAAATTGTTAGAGATAGGCAACCTTCGCTTTATTGACAGCCTCGCATTTCTTAACGCAAGCCTGGAGACGCTCGTGCAAAATCTCCACTCTAAGGGCACAGAGCATTTTTGGTGCCTTCGGCAGTCCTTTCCCGAACACGTCGACCTCCTTGCTCGCAAAGGAGTGTTTTGTTATAATTTCATTACAAGCTTTGAGAGTTACGAGGGTCAAAGCCTCCCGCCACGAGAGGCCTTTTTTTAACAAGTTGACTGGGAACGGGGTGTGTGTGTGAAGAGGACTACCAACATGCACAGGTCGTTTTCGATACCTTTGGTTTGAAGAACCTTGGAGAATACAGCGACCTTTACCTAAAGACGGACTGCCTCCTACTGGCCGATGTTTTCCAAAACTTTAGACGCTGGACGCTGGAGACGTACGAAATTGAGGCTTTACATTTCGTATCGTTACCGTCCCTAAGCTTGTCGTGTGCGCTGAAACAGTCGAAAGTAAGACTGCAGCTAATTGACGATCCTGACACCTATCTCATGATAGAACAGGGTATTCGCGGAGGGATTACCCAATGCACAACCCGCCATGCTGTCGCAAATATTCCGGGAACGGATACGTTTAACCCGCAGCACGAACCGTCTCAGATTTTGGACTTGGACGTAAACGGTCTGTATGCGGCGACAATGAGAGAAGCCCTGCCCGTGTCGGACTTTGAGTGGATGACGAAAGACGAGATTGCCTGCCTGAACATTGATGACGTTCCAGATGACGCTCCGACGGGATACATTCTGGAGGTGAGCGACATCGTCAAGGAGTTATCTGAGATGCGAGGATCCTATCGCGCGTTGCTCCTGAGATGTCATTTCACAACTTCTTTGCCTCGGTTGTATCTTGAAACAGCTTGTGTGACATTTTTTGTGTAAAGCGTTTCCAATGGTTTCTTTGTTGCGTAGAGTGAAAAGAAAAAAATGAACACCGGATCTGCATTTAGAAGTGTGGTGTTTTTACAGCGTACGAGAATAAAAATATGAAACACCATATCTGTCTCGTCTTTAGCGCGTATGGATGCGACCACGCTCCTCTCGATTTCCCACACTGCTCCGTTCAGCAGCTGCAGATGACGCTAAATTCGCGAGAGATGTCGCGCGCGCGCGATAGAGTTGACGTCATTTACCTATCTGGTGCTAAAATTAGAGAGAGATTTCGCGTGATAATGGTAAAAGTTCACGTCAGCTGAAAGAGATTCAGGTGTGCGCCATCTACAAACGGAATCGGCAACTCATACGCACAAAGCCCGGACTTGCTCGCGCACAAAAATACGGATGAGCACGCCTTCGGAATACGATCAATTTAACTTTTCAGCAACAGATGTCGCAAGGTCACACCCACGCCGCCAGATATCGCTGATGCCCTAACAACAAAGACGCTTAGCAACAAAAACGCGCACCATCTGTGAACGGAGTTGACAACTCATCCGCCTAAATCCCGAATTTATACTGTGGGCGCGCGAAATCGAGAAGAGGAAACGCTAACTTCATCTCATTGAAGTTTAAAATAATCTTCGACCAGTTCAAAGTTTTTACGCTAGGTGTCGGGTATACCACATTTGGCTGGGACTGTGCAAAGTGTTACGCGCTGGGATCGAATTTTTATTAGGGACACTTCAGAGTTTTATGCGCTGGGGTCAGCTCCCAAAATATGGCAGTGCCACGTCAAAACTTTACGCTTTGGTCTCAACTTGGCACGGTTCGTGAGCTTCGAATTTTTACCGTCACCCCTCAAAATTAAGTGGATACAGCTGACCATGTGTGCTAAGCGCGCGGGAGGGCAACTTCAATGCTTTACGCTGGGCCAAGATGTAGCACGGCCTGCGAACTTCAGTTTTACCGTCGCTCCAGCAAAAAAAAAAAAAAAACTTTAGCGGTATCCAGCTGGTGCTAAGAGAATCTTCAGATGACGCCCCAAATTTAGCGGGTCGAAGCTTTCACCACCAGATGTCAGCAATTTTTGGCGATGAGCACTTCAAAGTTCTAACGAGAGATGGTGTTTATTCGAAAACAAATCACAGGGTCCAGCACGGTCTGTGAGTTTCAAGACTTTGCCCCAACGTTTAGCAGGTCCACTTCAAAGCTTTACGCTGGACCAAGATTTAACACGGTCCACCAGCTTCAAAGTTTCAGCGTCACCTCACCCCCAAATTAGCGGGACCGCGACTGTTGCCAATTGGACCGTCACATGACTTCCGAAGCTTATAGCGAGTCGAAGCTTTTACCATCAGGTGGCACCCAATTTGAACGAAGACCACTTCACAGTCTGAACACTAGATGGCGCCTATTCCCGAAATTCGCTGGGTCTTTGCAAAGTTTTTGCGAGCTGGCCCCAAATTTTAACAGGGCCACTTTAAAGCTTTACGCAGGATCAACATTAATCACGGTCCGCGAGCTTCAAAATTCTACAGTCACCTCAACCCCAATGTAGCGGGACCCAGCTGCTGCTATTGGGGACCGTCACATGACGCCAAAATCCAGCGGCTCGAAGACCCCAAATGCAACAGCTAAGGGGGCGCCACGAGGCTACGAGTCCGTGAACACCGTTTGAATCGCGCGCGCGCGAAATCACGTGATAGGAAGACGAGCAACGTCACACGACCATGGCCACATGACCTGCGTCAATGAAGCATCCTGTTTTTAACCGCATTACAAATGTCAGACCGACCTCCGGCGCACAAGTGACGTTCCGAGCCCCCACGCGACAGCTGAATAAACAAAAGCGACCGAGCGGAGCGTCGAAACAATGTATTTCATTCGCATATGAAAAAAAGAAAATAACATTCCGATCTCTCGAGACATATACGAAACCTCTGAATCCGTTCGACAACAAGCGATACATTTGCAGCGACGGGATTACGACGTTTCCTTTTGGACACAAGAGCGTTTTAGGAAGCGAGCGATCTGCCTCCTCATCACACGCCTCGTAAATATTTTGGACTGTATCGCAATTGCTCGCGTTTCCCATCGGTGTGTCTTGAAACTTCTTGTGTACATTGTTGTATAATCCGCTAGTGTACGAAAGCCGGATCCTATCTCTTTTCTCATCTCACGCCCTGACCTTGTAAATATTTTTTTTTGGATTGTATCGTGCGCGTTGCTCTGTTATTCCACATATTTTTTTTTTCCTCGGATGTGTCTTGATACTGATTGTGTTGTACATTTTTGTGTCAAGTGTTTCCCGTGGTTTTTTTTCTCGCGTAGAGTGATTTTAAAAGCCGTATCTGTATTTATAAGTGTGCGTGTTTTTAGAGCGAATGATAATAATAAAACATGAAACATCATATCTGTCTCGTCTTTAGCGCGTATGGATGCGACCACGCTCCGGTCCATTTCCCACACACGCTCCGTTCAGCAGCTGCAGATGACGATAAAATTAGCGAGAGATGACGTGAGCGCGATAGAGTTGACGCCATCTACCAAGCTGGCGCTAAAATTAGCGAGAGATGTCGCGTGATAATGGTAAAATTTCACGCCAGCGAAAAGATTCAGGTGCGCGCCATCAACAAACAGATTCGGTAACTCACACGCATTGCGCGCACGCGAAAATACGGATGGGCACACCTTAGGAAGACGCGCAATTCAACTTTTCAGCAACAGATGGCGCAAGGTCAGACCCACGACGCAAGATGTCACTCATGCCCTAACAACAAAGACGCTTAGCAACAAAAGACACGCGACATCTATGAACCGAGGTGTCAACTGCGCAGCGATTCAAATATCAGGTGACGTTGGTCACATGACCCACCGGGAAAACACCCGACAATGCATTTCTCGTCACTAATCCCACGGCGACATATCTGTGTTGTCATCGTGACAGTGCATTTTCCCGCCTGACAGACGACTCAATAATCCTGAACTCTACTTCCTGCATGATGGAATTGTAGATAGGCTTCGTCACATGACCTGGAGCAATGACGCGTTCAAATTCCGTGGAGGGTTGTTTGTTTGTTTTCACCACCCAGATTACGAAAGCCATTCCCGAGGTGACGAGTCCGCGAGCACCGCTTGAATCGCGCGCGCGCGAAATCACGTGATAGGAAGACGAGCAACGTTAGCGCCCAGCGATGCATTACGTAACACGACCATCGTTACATAACCTGCGACAATGAAGCATCCTGTTTTTAACCGCATTACAAAAGCCATGTGGCCCGAGGTGACGAGTCCGCGCGAGCAGCGTTTGAATCGCGCGCGCGCGAAATCACGTGATGGGAAGACGATCAACGTCACACGACCATGGTCACATGCCCTGCGGGAATGAAGCATCCTGTTTTAACCGCATTACAAAAGCCATGTGGCAGGAAAACACGTGATCTGAATTGCACACACACACACACACGAACAACTAACCCGTCTTAAACGCTGTCGGAGGCAATGCGCTCGTAGCTCAGGAGGTCGCGAGTTCGATTCCCCGCTGGCGGCGGAGCCTTTTTTATCGAATAAAAGGGGCATTTACCGCGCAGCGATTCAAATTCTAAACACGTGACCGTCATGTGACCGGAGCGCAGCGCCCTCCGTCGGATGCAGCACGAACCCTGTGCGACATCACGTGAGCGCCCTCTGTCGGACGCAGCTCGAACCCTCTGCGACATCACACGTGAGACGCCCTGAGCGCCGCAATTCAAGTCCTATAGCGCCCTCTGTCGAACGAAGCTCGGACCCTGTGTGACATCACGTGGTTGTTGTCAGATGATGACCGCAGCTGTCAACACCTGGTCAACCACACTTGTGGTTTGCGGTCTGCGGTTTGTGGTTTGCGGTCTGCGGTCATGGTAAGTGACACGCTTCTGGCACGCGCCTGACACGTAACTTCACACGTGACGGGACCTCGCTGAGCTCCGATTGGTCACTGGCTAATGTCCTGTGGGCGGGGCCATCGATGCCCACTGCCTGTCATTGGTCACTGGGATGGGAGAGAGGGAAAGGGCCCCGCCCTACTGCACTGTGATTGGTTGAATTGGGTTTGGCCCCGCCCTCCTGCGCGGTGATTGGTCGGATCGGGTTTGGCTCCGCCCCCTTGGGCGTTGATTGACAGTTGGCCGGAGTGGTACATGTTTGTTACTACTCGATTATTTGCCCATCAAAAACAGAGGTATCTAACCATGTTTCGCAAACGGCAAAGATCGTGTTCGGGAGAGAAGACGTCAGGGCTTGGAATTCGAGTAGTTTGTTCTTTAGGGAATGTACGTTTGAGAACCATACGGTAATCGCACCGGAAGTTGCGGGAGCACTACCGGTGCTACCACCCACAGAAGCATCGTCAGGCGAAAAGGGAAGGCCGTTGTCGCATTGGTTTTTCTGGGAGTGATCGGGCCGCTGTTTGGAGGGGCCGAAGACCTTATTAGAAAGGGTAGCGGCAGCGTGTTGCATGGAGGGGAACAGGTCGTCAGCCAAGGGTGGGAGCTGACACGCTGCGCAGAGCCACTCTGTTGTTGACGAAGACAGACGACGATACGAGGCGAGAGAGATGCCTTCACATTTGCGGTGTAACCACAAATTGCAGCGGTCACATTGTAGGGCAGCGACGTTGTCGGGCACTGAGCGGGAGCAGCGGGGGCAGATGGGGCGAGGGCCGGGGTTCGGAGGTACATCGCCGGCTATAAGTAGCAGCATAATCATATGCGGTTGACGGCGTGAGTGGCTAGCGGGAGCCGGCCGGTCACTAGGCCTAACGTCAGTCGTCCACGGCGAACTTGCGCCACGGACGGCGATACCTATCGAAGCTGCTCCTGACCACAGGTGGGCCGCCGAATGCTTACTTTTTGTTGAATCTAGAAGGCACCTTTGTCTTCTATTAACCCCACCAGGCATATTACAAGGCGGAGGTTTGCGAAGGCTCGGGTGTGCGCAGCCTGCGAAAATGGCGGCAGCAGGAGTGTACGCATGCGCAGAAGCTTACTGGAAAACATTCATTGTTATCCGGGAATAATACAAAAAAAAAAATATGCCAAGGCAACGGGGCACCCTTCCTCTGCTCTTAGGGCTGAGGCCCTTGTCTGCAGCCTCCTTAGCCCCATTTCTGGTGCTCTCTTTGTGCCCAAAGGCCCTTGCCTTGCCTCTGTGGGCAAGCTTGAAGAGTTCTTTCTGGCGTACATTCTCAATCTGGTATACAAGGATGATGCTATGAAGCATCTTCCATGGCAGAACAGTTGGAAAACCTTCTCTGTTCAGCAATCTGCTAGAAGTTCCTCCAGATGTTCTGCTATGAACCCTGGGGCATTTACGCCTTTAGAAAGAAGAGATCTGCAAAAACCTAAATTGAAAAGGTCTGCAGCTGATAGGAAAGCACAGAAACCGTGAAGTGGGTCATCTATCAGATGAGTACAAAAACAAATTATATTTTTCGTCTGCAGAAAACATTCAAGTTTCTGCTGATCAAAACTGTGGTGGTGCGATATCTTTTATAAATGTATATTTTTTAATAGTGCTCTTACGTGTTTCTCGTTCTATCGGTTTTATTGTTCTATAAATTTTATTATCTGTATATATCTTCTATTTTATGTACGAGATCTGTGTGAATAATAGGGAGTTGTAGTAGATCGTTTTTCTTCTCCGCTACGGTATCCCCGAAGAAAACGCCGCAGCTGGGCATCCGCGCCGTCAGCCTTGTCTGCATAGTTCAAGGTCTTGTGGCGGATTACGAAGCGCTATCCGGGTGCTTAGCGGGCTGCGGAAACGGTCTACTACAATTCCCTCTTAAAGTATGTACGAAAAATAAATCTGTGCTCCTTGCCTCCTACCCACTTGAGGAGCAGCTTCTCTGAAGTCGCTCTACAGTGATTTATTAAAAGAGATATAAAATAAAAGCCTCAGAAGACGACAAGGAAATCGAAGAGATAAAATCAGGAAAGCAAACTGGGGGAAAAGGGGGGGGGGGGGGGCGAGGCGAGCGGCGGTGAACCGACCGCCTAGGACGCGACAGTACAACTTGCGCCATCTAGGGGCAAATAGGGGCGGCCCGGCAACAGTAGAGCATAGAGTTATTACAATACACGCTAGAGGCTCAGCTGGCGCTAGTGTCTACGGGACTTCCGGTTGCAAATTGAAGCAGACAGCATGCAGTCTACTTTTCCAGTCTTCCTGTGTATTCCTATGGGAAAAAGCGCGTGAATTTTGTCTCTGCGCGGGAAAAATAACATGGATAACTTTTATTATATCGGTTGTAGCGGATAGTATGTACCTTTATTAATATTGTGAAGCGAATTGCTTGAGTTACAGCATTTTTTCTTTACCACTGAACGATGTTAAACTTCGCTATATTTCAGGCCCAAACCTCTGTTCCATGGCAGGTATATAGAAACAAGCGACGATTCTAAGCAAAATAACGATCGAAAGGAATGTAGAGTGTGTTCAAAGTTCGCCAGCATTGCGCTGGTGCCTATATATTGCTAATATGCCCGTTCTGTCACTATATGAAAATAACCCCGTCGTGCATCTTTACGAGTGGTTAAAAAAACGTTCGAAACGTAAAGGATAAAGTACGTGAACTACTAAAGGCGTGTTTTCTTATTATTTCCTTTGTCGGGCAGTTTTTATCGGGCACCTGTTCCCTGGCTTCTCCCTATTTGCAAAGATTTGGAGCGTGCGGGTGATGATTTGAACCCAGAACAATTAAGCATCTTCGCACATATTCATGAGCAGAAAGAATAAAGCAGTACTTATTTATTGCAAATCGGACTATATTACGTGACTTTCAATTTATTTTGATCGTCTGCAAGCACAAGGAGTTACTTATCCAGTGTGACTTCGTTGTTCCTGTCGTCTCTCTTGGTTTTCCACATGTCCTTCTTTCGTTTGGCACGTATATCACCCATGCTGGAAAGCTTCGACGCCGTGTTCGCGCTGACAGTGTCGGACAGTGCACATAAATGCATGTACGAAGCGGTTTTAGCACCGTTTTTCATGTCAAGATTTTAAAATAAAAACGCCGTAACTGACCAATTATTTCGTCTGCGTGACTGGGAAATGTTCCAAAGTGCCTAGTACGTACGAATTATTCGTGATATTTGCTCTTATAATCGAGCGCAGAGAGGAAATGCACTCGCTTTTTTCCATAGAAATGCATTACCGGAAGTCAATTTCCGACTGCTTGCTGTCTGCTTCAATTTGCAACAACACTAGCGCCAGTTGAACCTCTAGCGTACATTATAATAACTCTATGCAGTAGAGGCGGCGATTGTAACGCCGTGTTTTGAGGCGGCGTTACGTCACCCTACTTTTCTCTTTTTTTTTTCGCTCATCGGTCGCTCTTTTTCTCGCTTCTTCGCTCGCTGCGCCGGCCTGACGAAGACGCGCTCGCACGATATAAAGGCACAAAAAGCGAGCCGAATTCCTCAGCGGCAGCACTGCGTAGTGTACGCACTTACATTTGTTACGTGCTGGCAAGAAAGAGCGATGTCCAGCTCGCCTTTGTTGTACACTCAAACTAAGTGATCGAGACGCGCGATGAGATTCGATCTCGGAACCTCGCCACCGGGCGTGTCACGTCCGAAAGAATCAGCTGCCGAGCCAGTCCCAAACACGCTGAATATAAGACATTTCCACTGCCAACTAGGAGCGAAACTTTTTAAGCACGCAACAGATGAATCCGTCAAAACGGCAACGCAGCACCATCAGAAACTAAACAGAACTAAACCAACGAAACCAAAACCACAAAACGGAAAACGGCCGTGTTCCAAAATTTACTCGATCTTACTCCAGGGTAAGGGTTTTGTACCCTTGGCGTTCTAAAACCTACCCCCGTCCAGCGTTTTTCAATTTGTGCTGTCACGTGATACAATCCGCCGGAGTGACTCGGATCCATTTGGGTAAGATTTGGAACACAGCCCCAGACGGCTGGGAGTGCTGGGAGCGCTGGGAGGACGTCGAAATAATAACCTCACAACTTTGAAGTTTTAGAAAAGTGACATCATAGACGTTGAATTAATATTTGAGTCGGGGCGCTCCGATTTTGCAAATTGCATGCTGTCCTAGTGGATTCTGCTGGATCGCCTAATCGCTTCGAATCCAATCTTGAAGTCGTCTGGTCGTCTCCTCTCTTGCTAGATGTCGAATCTAGGCTCGGTGAAGGCGGTGAAGGCGGGAGGTAAGTTAGCGACTCAAACAAACGGCAACGAAGTCGTTTTGGCCTTAACCATTCTCCAGTAAATCTATTTAAAACGCGCAAATGACAGCGCACCGTACGCCGACGCACCGACGAGTCATGATCCGACGGTTCCCCGATCGCAACCGCCGCTGAGACTGGCCTTCCTAGGTAGGTGTACGACCCCGTCATTTCGGTCTGGCGAAGTGCTCGCGCACTTGGCCTGTCCCCACCGTCCTCCCTACCAGCATGACCACCGTAGCCGACAAGGTCCCGTTCGGCGACCTCTGCAAACTCTGCGAGAAGGTCTCCGGCCAGCCTGACAGGGCCAAGAAGCGCCGCTTGCTCTCCGACTACATCGCGTACTGGCGCGACGGCGGCGACGGTGGCGACGACTCCTTTTTCCCAGCGATGCGACTGCTGTTGCCGCAGTTTGACCGCGATCGGCCCGCGTACGGCATCAAGGAGGCCACGCTGGCCAGGCTCTACATCGACGTGCTCGCGCTGCAGGACAGTCCAGACGCCCAGCAACTTCTGCACTACAAGGCGCCGCAGGTCGTCCGCGCGGGCGCCGAGGACTTTGCCAGCGTCGCGTACCTCGTGCTGAGACACCGGTGCCCGACCAAGGGTTCCCTCAGCGTGGCGGAGGTAAGTGCGGGTAAAGGGCCGAGGACGCCTGTCACGTGGGCGTACCACTACGCTGCCTGGAACGTGTCTTCAGCTGGACACCGAAGCTGGACGTTTACGTGAAAGTTTTAAAAGGGTCACGGAAGTAACGTATCGGCGTCTGATTGATGGAGGAAATTGCCACCACCAATCAGGTGCCAACACGTCACTTCGTGGCCTTTCGAAATACGCTGTGTCTAAAGGTACGTCGGACGTATCCGGAACGCGGAGTCTAAAGGTACGTCGGACGTACCCGGAACGTCTAAAGGTACGTCGGACGTACCCGGAACGAGGAGTCTAAAGGTACGTCGGACGTATCCGGAACGAGAAGCGATTCGCTGAAATGTCGCTGTTCGCTAAAACATCATTCGCTCATGTGATATGGGTCCTCGGGTCCATATCGCATGAGCGAATGACGTTTTAGCAAACAACGACATTTGAGCGAATCGACGTTTTAGCGAATAACGGGGGCGCGCGTTAACCCATCCGCCGCGCTGCGCTTACGCCGCTTCGCGGCGACAGTCTGTGGCGGCTCATTACATTTAGCACGCAGTGTCTAATAGAAAATTGGAACAAACACTTTTTTTTGCGATGACTTGCAGAAGTAAAGAAGCACGATAACGTCATGATGGCGTATCTTTAAACTCTGGGATCGATATACGTCCGACGTATCTTTAGACTCTGGGTTCCGCGTACGTCCGACGTATTTTTAGACTCTGGTATCGGGATATGTCCGACGTACCTTTAGACACTGCGTTCAAAATATATGTGTGCAACCTAGCCCTCCTGGGCTGTTTAGCGTCCAAAGCAGGGTCACGGTGGCAACGAACCTTGTCACGGGAGCCGGGCCTGTCATGACGTTGGATGGGACGATCCTGGCGACATCCGACATCATCGTCATTGCATGCCATCTCACTTGAGACTGGAAGCAATGGCACATGCTATACACACGAATGCAAAACATGGCACTGTGGAGAGGAGGCTTTGTTGGAACAGTTTACACGGTAGGACGCAAGTTCATGATCCTTCGAATTATTAAGAACCTCAACATTAAAATCTACCATATTCAGAAATCACCGGTTGGAAAAGTAGGAGCCCTAGTACTAGCCTCTTGCTTTAGAGTCCGTCGTAGTCGCTCGCGAGTTTATGGAACGCAAAGATGTTTTTCGTTGCAGAAGTTCGGGAGCTATGCTTGTGTAAAAGCTAGATTCCCGAATGATAGAATGTGTCATGCGTAAAAGGCTATATGGGTGGTTTCATCTCAAATCATGCAAGAAAAAATGTTGGGTCTTAAAAAAATTCTGGAAATAATATATGTTGTGGGCTAATTCTTCATTAGAACGAAATGGGAAGCGGTTTTGAAGAAAAAAATTTTGTTCTCGAGTTATTATATTTCATTTGACCGAAAGCGGATTCTGAGATTTTGGCGATTGTCAGAGGTCGCAGATTTGAGAGTCCCGCTACGCTCATATATGGGCCGCACAGCTATCAAACTTTTTTCACTTGTTTTATACCTTAGGTACATTTTTGTAATCACAAGTGAAAAAAATATTTTTTAATATTTCGTAAAATAAAAATGGTCAAACCTAGTCCCTTGGACAGATATTTGCCGAACTTGTGTGAATATAACTTTCGTTTTGTTCAACGTTTTGGCATAAACAGCACATCAAACGAAAGCTTAAAGCATTACCTTTTTCGGAAAAATATAATCGGTATTGTCAATTAGGCGTAATACAGTGAAACAAACCTCTGAAGAAAAGAGGAATCGCTAAAAGTACAATATTCAAAGTCAATTTTCTCAAAAAACCCATTTTTAATTTTTTTTTTAATTTTTTGTACGGAAACCTCTTAACATAGTCTTGAAAAGTTGATAAAAATTAGAGTGGGTATTTTGTTTTTTGATGTAACGCCAAGCGTTTAAAAACATGATATTATACGGTTTGCTATGCAATGACAATCTCGATCGTTACCGATTGTTTTGCGTGCTTATCTATTATTTGTTGAGATCTGACTTATTGTGTTTATTGACTGAAATTTCGCATATATTTAAGCAGAATTGATACATGAAAGGTACGTTTAATACAAGATATGAACATTTATTGGCGCAATTCAACATTAAATATTTAAAAACAATAAAACGCAATTTCTTAGCAAAAAATATTTCTGAAACTTGGCACAGCTGCATTCACAAATATATAGGTACAACATTTACAAGGTTTTGTAAAGACTGCTCACGTGACAAACAAAAAAGAATCCTGTCAAATCACTGACAAGTCGATCACGTCGATCTACAGAACGAGGGGAATTAAAAGTTAACTAACATGGCCGCTTTTCCCCAGGCGCTAAGGCCATTGACAATCGACTAGTTTTTTTTCTAATCTTAATATTTCTTTCAAATAAGAACTTGTGCAGGTGAAATGGAAGTATGTACACTAATACGAACAGTACAAAACCTCAAAAACGTTCATTGGGATCAGTCTGGTAACTTGGCTAACACTTCACTTTCACGGTTTTGCGTATTTTTCAATCATTAAGTTAACAGACCCGTCTTCGTTCTCAACCTTGACCCACAGATGACATGTCTGAATGCCTTTCACGGGGCTTACAGCGTTCCAGTCTTTTTTCTTTAAGTTACGGTAGTCTTTCAGGCAAGTTGCATCACTTTTTAGAAGTACGATTCCAGGTACTTTTGCGGCAACCACCCGAAAAAAGTCCTCCGCACATCCGATTGTTTCCAGTTCCGATGATCTGAGGTTGTGTAGGCATGCCTGGTGTTTGAGCACTGCACCCACGCCATCACATGCACTTTTGCCATGTCCTGTAGCAGAAAAAATCCACTTGGTCACTTCATTTCTTTTCGCCATCTCGTGCAGCTGGAACCTATTCTTAAAATGGCTTGCCGCTCCGTCGGATACGTAGATTAGTTCTAGAAACACGGGAATATTTTCTTCAAGCCACTCTTCAATTGCACTCAGGGCGAACAATGCGTGTGCTGTATCATGTACGATGTCGTCACTGATGACTCCAAAGCTGTAAACCTTCTGCTGTGTTGTGGCAACGCAGGTGAAGATAGAAACCATTTGATTTTTTTCCAATGAAAACCTTGTACGGCTAGAGGAAGAACAACACTCCAGTTTTCTGCGAAGTCAAAATGCAACACGGCAGTACGCGGCTTGATCTGGCTTTTTTCGAAGCATATTGCAAGTCTCTGGGCTTGTCGGATGATCCAGTGGGGAATGTACTTCGTTGCCCATTTTCTCATTTCGTTAAGAAATGCATTACCTTCCAAATGTTTCTTAATCAATTCACCGGATTCCCATATTGCCAGCTCCACTTTGTCTTCTTCGTTGATTGATAACGATTCTAGAGTTAAACCATCTTTTTTCGGACACGATTTACAGTTTAGCAGAAGACACTCCTCCGATGGGTTTTCGCACAGGCAAAGTTTCTTGACGTGTTCTAGACTCAAATCTTTTCCGCCTGCGTTTGATAATGCCGCCAAACAAAGGGCGAAGTTCGCGCAATAAATGCAAACGCACTCTTCGTGCACGGGACGTTTCATGACCCATTTTGGTCGCAGGGCGTAAAACTTTGTCAACCCAAGTTTGATTTCTGGATGAGATGTCTTCATTTTTTTGTACATCTCACGGACAGACATTGTTAAAAAACGTTTTGCAACGAGGGTCTTTTGTCCGTCTGAGTACAGCGTCACATCTTTTGTATTGGGGCTTGCCCTTGTACAGTCTTTGTCATCGGACGTATAGTAGCTCAGTGCGAGGGCCACATCATTTTTGTTTAAGAGATGGCCTTGATAGGCGTCGACGATCGCCCACACACCATTTTCAGCTTTCAGCTTTCTTGATCTGTCCAGGAGATAAGTTGTGACTTCGGGAATTAGAGACATAACTTTTTTCTTCGTCAAACCGGAGGGTAGCAGAGTTAGAATTCGGCACTTTTCTTGTAAGGACGATCTGTTCACGTAAGCGCACCGAATGTTGGATGCCCACTGAGAGCAGGACGAACAAGAATTCTGCAGGTCGGGGCTTTCTATTGTGTGATAAACCTCACTAAGACGGCGGCCGATCTTCTTCGAGAAGTCTTTTGTTGCTTGTGTTAGCTTTCTTTCTACGTATTCATCTCGAAGATCTTTCTTCAGCGCGGATGGCAGTTTCAACGGTGTCACACTTACGTTTGCTGCGCTGATGACTTCCTTCACGTCTTCGATCATGGCTTGCTCCTCCTCAACTGCGGCGTCGCCCAGTGAGAGTCTCCTCTGCTCCTTGACGAAGTCTTGCAGGTCGCGCTTGAACATTGCAAAGCAGTTCTTGCAAATGCTGTCGTCCCCGTTGACAGATGCCGCTTGTTCAGCTGGAAGTAGCTGCTTTAGCAATTCGAAGTCCAGATCAGACACTTTGCGGAAATTGCGCTGGTATTCAATTTTACTTTTGTGTCTTCTGGCATAATCAGGGCAAAACAGTCTACATTTGCTGAAGGTGCCTGCCATCCTCCCTTCTTCGGTGCCAGAAATGACCAGCTCAGCTGACTGCGTGACTGAGCTTTGAGAAAAGGAAAAAGGTGGTATGTTTTTTGGCTCTGAGCTGCCAGAAGGCCACCGCCAGCATGACCAGCTCAGCATATGGAGAGATATAATGCTTTGAAGAGAGAGAAAACCGAGCCACAAGGTCACCGCCGGTTGGGAGATAAGAGGGAGAAAAGGGGTAAGGAGGCAAAATGAGAAGCCGCCGCAACCCCAGCGGGTAGGCCCGCCTTTAGAGGATTATAAGTGATTTAACTTCACCGGCTCGTCGGACCAGCCAACTCTTATTTGGTAAATCTACAACACCGCCACTATCCCTCTCCGTGTGTTTTCTTTAGCTGTCAGCCACCTCTCAGCGGCTCGCAGCTGTTGCGACATGAGAAAGGAACTTTGCTTGTGCAGTGTCCACGGGGGGCTGTCGGTGGCCCAGGCATCGGCCAGCAAATGACCTTGCCAAAGGAACAGCGGGATAACACCGTCACGCAAAACAAAGTAAATGTAAAGGCCTACCCATATGCATTGTATTTTAAGCAACTGTCAAGGTCTAGCGGCCGCTCCCCTCGGAGACATTGAAAGGGGAAGGTCGCCGAGGCGCGCTCAAAGGCGTCGACCTCGAAGCGTCGCCAGACTGAGGCGTTGTCAACCCCGCTAGACGCTACGAATACGTTGGCTATACTCCGTTCACCCGTAAGCTGACAGTGCGGTGGAAGCTGCATGCTCGTTGGGGCAGTCAACTGTCGGCCTTGCACCGCCTGATGATCTCCTCCGCGTACTCACGCGCAGAGCGCGAGGTCAAGCGATAAGAGGCATGCCATTAATTGGTCCGGCGAACACATAGCTTCCGCCGCACTGTCGGCTTAGGGTTGAACGGAGTACAGACGCACGCGAATCCGTTGAGAATAGGGTGCACGTGTGGGTAGGCTTTAAGCCGTTTCTCTTCCTGATAATGCAGCCTCTTTTGGTGTCATGTAACCGTAAACATAATCATCACTTGAATTCTTATAATCAACATGAAACCTCACTACTTAAAAACGATTCAATTAGATTACTACTACTTAAATAGTAATGCTTATAAAGAGGTGAAATATGAAGATAGCTTGGAAATGCTTTTTTTTCTTCTAGATATGTGGAGACGTGCAGAGTAAGGTTGCCGAAACACGCAGGACGCATATGTTGTGTTTAGTTATACCAAGTTATGTTCTGCGTGACACATATAGACACAACACACTGCTTACGTGTCATTTCTGCTACAAATACGTAAATACAATAGGTCAGATGTCAACAAATAATATATAGTCGTGTAAAACAATCAGTAACGTTCCAGATTGTCACGCATAGCAGAGTGGAAAATATTATGTTTTTAAACGCATGGCGTTACATCAAAAAACAAAATACCCACTCTAATTTTTATCAACGTTTCAAGACTATGTTAAGAGGTTTCCGTACAAAAAATTAAAAAAAAATTAAAAATGGGTTTTTTGAGAAAATTGACTTTGAATATTGTACTTTTAGCGATTCCTCTTTTCTTCAGAGGTTTGTTTCACTGTATTACGCCTAATTGACAATACCGATTATATTTTTCCTGAAAAGGTAATGCTTTAAGCTTTCGTTTGATGTGCTGTTTATGCCAAAACGTTGAACAAAACGAAAGCTATAATCACACAAGTTCGGCAAATATCTGTCCAAGGGACTAGGTTTGACCATTTTTATTTTACGAAATATTAAAAAATATTTTTTTCACTTGTGATTACAAAACTGTACCTAAGGTATAAAACAAGTGAAAAAAGTTTGATAGCTGTGCGGCCCATATATGAGCGTAGCGGGACTCTCAAATGTGCGACCTCAGACAATCGCCAAAATCTCAGAATCCGCTTTCGGTCAAATGAAATATAATAACTCGAGACATTTCTTCAAACCGCTTCCCATTTCGTTAATGAAGAATTAGCCCACAACATATATTATTTCCAGAATTTTTTGAAGACCCAACATTTTTTCTTGCATGATTTGAGATGAAACCACCCATATATTCCTTGTTCTTTTGATTTCTGTACTGTGAACACATTTTGCAGTTGCTCTTTCGATGTCCACCGTCAAAATAATTATCTTTCTTTGACGTCCGTGACACCGCTCCTAAAAAACATTAAAATATTTTTGAAGTAATTTTGACGTCCCTTGTCAAAACATCTACCGCACTATTTTGATTTTTCCCATCGAACTTGCCACCACAAACTGACCAAGTTTGGACTTCAGCTTTGATCTGGAAGGTGATAGAAAGTGGCGATAAAAAGAATTATCACCTAGCTTGCAGTCGGCGTCGCACATTTTTCCGACAAGTGTCTTGGAATTGACTGCAGTTTTTATGATCAGATTTTTTAAGTGATCCGGAATCCAAAAAAGCTTAAAAACATAACTCGGCCATGAGGCCGTGCGTAACATTTAGTACTGTTCTAAATGTCACCGAATGGATGATTTATTTCGCATTATTTATACGCTAATTCAACTCTGTTACATCATGACACGGCAGTGGCACGTCGTGCACTCTTCCGGTCTGGGGCTGTGGACAGAAGTTGCCATGCGGATGGTCATTCCTGTGTTATTTTCAAAGAGACCAGATGAAAACCTGCCTTCTTCCCAAAATGCCGTAACTGGGGCTGTACCAAAAGTGCCGGGAGAGGTTTGAAGATCAGCTTTTATTTGTTTTCTGCCTTCTCAATTTATCTAAGAACATGGATAGGTGCCGTGAAAAGGGAAACCAGACACCGTCAGACCACGATTGCTTGTGCGTGAAGAACTTTGGGTTGAATTCACGGATACTTGTGGTCGTCAGATATATTGGTTTTGTTCAAACATGAACACGGGAAAACCGTCTAGTTGTCCGGACCTCCCGCAGACCGCAATAAGTGCATCTTCACATTCAGATGGCCGTCTGATTGTTCAAACTGCTGTCTGCTCTTTCAAACTCATTCAAACTGTCGTCTGCTTGTTCAAACGACAGCAGCCAGTAGACCAAACATTGTGATAAGAACTAAGTGCAAGCGTAAAATGACTTTTAGGTTTGAAGGTTGTTCAGGGTTAATAGTCTCGGTGTAAACAGTAGATCCAAGGAGATGTTGATTGTGGTTGCCAATGGCCATCATCGACTTATGCCTGATTTACTTGATCCAATCCTGCATGTGATCTTCAGTATCGACGTCGAGCATCTCAGCTACCATCCACGCTTTTGTAGGCTGAGCGACGTCGCGACTAAAGATAGCGAGCAGAATCTCATAGTGTGAATCGGCCTTTACCGTCCATTCTGTGGCGTTCACGCGGAATGAATCGCCGCACTCTATGTTATCTCCGCAAGTTTTTGCGATGTAACAGGCTCATTAATTTTGCTCGGGCAACTAAAGCACAGTGCAACCCACTTATAACGATAATGAGAAAAGCCGAAAGTTCAGTCGTTATAACTGATTATCATCGTACCTGGACCATAAACTGAGTGTTTCTAATCTAGAAACTCTAGAAACTGATCGTTATAGGTGGATTGCACTGTAGTGAGACATTGCTAGGAAAATAGAATCAACAATTCCAACGCGAAGAAGAGCACAGGAACTGACACCGATGCCATCGACATCACATTCCAATGGTTTGTTGATGCGGGACACTGCGCTTCTGGCCCACATTCCATCGCTCACGCGGGGTGCCGCTAACGTTCCACTAGGAGCGATCTGCTTGTTTGTAAACACAAGTCGATGTGTAACAGACGAGGGGAATTCTGAATCTCTTCAAAAATCGAGTCATAAAATTGCAGTTGTTTGGTGTCAGAAAATGCACATTGAACCGCCACACTCACTGCTAGATAATGTTTTGCTCGGTGTGTTGGGAGCTTTTTTGTTCATTTGAATTGTTCAATAAATGTCAAAAAGGCAACGTTTGCCTTCCTCAGGGCTGGTTAGTATTGCGATAGTATCTTAGAGATATTTTTGGGTATCTGTATTTCTGTGTCGAGATATACCCCATTTTCCGGGCTACAGTCCGCTGACTATACATGTTTAAAAGTTGAAATTTTAGGCTGTGCGGATTTTGCGATTGAAAGAGTATGTTAATGATAATTTCTATGTAATACAAGCTTCTTTCAGCCAAGAAAGCAGACATTTGTCAAGGTGTGCTGTGTATGAGAAGATTTGTGTGTCGACGAAACACCAGGTGCGGACTATGCACTGGGGCGGACTCTCTAAGCAAAAACTTTTTTGGGGGCCTAAATTTGCCCCTGGGGACTATACACCAGGTGCGGACTATAGCCTGGAAAATACGGTATTTAAAAATTGTATTCGGATCTCAGTAGTGAAATACATTTACAGTGTATCGCTTGTATCGCAATATTCTGCCAGGCTTAGGTATTTCGTTACATTTGTTGTCGGAAATCAACTGTCTGGATTTTATGAAATGACTGTGAGTGCACAGGCGAGCTGCTAGTAGCTAATCATGTCGTTTAACACCCGAGACTGTGGTGAAGAAAATGGAGGACTTTTAGTCGAAAGAACAGACACAGATTTTACGATAAACTGAAAACCACCTTTTTGGGACCGAGGGGTCCCAAGCTTTATACTATGAACCCGCCATATAACCCCTTCTACCGGGTGAAAACCTGAAACGAAAGCTTGATATATTGCAAACAGTCTCCAAATCACAAGTACCACCATTTGCGTCCGCCACAAACTGCTCCCTTTGCAGGTAGCGCAGTTTGGGAAAAAATGTATTCCTGGTTGTATGTCTATATCTGTGTTCCCCTTTTTGTTGTTTCTGCGGAAGCTTTTCAGGAATATCTCGTCACATCACAGACAAATGTATCTCAGTATCTGTAATTTGGCCCCAAAACAAACATATCTCGGTGTTTGTATTCCAGGAATACTCTTTTGAGTATCTCTGCCCAGCCTTGGCATTCGCAACAATTTATTCAACGTCCCGATTGTTTAATAGCCGCCCCAGACTTGTCACGCACGAACAAAAAGAAAATCTGAACGAAACGACGAGCCCACGAACGAGATGCAAAGTTAGACCGGCAGGACTGCCTCGCAACCCTTCGAAGACGCGCTCGCACAGTATTGGATGTACGAAAATCATTTGGAACCCTCAGTGGCACGTAGTGTATGCCCTTACATTCAATACGTGTAGGCAAAAGATAAAGGGGCATCAAGCTCACCTTCGTTGTGGATTCAAACATTTCTATGAAAGAGTCCCCGCTGAAAAGATTTGGGAGAGGGCAGCATCGCCGCCGGCCGATGTCACTGTCACACCCGAAAAGGGTTGTTTTAACTGTCGAGCACTCAAGCACTCACTCAGTGAATGGGACATTCTTAGGCACTGCGACACATCGCTCCGTCGATGCAACACCGACAACACAACATAAACCCGACAACGTCGAGTTTGTGTTTTTTAATAAAACTTTGGTTAGAGTCCGCAAAAACTATGTCACTCCACAACCAAACAGAATGAAACGGCTATCACTGTGATGACTACGTTGAAGGGGAGAGGTCAGAATAATAAAGCTCGTTATTTTGGCAGTGGACATCAACACATTTTAAAAGCTATTTTCACATTTTACGGAACTGGCATTATAGACTTCAAAATAATTTCGAAGTTATTTTGATGTTGGACTTCACGAGTAGTCACTGCCAACACATTTTATGCAGAATGGCCTATACTCCATCTCGCAGATGTGTACAGTACTCGCAAAGGCACGGGCGTGTAAGCCTTGCCAAGCTCGTCTGAATGCTTTGTTTGTACAAGGACTCGCGCATAGAAGGCACTTACCAAAGTCAAGCGCTCCAGCTCCTGCCTTTGTCAGCACTGCAGATGTTTCTGACGTGGTGTACGAGAGTGTAGGTCGTATTTTTGTGCCTCGAAATTCTAAACCACTAATACAAAAAAAGAAAAGAATCACGTCAGAAAAATAGTGCTCCCTTTTTTTATGTGCTCCCTCAAACAATTTTTTAACCAAGATTTGAATGCTTACTGAGAGACAAGATCTGCTATGGCTATTCTCCTCTGTCCTGGTGCTGGAGTCAACCATCCAACTGCAGAATAGATAGCTGGCATGTATGTCACCAAAATTTTCATTCTGGGACCTTTTCTCCCATCTGGTTCTTGCGGGTCCAGTGCGTCGGCTCCTCTGATGGCGTCATCATTTCCCCTGAAAGGCTCTTTAAAGGTGCTGTGCTGCGATTTTAACGTTGAAAGAATTGGCATTTTCCACTTTTGACATTGTTCACCTTGTCACAAAGGACAGAAAACACACGAAATGTTTCGAAATGTTGCGATTCCGCCGCCTAATTGCGAAGCAAAAATGAGAATATTCCTCGACCTGCAGCCGCGAGCGGCGGCCATGAGAAACACGTGGCATGACGTCAATGGGGAATCTTGTAGGAAGATAGCAAGTTGTGCGAATACCTGCTCGATAAAAGGTAACTTTTCTATAAATCTTGTCGTTCCAACATAAATATAAATGCGTCAAAAACCTGGTATCATCGACAAAACTTTTATTATACGGAGTTTCAGTGGCGCCATCTATCCTAGGTCCACAAAACCGTCAGCAGCGGAACAGCCGCCAGAAGCCGGAGGGGGAGGGGGGACAGGGCCGGACGGGTATGGCCGGACCCGGATGAGACTTTCTTCCTTTCATCATATTGTTCGCGCTGCACCCGCCAGCACGTGGTCACGCGGTCGCGAGCGGATGGGTTCTCGCAGCTCACTGATGGCTCTAAAGAGAGAGCTTCACCGGAACCCCGCGCCTTCCCCATTGACGTCACAGCGCACGTGACTCGGAAGTTAGTGAAGGAGTTGAAAGGCGCCGAAAACCTCAATCTTTGTCCATTTTTAAAATAAAAACTAGGACATGCAGGCAAAAGTGTTTTTTTGTTCTTTACTCAGAAAGGTCGAGACATCAACTCCCAAATTATATAAGCAAATCACTATAACTGTTGCACAGCTCCTTTAACTGAACCTACAAGACTTGTTCATAAACTATAAGTGCAAACAATATATGCATGTGAAGAAAAAAAACCTACCCTTGTGGGTTGATTGTTTGTGGCAGTCAAACAGCACAGAAACTGGATGGCAAACAGAACAAGCACTAGAGAAAGCTTGGCAGGCTCTCTGATTGGTACAGTGCTTACCCCCCATTTATGCACATCTTTCCCACAAACCAATGCGTTCTGATTTCTGAAGCCTCACTGCAGTCTGACAAATTTGGAATGGCAGGAAGGTCTTGTTGCGCGAGCTTCGAATGTGCATTACTTACACTGACATCGGAACATTAGATAGGCCTCTTCTTCTTTCTAACATTGCAAATGACTAAGCCAATCTCATTGTAGCTAAAGAACTAAGGAAGTCAGAAAAGTTGGATTTTTATGTCCATCATCTCTTGCTTTTGTTTCAATTCAACAAATATATTTTTCAAATATAACAAATAATATGTTATAGGTCTGATCCTCATGAGGGAAGTGTAATGTAAATAAATTAATATTATATAATAACAATAATTAATTGTCAGGAAGGAAATATATGAAGCCTGCCACGATACATTTTGTCGCTCTATTTTGTCCGTAGAATTAAGGTACATTTAATTTTTTTTCAATTGGTAGTGCTATTGTTTCTTCAATGTCCCAAGTTTGTAACCCGTAGTATTTTTATTATATTTATTTACAAATACTGCAGGCAGCAATGCTGTCCAAGAAGAAGAGGATTACAACAGGTGTGACAACAAGAGATTAATATTGTCCGAGGTTTAGTTCTGCGAGATCACAATTCACATTCCTTGTATGTGGACCTGAAAACAACCTCGTACGCTGCCGACCCAGGTGAACGCACTCCTAGACCGAGTCTCCGCTGCACATGCGATCGGCGGACCAGAGGGCGGCCGCGCCGTCCGTGACGCACTCTGCTCGTTGCTCCGCAACACCTCAGCAATGGAGCAGAAGTGGCTGGTGCGGATGATCCTCCGCGACCTGCGCACGGGCCTCAGCACGGTGACCGTGCTGTCCTGCTACCACCCGGACGCGCAGGACCTCTTTGACGTGACCAGCAGCCTCGCCAGGGTGTGCCGGGACCTCAGGGACCCGAACCTACGCCAGCACGAGGCCCAGGTGGCGCTGTTCAGCCCCGTGCATCCCATGCTCGCCGAGCGGGCCGAGCCGCGAACGGTGGAGCGCCGGCTGGCGAGGGAGGCCTTCTTTGCCGAGACCAAGTTTGACGGCGAGAGGCTGCAGGTGCACAAGAAGGGCGGAGAGTTCAGGTGCGGTGCTCCGCCCCCTTTTTCGTTTCTGTACTCGCCTCACCCCAATTATATACGGTGCCTCGAATGCATCTTCGACGCATGCGCTTAGCATCCTGTACTGCCTGTGCATCGAAAGTGGCCCCCGTGTGGCAAGAAAGTGCATCACGGGAACTGGCACATCCCACTGTCGGATGTTCAAAGTCGGCTTTGCCAGGTCAACTCGGTTACGAAACAGCCCATAGGCGCTGCTACCACGAATGGTACCCCTCCCCCAAAGCATTGCATACCCTTGTTCAACGTGCCACCATTTTCGGGATGGCCGCCACAGTAGGTACGGCATACTTTACAGAACACGTAGGTTTCAAAACACCGCGTTTAGACAGCACTTCGCCGTGGCGTCTTTGAAGAATCCAGTTTTGAATTGCAGCCTCTGGATGGTGCTTTGAAGGACAAACTGTGGCCTTTGGGGGGAGCAGGGGGGATTTGCTTCTTTGGGGAAGTTCCACATCTGAGTTGATCCAGTAACATTGGTTGTAGTCATAGAAGTTCCGGCAAAAAAGGAACAGTAAATGCAAGCGTTGCTGAAGAAGCTTCTGTGGACGGTCGAGCTCGGAGTGAGCCTCGGCAGGACGGGCGCCGGCCGCGTCTATCTCGGCCGTTGTGCCGCTGCCAGGATTGTAGCAGGAAACTGTGTGGCACTTTTACGATTGGTGGTAGTTGAGGAGCAGTATTTGAGGACATAGCAAATAAATCAGGCGGAGGTAGCCGCGCGTGTTATGTTCAGCCAAAGAAACGGCCATAAGTGCCTCGTTTTGGTATATGCTTTTTCCATCTGCACAGCGCATCCTGTTGTGCCATGGTCTCGAGCCTTTGACTTTGTTGGTGCTCTACCCTTTATTCTAGATATGTAGTTTGTTTGTGGGCCCTAATCAGCCATAAAAAAAAAGACATAAATAAGCCAATGAATGCAGTGGAAGGAAATTTTTCACGAAGGTGTCTTCAAGCACTGCACTTATCATAGTCAAATTTCGTGGGTGTCAGTTGCTCGAGAAAGATTCGAGGGAAGGGAAATGTGTTATTCCCATGCACGGAGAGAAAAATATAAACCTACGGTCCGGATGATGCTGCTACTCAGAGGTGACATCGCACACAGTCGAATCTACTGGATCTCCTTTGGGTATTCATCTCGAAGGAGCTTTCGAGTATTTGTACCATGTTGCACCATCTGGGGACATCGGTGGCCGAGCGGGCTAGTGCACACCGTCTCGGAGCATGTGGAGCGAAAGCTCGCACTGCAGAACCCAGGAACCGTGGGTTCCATCCCCACCTCTGCCCACTTTGATCTGGATGAGCATCGTACCGGCATGCGGTCATGTATCACTACTGCGTGGTGCACGTTAAAGACCCCAGGCTAGCGGTGTTAGTGCACTGGCTAAATTTCTCATCTACAGCTGGGAGACTCGTCGCCGATTGAGGCAGACCAAGTTGTAGGCCGTATAAACATACACCGAACCCATTTACTATTTGTTGCCCTCTGTGAGAAGCGGTATCAACTGCACAGTTTGGTAATGTTTTTCTTGCTGTGCAAGAGACTGACACATTTTTCTTGCGTGCTGTTTTCATAAGCCTACACTTACACAATTTTCATATGGCAAATACATGAACTGAAGATGCCAATATGTAAAGTTTCATAGTACTTCGTCTTTTAACTTGTTCATGGAATTTCTTCTTTTTTTTTTGTGTATGATGGAATAGCATTTGCAAACACCTTGTAAGATAGGTAAGGGCAATAGACCTTTTGCGAAATCCCTCAAGCGCCCCGGCCCTCGCGCGAGGAATTGTAGGAGAGGCTGTCCCTTGCCTGGCCGCTCTGCCTTGAGATCGCGTTGCCTTGTCGCTTGTCTCCTCTTAATCCTCTGTTTTTCGATTCTATTACCTATTTTTATCTATTCCAGTGTATTTTTTATTGCTTCTAAGTGTTTCTCTTCTCTTCTGCGCGTGATATTTCTTGCATATATATAGTATTTGTGTCTTTATTTTGCCTTTTTCGACGGGAGTGCCGACTGACAACATGCCGCTTCCCGCATCGTTTCCCGGGTAAGTACTACCGTTGCTACCGATTCCTATCGCGCTGTTAGCTGTTCATTTTGGTTCATTTGACCCGTGTGCAGTCAAGAGGAGCCGTTTATGAACACCCA
Source organism: Ixodes persulcatus (assembly GCA_013358835.2). Classification (NCBI taxonomy): domain Eukaryota; kingdom Metazoa; phylum Arthropoda; class Arachnida; order Ixodida; family Ixodidae; genus Ixodes; species Ixodes persulcatus. Next base: position 265,435 of record JABSTQ010010542.1, read on the forward strand.
CGCACATGTCATAGGGGTAGGCAGAGCTCTAAATCAACAATCGCGACGCGAGAGCCGAGTGCGCTGTGATTTGGCCGCCCGCGCTCGCTCCGTTGACTCGCACTGTAGCTTATGCCTTCGAGTGCCGCTTACTTGACCAAGATACAGCACGCCTCTTTGTCGCCGCGAACCATTTGTCCGAATGTTTGCGAAGCTCAGGCATATATGCAACGCTGCGGCGCCTGACAACTGCGCGGTGCAGCGCGATCCCTTTGCAAACGCCGACGGCTCAATGTCGCGGCTTAAATGCACCTATGGCATGCCTTCGTAATCTATCTGGTAGGCGGTTGTCAGTTGTCAACGCCCTTTTTCAAGTGCAGAGATGTGTTGCGGGGAATCATTCGTCCGAATGCCTGCGAAGCCGTAACACCGTTCGTCATATTCAACGCTGCGGTGCCTGACAAACTGCGCGCAGCGGCGCGAGCCCTTCGCAAGCGCCGGTGGCCTAACGTCGCGGCTGGTATGCGCTTATAGTATGCCTTCTTAATCTATCTGCTAAGCGGTTGTCAGTTGCAAACACCCTTTTTCAAGTGCAGAGATGTGCTGTCACCTAGGCAGTCATCTTAAAACTAGTTCCTTCGATAATTTTATTTCTCTAGTCAAGATGTCAGCTCAAGGTGTTTTATTTCTTTAGCTCACCTTCAGCAGCAACATGCCCGCATGGTACAGTTTGCTGTGTGCCAGGCTGTGCAAACAGTACTGCCAGCGCACAGCATGTTTTCTGGCACTGCTTTCCAAAAGACAGTGTCCTGCGAAGCGTTTGGGTGAAGACAACTGCGTGCAGTTGTCAGGCGCCGCAGCGTTGGATATGCCAAACGGTGTTACGGTTTCGCAGGCATTCGGACCAATGATTCCCGATGGAAAAGCGGCGGGCTGTATCTTAGTCAAGTAAGCGGCACTCGAAGGCACACGCTACAGTGCGAGTCAACGGAGCGAGCACGGGCGACTAAATCACAGCGCACTCGGCTCTCGCGTCGCGATTGTTGATTCAGAGCTCTGCCTACCCCTATGACATGTGCGCGGGTGTTCATAAACGGCTCCTCTTGACTGCACACGGGTCAAATGAAACAAAATGAACAGCTAACAGCTCGATAGGAATCGGTAGCAATGATAGTACTCACGCGGGAAACGACGCGCGAAGTGGCGTGTTGTCCGTCGGCACTCCCGTCGAAAAAGGCAAAATAAAGACACAAATACTATATATATGCAAGAAATATCTCGTGCAGAAGAGAAGAGAAACACTTAGAAGCAATAAAAAATACACTGGAATAGATAAAAATAGGTAATGGAATCGAAAAACAGAGAATTAAGCGGAGACAAGCGACAAGGCAATGCGATTTCAAGGCAGAGCGGCCAGGCGAGGGACAGTCTCTCCCACAATTCCTCGCGCGCGAGCCGGGGCGCTTGGGAAAATTGCAAATCATCTATTGGGAAGAGCGGCAGCTAACTGGGCATTAAAAACGGTTCAGGCTAGATATCTGCATGGGCCGGAAGTTTGCTGCCCGTGTTTTTGCAGTTGCAAGAGAATTCAGTTGAATCCTGCTACAACTAAATAGACGGCACGCGTGAAACCTTAGTTGTCACGAAATCGGCGAAAAATCAAGATATTAGTTGTGGGTGGCACATGAACAAACGTTAATTGTGGAATTTAGTCTGTCTGAAACATATGTGCTGTTCTCTTTTTCATAATTCTCTTCATGAGCAATCACACCTTTGCCTGCGTCAGTGCTAACAAAGACATGCCAAAATTGTCTGTGATATCAGTTGTCTTTTTTTTACCTGCCAGCTTGACACTGATTCCCCGCTAAATCTAGCAAGAAAATTGTGGCATCACGTGACATTGTGAAATCACGATGAAATCACACTGATTCCCCACTAAATTTAAGGAAAAATATGAACGAATAAATTTTCCCATTAAATTGAGCAGGCCGTCACACATGTACCCACACAAAATCCACTTCAAAACCTTGCCAATAATGGCTATCACTGTAAGAGAACATCAGCTAGTACCAGTTCAAGTGCAGTGCACTTGCTCCTGCGTTGAAGTGCCGGATGTCTGCACTGCCTCGTGCTCAATCCCCAACTGATTTCCCTGTCAGTAGCTTGCTCTACAACAGTGATTTATAGAGACCCCCCCCAACACCCCCCCAGGTTGAGCCCGACACCCCCCCAAAATTTTCTGCACAAAGCACATACAAGGCTGCATCCCCTTTCCCCACACCCCCTACAGCCCCCCAAAAAGTTGTGACACCCCCTTAGGTGGAAAATTCTGGACTCTACAACATTCTCCCAATTGGCACCTAGTTAATTCTAATCTTGTCCTTGTGTTTAATATGTCCTCACAGTTAATTGTAATCATGTCATTGCCATTGACTGTAATTTTTCCTCGCAGTTGATATCAATGATGACCTCACAGTGAATTGTAATCATATCCTCGTAGTTCATTGTCTGTCATCTTGTTCTCAAAGTTAATTGCAGTCGTGTTCTCACAGATTGTAATTGTGTCCTCACAGTTAATTGTAATAATTCTCTCACAGTTAATTGTGATCATACCCTCGCAGGTACTTTACGCGCAACAGCCACGACTACAGCGCCGGGTTTGGCAGCCTGACGGACCGTGGCTCGCTGACCCAGTTCATTTCGAGTGCCTTCCGCAGCCACGTGTCGAACTGCATCCTCGACGGCGAAGTGGTTGCCTACGACCCCGTCCGCAAAAACTTTGTCTGCAAGGGCTCCAACGTGGATGTGAAGAGCCTCCGCGAGGACTCGTCGCTGCAGCCGTGCTTCGTCGCCTTCGACATCCTCTTCCTCAACGACCGGGTGGTCACGAACTGCCCCCTGGAGGAACGGGCAAAACTCCTCGACAGCGCCCTCACGGAAGTGCCAGGGCGGATTCAGATCTCGCGGAGACAGAAGGGCTCCACGCAAGAGGACGCGGTACGCTTCCTCAATGAGTCCATCGAACGCCTGGAGGAAGGGGTCGTGTTGAAGAGCGTCTCGTCGGTCTACAAGCCAAACTCCAGGAAGGCCGGATGGCTGAAGCTGAAGCCCGAATACGTGGACAGCCTGGTGTCCGACTTGGATCTTCTGGTCATTGGAGGGTACTTTGGGGAAGGTCGGCGCGGCGGAGACGTCTCTCACTTTCTTTTAGGGGTAGCAAGCGACGAGCGAGCTGAAGACGGCACTCCCGTCTGCTTTTGGTCGGTCGCCAAGGTGGGTTCGGGCTACAGCGACAGTGAACTGGAGCAGCTCCGCTCCAGGCTGACTCCCAAGTGGAAGGTCTACGACCCGAGGAAGCCGCCGGAGCGGGTGGTGCTCGCTCCGGGCCACAAGGAGAAGCCTGATCTGTACGTGGAACCCCGTGACTCGGTAGTGCTCCAGGTCAAGGCGTCGGAGCTGACACGTAGTGCCCAGTTCCGCACGGGGATCACGCTCCGCTTCCCGAGGGTCAGCGCCGTGCGCTACGACAAGCCCTGGCACGACGCACTCTCGTTCGCGGACCTGACAGAACTGGACAGGGTGGCCGGAGGGAAATTGGCCACGACTGCGCTCGGCGATGACGGATCGCTGGCCAAGCGGACGCGGCTCTCGGTGCCAACGATCGCTCCGCATTTCCGCCCTGCGGACCTTTCAAAGACCCTGACGAAGCTCAATGTCCTCGACGGGAAAGAGATATGCGTCGTGACCGGCTGTGGCGAGCGCAGCAAGCAAGGCTTGGAGCGGATCGTCGTGGAATCCGGAGGGACCCCGGTTCAAAACCCGAGGGAGGGGACATTCTGTGTCGTCGCGGAGAAGATCAACTTCAAGGTTAGCAACCTGGTGCAGAAGAAGCTTTGGGACGTTGTGAAGGCGGAACGGTTCCTCGTATGCCTGGAGGCACAGCGTCTGGATCTCTGGGAGCCGAGGGACCTTCTGGCAAGAAGCGCGGACACGGAGAGGCGGCTCGAGGCTGCGTTTGACGAGTGGGGCGACAGCTACACGGCACCAGTAACCGCCGGGTCACTTCGTAACCTCTTCGAAGCGATTCCAGCAGACAAGTGTGCCGCTGTGGCTCCGTCCGTCGGGTTCATGGCCCGGTTCGAGAGGGAGAATTTCGGTTCTGTCCCGAGTTGGGGTGTGTTCAGGAATCACCGGTTCTACTTTGAGGGCGCAGGCAGCAGGCTCAACAAGGCGGTGGTGAGGTTGCACGGTGGTAAGGTGGAAGAGAAGATTGGTACAGAGGAAGAACGAGAGGCCACCGATGCCCCAGTCGTTCCCGAGAGCGCAACAGCACGCCGAGGTCTCCGGGTTGTCGAGCCTTCTTGGATTGAGGCGTGCATTGACGCTGGGCAAGTGGTGTGAAGGTCCTTCCTCGATAGGTTTTTGCAACCGCCGTGCCAGATGCGCTTGTTTTTCCAAGCAGCATGTCTCGTGCCGTTTGCGTATCCTTGGATACGTGATGACACTGCTATCTTTCAGTGCAGTCTTAACATACACGTTCTTGCGCAGCAAAGCTGCACCTAGGGCATTATTTGGAAGGCATTCATTTTTCTTCTGGATCCGAGACCAAAGTGGTCTCGAGCTCGACAAACTTGAATGGCCGTAAAGCTCTACATTGGCATTTGTACAGCTTTAAAATGTGCACACTTATGGACTGCACTGATTCAGAGTACAATTCCGTGGGAAAGCTTCATTTTCATTTGTATAAACCAGGGACTTAAAACTGCCTAAGCTGGAGCACTACTTTATTGTATATGGCTGGATGGTTGAAGTCATCTCTTGCTACCCGTGGAGTATTGCTGGGAAACACCTTTTTTTCAACAATCCTTGTTTAAGAACCTTGACCTTGGGCAATCCTAATCATGCTTTAGTATGCTACAATCTAGGCTTAATCCTGGCTGATTTCAGAGATGTATTTTCTGGCTAGTTAACCAGTCTTAGTGTCATTGACTAAAAAAAAAAAATGTGCTTCTTTTTTTTGGCAAGTTCAGGCTAATCAAAACGGGTTTTTGGCTCTCTGCACTTGCTAGACAATTGCATAGCGCATGTTTTAATCAAATTGTTAGTTTGGTCACATAATATCTTGTATAGCGTGATCGGGATATTATATAAAGTTCTTTGTGTTTGGCTCGGGTTCTTGCGGAGTACTTTGTGCTGTGAACCGCATAGTAAGTGCCTTGTCTAGACAAGCATTTGGCAACTGCCCCTTCTAGACATGGTCATACACTTTGGAAAGCTTTCTTATGTCGGGTAAATTAACCAGTGCTAAAAGAACATGTTCAGGTTTGCCACTGTTAAAGATTGTTTGCATCGTCTGTCGTCGCTTCTGTTGTCAGCAAGTTTCAGGGAATTATTTCTTTGATTGGTTGGTAGGAGCCATTAATATTTCCAACATTGCCTTGCGTAATCTGAGGCCGTGTTCTTGGGTACTAACTGTTTGCAGTCCCTTTGAACTTGATATGTGAATGCAGACATGCTTTTTGATTTCTGCGTAGGACAGGTGAATTTCTTTATGTTGGTTATCTTCAATGAACAAGCAAACGACGTGGAATGAAATTCGTCACGTAATACCCGAGTAAACAAGATATATTTTAGTCTGTGATGTATTTTCTTCAATGTTTTAATGACTTTTAAGCACGCTTCGTGAAAATGAAATGTTTTCTTCTTGTAATGTTTACCATGCAACCGATTCCACTGCATAGTTTTTGTAATAAACAAATGTCTACCGTAAAAAACCGGGCAAGCGCCCACTCAAAATTTAGAAATAATCGCGAGAGAATGGGGGATGAGGGCTTGTCCGGTCATCAGTTTTACATATAAATGTACGGCGCATATTTTCTCAGATATTACAAATTTGGGAATGGGTGGACGCGCGGTATTCTACGGTAGATTCTAGTTGGGGGCTACGTGAATTCTTCCATTTTAAGCAAATGTCGTACTCATGTGTAGTTATATTGCTAATAAATATGAAAGCTGTGAATATATGTTTGTACTATCTGATTTTTTGCTCTGTTGAACAAGTTATTGTCCATTATTATATTCTATACATGTGCTGTAACTCTACTGGACATCTAGTAAGTTGACTTGTACATTGTATTTTTCTCTTCCATAACAGATTCTTATGCTTCCTAGAACAGCACTGGTCATGCTGAAACAGTAGACATGAAGGTGTGGACTTAATTGACTTTGAAGTACCAAGAGGATGGTAAATTTGCCTCTAATGCTTCAAGAATGAATTCTAAAGCAAGTTTCTGAACCACATTTACGTTGGTAAAATCTTTTTGATATTGCCAGTGGAACCTGAAAAATTAATAAAAATGGTAGAGCTTTTGACTAGTTGGTTTAGTTAGTAACTTGAGGCTGTTATCAAAACTGTGATTGTTTAAAACCATAGATGCTCGAATCGTTTAGCTGTATTGTACCACTTGAATAAAAGCCCGCCAATAAAAAAAGGTGGTGTGACTGCATGGGCAAGTGCTTGAGCAAGACTGAGGCATACTTTGTGGATTCAGGCTAATTCTGATAATTAGGTTGCTTTCACTGCTGCACGGACATGACCATGTGTACAACCTTCATTTATCTGTTTATTGGAAATAACCCTGTTCTACCGAGGGGGCCATACAGGAGGGTTATATGATTCGTACAAAAGCAAGGAAGTGCACAGCAAGCATGTAATACCTAGTTTAAAAAAAAGTGATAAAAACAAAACTTTGAAATTACACAGACAGGTCTAGCTTTTTAGAAAGAGCTACAATTTGTTCTCAACCAATATAAGCAATTTATTTCAAGCATGAGGTTTGGGGGCCTACACTTCTTAAACTTAGTGATGGAGTGATTGCATTAGATAATGAGCATGCATCTAATGCTCTAACATATTGTGGGGACACTGATCAGCTGTGAGCAACTCCAGAGACTGCTAAGTTCTTGTTTTTGAGTAAAACCCTGTATTTCCCAATATTTACATCCCAAACATGTTTTCTGAAAATCAAACAAAGCCCAATCCTCGCCTGAATTCAGAAAATGAGTTCCACCAATTTATGAATTACTTTACTTTGAAAATATTTCCTGCAAAACAATAAGTTGGTAGGAACATGTATGCCAGCTCCAGACCTCGGAAACAATGCTAGATCCCTTTGACTGTTGAACTGCAGTAACAGATTGAGTCTCAAAATGTCATTTTTATGTCCATTGTTATTATCCTTTGACCTACTTTCCTTCCATTTTGAGTCGTGCAAAAAAAAAAAAAAGAATGAGCAACTTGACTGGCGCACTAGACGCCGTGATGTTGTGCGTTGTAAAACCTGCGATGTTGAGAGAGCGTTTCTTGCAATTCAGATATGTCCAAAAACCGGACAGGCTTATAAGATGCAGACTGAGACGCCACACATGCGGAAGCAACAAAGTTTTATAAACAAATTTAAAAGACCAGGTGACCATTTATATCTGGTTAAAAGCTGTCTTGTGTACTTTAATGACTCGGTTGCAAAAAAGTGTTCAATTTAGTGGAACTGATCAGTACTCTTTATTGTTTCTTATACATATTTATTTCTAAGCATAAACATAAAAACCCAAATTGCAATCTAATTTTCGTAAAAAAAACAGATTTCTCCCAGTATACCAACTTGAAAGCGGCCAATTTTTACCCCTGATTTTATGCAAAAGTATTTATTTATTTATTTGCGGTTTTCCGATGCTCGTAAAGAACGAGAATTAAAGAAGTGCAGGGGACGGGAAGGTTTGAGCAGCTTGTCGTCGCTCCTCGGCTGCCGAGATCGCGACATTCGTTGATAAGAATGCAGACAAATGAATCGCGAAGCAAGAAGCGCGAGCGTGATGAATTGCGCATTTCTTAAGCTGTCATCACGTAGCTCGCAAAACTGATTCTTCTGTTTTGTTCGAGGTGCGTCCAATCTTCCTGGGGATTTACACCGGTCCCCGGGACAGTCCGATCACGCCGTCTGGTCGTGACAAGATTCTTTCCTCTTGCAGGGCGCCACAAGAGTGCCTCCCCGGTGTGAGCAATGGCGGCGACGGAGTGCCGGAGGGTCATCTCGCTGGTGGACATGGACTGCTTCTACGTCCAGGTGGAGCAGAGGCTGGCGCGGAGTGGAAAGGGGAAGCCATGCGCCGTGGCGCAGTACAACACCTCCAGGGGGGGAGGGTGCGTACTACAACCTTGGCCCAAGGGACGGCGAGTGCGCAGGATGAGGCCGTAACGCTTCGTCAATGTTGGATAACACCCGAGAGTGCGGCAAGGAAAGAGCGAGGATCTTCGGAGTCGAAGGAGCGGACATGGGGGGAGACACTTACAGTGCCTCCTGCGTCTTTTTTATTTGACCGGAAAGGATTTCTTAACCTTTCCTTCCTTGCAGACATCGGGTGTTGCGCAGCATGGTTGAACCTTAGCCTGAACTTAACGTAGGGTTCCGTGTCTTCGGATAATTCGGAAAACTCAGGAAAAGACACCTGCGTGGTAAAATGTTCGTCAATCCGGATTTATCCGATAAACTCCAAATTCCGATGTACCAATGCTCCCACCTTCTCACGCACATGCACAACACACATACAAAAGACAGTCACCAGGGGTTAATGGTTTGGGAAAATGTCACCCGGTTCTCGGAACATTGACAAAAGGAATTATACCGCTTACCTCGTCAAGGTTCATCGGGACAACAGGTCTTTTGGTTCACAACTAAAGCTACTGTACTGTCGAGACCGGTTATAACGAAGTCAACGGAAATCGGAAATCACTTGGCTATATCCGCTATTTCGTCATAACCCACTTCATTATAACCGGTTTTGACAGTACCGGTTGACATTTTGAGCCATTGTGCTTGTTAGAGGAGGGAGGGGTTGTGTTTTTGTTGCACTGAAAGCTGCAAACCATAGAGATTTCATATAAGGCCTCATTCACACAGGGCGCCACGAGAGTACCTTTCCGTCCCGGCGAAAACGCGGTCGGCACCATGCCGAAAACAGGACAGTGGGGGGTGGAGGAGTCTTCGAACCAGCGGCGACGAAGCTGCCGGGGTGGCTATGTGAATACCGTATTTACTCGCACAATGAACGCACTCGCCTAATGAACGCACCCCCCAAGTCGGCTCTCAAAATTCGACTTTTTTTTTTTTTTTTTTCACTCGCGTATTAAACGCACCCCCAACTCGGGCGGCGTCAAAATTTGGACCCCCCCCCCCCGCCCCACGCGCGCGAAATGAAGGCACTTTTTTATCCTGGTGCAGTGAGGTCGCGAATGCATGGGCAGAGTCGGCGAACAAAACGCCTTGCAAAAGGCGTTAAAAAGATAAAAAAAGATCCAACGGAAGCAAGAAAAAAAAATGGAGAGGAGCTTTTTTTTCTTCTTCTTGCACAGCGCAGTCTGGACTTTGGGTCGCGGGCCGCGCACAAGGAGATAAGAGAAGCCGAGAAGCCCTCGCCTAAGCAAAGCGAAAAAACAACTTGCGAAAAGCGGCAAAAAAAAAGAAATCCACAGAACCAGGAGAAAAGAAAAAACATAAATAGGAGCTTTTTTTTTCTTTTCTTTTTTTTTTTCTTTTTGCACAGCGCAGTTTGGTTCCGGGGTTGCGCGTCGCCCGCAAGGAGATAGAAAGAAAAAGAAAAATGGAGAAGCCCTTGCCTAACCAAAGCGCACATAATGAAGGCATCTGCCCTCGCTCCTCCTCGCACATTGGAAAGAGGAGCGGGAAGCCCTCAAAATGAACGCACTTTTCTATCCCGGTACACCGAGGTCGCGAATGCATGGGGAGCGTGGGCAAACAAAACAACTTGCGAAAGGCGGAAGAAAAACACGGAAGCAAGAAGAAAAAAAACATGGAGAGAAGCATTTTTCTTTTTTTCTTGCGCATCGCAGTTTGGTTTTGGAGTCGCGCGTTTCCGCGCGCAAAGAGATAAGAAGTTAAGTTCAGGATAAAAGTACCGTTCATTAAGGGAGTAAATACGGACGCAAAAATTTTACTTCGCGTAATGACGCCCACCC